>CM064563.1:11625631-12000631 GCA_032716605.1 Paralithodes platypus | reverse complement strand
CCATGGAAGCAAAAATTAAAGCAATTCTGCTGGAGAGCCTCCCAGTCAGCAGCGCCAAAATGCCACAAGCATTGCCAGCTGGGAGGATCGGGTGGCTGTATTGGAGAGATTGGACAATCAACGGAGATAAGTTTATGGTCGGAGGAGCCCAAAGGAGAGGAAAGATCGACAGTATAAAAAGAAGGATTAGAAATTAGAAACAACTCAAGAATGTTGGGCTGATCTCCGAGGCGATCCGGGATACAAATGGGTTGCTGAACCAACTGCTCTAGGTCATTTAGGATAGAAAAGACATTGGATTGTTCATCAGGTTGGTCAGTAGTGTGAGAGGACAGCCTTTTGCGGTTGGTGAACGTTGAAAGAAGAAATGGATATAATGTATATATATATATATATATATATATTGTTACGTATCTTGATCCTCAAGTGGTTAACTTGATGAATCTAGATAGCACAGAGATATATATTAAGGTATCAGTCAGCTGAAGGCAAAACAAAAGTAAAATCTAATAAAATAATTTCCTGTTGTTGCTTCCTGTCCTTTTGGATCTTAGGACTTAGTATCCTTTATTGACTGATACTCTTTAATTATGAAAAATACTGAAACTAATTAAAGTCATGTAGTATTTATAAAGAATTATTATTTAACCGAAGCTTAGTAGGCTATGGTTATGAACCGAATAAGTTATAGCTAAAGAAGGACAATTAATTCTATAAAAAGTCTTGAAAGATAAATATTAAAGTAAGAATATTTCTGTCTCTTACCCTTTTTGAAATTAATAGATAGTTTTCTTATATGTCCTTTTATTTATATTTAATGTAATTATTCTTGGTTCTTGTCTTACGTTAACAGTATTATATTATTATTATCATCAGGATTTATATCAAAGTCACATAAAAAGTTAGATATATATTAAATATTAGTTAAATGTATTTCTTAACCACGTAACATTGAGGTTTGATTATGAGTAAATAAAGTTACAGGATCGCTTCATAGATTCGATTCAGGTCTCACTCAAATAATATGAAAAGCAAAATATAATATTTTGAAGCTAAAAGAATTTTCTTCAGCTTAGGAAATCACTAGAAGTAATATTATCACAGCCATGTTAGTCTAAGGCGATATTACTAATACGAGACAATAGCATCACCGTACTAAGCACCGTTAAGCAATGTAAGCTTAATTCAAAGAAAATGAAAGAACTCGTAAGTATTAATATAAAACAATAGTATTACTTTCATCATAACCCAATTACTTAAAGAGTTGCTTTAGTCCACAAGTTAGTCAACTAAAATAGTTAAGTACATAATAGTAGCGTTAACGTTAATTCCCAATCAAATAGTTAAACACATAATAGTAGCGTTAACGTTAATTCCCAATCAAATAGTTAAGCATAATAGTAGCGTTAACGTTATCCAATCAAATAGTTAAGCACATAATAGTAGCGTTAACGTTAATTCCCAATCAAATAGTTAAACACATAATAGTAGCGTTAACGTTAATTCCCAATCAAATAGTTAAGCACATAATAGTAGCGTTAACGTTAATTCCCAATCAAATATCTCACTAACCAACATAACGTAAGTGTTTACACCGAACACACTTAACACACATTTATTAATCTGACTGACAGTCACAATCCCATTATAATACTTCACCCCGTCTTCCTCCAGCTGCAAGTTCACCTTCCCCAACTCCAAATGAGACTGATTTGAATGCCCACAACTCGGGTCTTATATACTAAACAATGATGGTGTAGGAACGAATCAGGAGGCGGGGGTGGTGCCCGCTCCAATCATAGCTCCTCGAGTCGCATAACAGGTGCCTGGTCCATTCACAGCTCCTGGCGTCGATCATACGTCATAGCGTCGGTCATCAAGTAGTTTGCAGGGTCCCCTATGACGCACGCAGGTGTGAAGGCTTGTTTGCTGGTATGCAGGCTAGCTGGTTTCCCACTCGCTAGTTCGCTCGCTAGTTTGCTTCGCCGCTTGGGTAGTTTGGCTCCTTCAACTCTAATTCTAACTCTTAAATTAACATACAGGGCTCCGTATGTCAGACCTCCCCCCTAGAAAAGAGTTTAAGGAGTATGGTACATAATATTAAGCATAATACATAAATAGATTCACCACCAGATTGGCAACAGCAAGATCATAATGAGGATATAATAAGGATATCACCCACAGTAGGCAACGTCTCCAGGTACCACATCAGAACATAGCCGGAACGTAGCTGGAGCGTTATTCGAACTGCAAGGCATCTCACAGCTGAAGGCTTGACAGCGCACTACTAAAGCATGATATTTACCTCGCTACAAGGGAGAGCTAATTGCCAAAATCCTCTCATTAAGTTAAACTTACTGCGGTATGAGGCCAACCTGGTAAATGTAATCTTTAACAGATACGTGATAGGCAATCGGCTAGCACGTTCTGGACCCCCTTAATATGTTTGACATCCAGGGAGTATTCCTGCAGCAACAAACTCCACCTGGTCAGTCGTTGGTTTTTATTTTGGAACCTATGCAAAATTTTTAAGGGGTGATGGTCAGTATACACAGTGATGGCACCAGAGGCAGATTGCACATAGACAGCAAAGTATTGAAGGGATAAAATTAATGCTAACAGCTCCTTCTCAATGACTGAATAGTTACGTTGGGCTGAATTTAATTTTTTACTGAAATAGCACACAGGATGCAATACCTCACAGTCGTCTTCCTGGAGCAACACTGCACCAACCCCGGTATTGCTCGCATCCACTGCCAGGGAAAAAGATCTGTTAAAATCAGGAGCTCGGAGTACAGGATAATTAGATAATATATATTTGGTTGCAATAAAGGCCTCTTCACATTCAGAGGACCACACAAACTTCACATCCTTACGGAGAAGATCTGTCAGGGGAGCTGTCAACTTTGAAAAATGAATAATGAAACGCCTATAATAGCCAATCCTGCCTAGGTACCTTTGGATAGGTTTCTTAGTGCTAGGAGTTGGGAATTCTAGAGTAGACTCTACCTTTGCTTGAGGAGGTGCAACCTGCCCCTGACCTACCGTATATCCCAGATACTGGACCGTACTCTTTACAAAGGTGCATTTCTTAAGATTAACCACCAGATTGGCATCAGCAAGATTTAAGAATAGCAATCTAAGTTGGTAAAGATGCTCCTCCCATGAGTGTGAAAAGATAAGAATATCATCGATGTAGACAACGCACCCAGGTACCCCTCCAGTCACCAAATTCATGAGGCGCTGGAATGTAGCTGGGGCGTTTTTCAAGCCGTAGGGCATTACGTTACAGCAGAAGGCTTGATTGTTGACTACAAAGCATGATATTTCCCTCGCTCTAGGGGTGAGAGCTACTTGCCAATATCCCTTCATCAAGTCAATCTTGCTGATATAGCTGGCTGTACCAATCTGGTCAATGCAGTCGTCGATCCGTGGCAGTGGGTAGGTATCGTTCTTTGTGACAGCATTGACTTGCCTATAGTCCATACATAACCTATGGCTCCCGTCTGGCTTTGGCACAAGTATGACTGGACTACTCCACTGGATTAAGGCCCTAGTGATCAGTTCGTTAGATAACATAAAGTCAAGCTCGACCTGCAGTATACTCCTGCGTTGTGGCGAGACACGGTAGGGGGATAGTTTAATGGGAGTTGCATCCCCTACGTCGATGTCGTGCAAGGCCAAAGAAGTGAGCCCTGGAGTATCACGGAACACACTGGGAGACTGAGATAAAACAGAGATTAGTTGGTTCGCTTGATCAGTGGGAAGGTGACATAGTTTAGATGGTAATTCCCTCAAAGCCACTGAATTATACTGAAAGTTGGATAGGCTACATGACAAGTCAAAGTCTGCATGGATACCTTCAGGCTCTGGAACAGTCTGTTGCGGGTCAGTAAGAGAACTGAAGACTTCGTCCGCACCAGGCTGTTCACAGGTCCTGACATTCACTGCCACAGTGGGAGAATCTGGAGGAGAGGAATCAGGGGACCTATGGTAGGGTTTCAACATATTTATATGGAATACTTGCGTGGGCTTTCTCCTGTCTGGGGTAGTTACTAGATAATCGGTAATGCTCACCCTCCGAATGATCTTATATGGGCCCCTGAACTTGGCAGATAAAGGTTGGCCAAAAAGGGGGAGCAGGACCAAAACCTCATCACCGGGCTTAAACTCCCTCTCACGGGCTCTTCTGTCATACCATTTCTTCATGGAGCTTTTAGCCACTGTCAAGTTTTGAGCGGCAAACTCACATGAGGATCTCAGCCGGGTTTTGAAATCTGAAACATACTTGAGGAGGTTTTGGTTCCCCTCCTGGCCAACTAGGCTATCCTGCAATAGTTGCAAAGGACCTCTTACCTGGTGACCGAAAACTAGCTCATTAGGGGAAAAACCCAGGGATTCAGTGGGAACCTCACGAGTAGCAAATAAAAGAAAAGGTACCCCCTTATCCCACTCAACTCCGGTCTCTGTACAATACTTACGTAACATTCCCTTTAATGTCGGATGATATCGTTCGAGAACCCCTTGACTCTCTGGGTGGTAGGTGCTTGACTTAACATGCTCGATACCCAACTCCTTCAGGGACTGCTGGAAAATGTTAGAGGTAAAATTAGTTCCTTGATCACTGCACCTCATGGGGGAAACCCATTCTGGTGAAGAATTTGAGCAGTTCCTTGATGACAGTTGGAGCAGAGGTAGTCCTTAAGGGTATAGCCTCTGGGTAGCGAGTTGCCATGTCCATGATAGTTAATAAATAAATGTTACCTTGGGAAGTCTTAGGCAATGGGCCTACAATGTCCACTACCACCCGAGTAAAAGGATTCTCGAAAACGGGCAAGGGCACCAGAGGATGTACAGGCACCTTCTGATTGGGTTTTCCTGTCATCTGGCAAGTGTGACACACTCTACAAAACTCCACTACATCTGCACGCATTCCTGGCCAGTAAAAGTGGGCTCTGATTCTGTCTAGAGTTTTTCTCACACCTAGGTGTCCTGCCAATGGTATACAATGTGCCATTTCCATGATATCTTTACGACAAGGTTTGGGGACTACTACTTGATGGACGTCCCAAGCCCCGTCATCGATTGGTCTGTGTGGCGGTCTCCATCTTCGCCACAATACTCCTCCTTTGAGGTAGAAACATTCACCACCCTCCGTCTCACATTCCTCTTCACTCACGGACCTGGCAGCTAACTCCTTGCATTCACTATCATCTCTCTGTAGCTCTACCAGGCCACTAGGACAATTTGGAGTGGTTTCATGGTCATCGTTAGGGTCAAGATGAGCCATAAAGGTGTCAGATAAATCCACCTCAGTCACATCATCAGGCACAGTTGGAGCGTCATTCACACTCTCATCCCTTTCATCAACTCTTACATTCGGTACATTTCTGTCGGAGGGAACTGCTACTTGAGACATTGAACGTGTGACAGCACACACAGGGAAAACTGTTGGCATCTCTTTTTCGAGCTCACCGGTTAGTGGCTCGTTAACAGGGGAAAGTGACAAAATGGGGTCTGGTCGGACCTTCTCACCTGCTACATCATTCCCCAAAAGGAGTGTTACCCCAGGCACAGGGATATCTTGGGACCTACACAAAGCTATGGTGGCCTCACCCTGTAGTAACTCACATTCAATTTCGCCTTTTACCAAGTGTGCATAAAATTGGCCTCCAGCACCTCTCATTACAACTGGTTCGCCAGGTGGGCACTCTGTGTAAGGATTCACCATGAGGGTGCTAGTAGAACCTGTGTCTCTCATAATTTTTACCTCATGCATACAACCATTTAATCTCACGTTGCCAGATGAAATAAAGGGACGGTAACTGTCCTGCACTGATGGTGAAATTATTATTAGCTTAACCCTAGTGGGTTGCACCACACATGCTACTACACCCCTGTCTAGATGATTTACGTTAGCTGCTAGGTACTCCTTCTGTCGAGAGTCCTGCATTAAAGGAACTTTTGGTGCTAGGTACTCCTTCTGTCGGGAGTCCTGCAGTAAAGGAACTTTTGGTGCTAGGTACTCCTTCTGTCGGGAGCCCTGCATTAAATTCACATATGGAATTTGAGATACGGCGGCAAATGTCTTCCCCGATCTCTCGGTTTTCTCCTTGGCCCAGCACTGATAAGCTAGGTGGCCTCTCATGCCACAAAAAGTACATACTTTAGGGATAACGGGAACGTTCCCTCTTTGAGCATTACTATTACTTTGGGGCCCACCTCTGTTACCATTGCCCTGAGTCGCATTTTTAGTTGGGGGAACAATTCTATTTTGGCTAGCTGGGGAAGACGTTATAGGCTTGTGACTGGGTCTGTCAGATTTGTGATTGGGATACTTAAAATTAGAACTAGAATTATCGTAGGGCTTCTTTCCACGAAATTTGTTGTTGAGCACGTATGTGTCAGCCATGTCAGCGGCGTCAGCAAGACAATCTACCTTTTTCCCCTTTAAATGATAGGCTACAGAAGAATCAATTTTCCATAGGAAATTTTCTAACAGGACCAACTCCTTCAGATCGTTGTAGCTTGTGACTTTCTTACTCTTGACCCAATGATTGAAAGTTTTAGTCATGGTCCTGGCAAATACCTTATGGGTTTCTTCTACTTTCTTCTGTTTTTTACGGAAAGATTGCCTGTAAGCCTCAGGCTGCAATTGATAGGTTTTTAGGATAGCTTCTTTGAGATTGTCATAATCCTGCCTAACTTCTGCTACTTTTGACAAATACGTGGCTCGAGCCTGCCCTGTCAAAACAGTTTGTAACATAAAAGGCCATTGATCTCTTGTCCACTTCATACCTCCAGCAACTTCCTCAAACAAAACAAAGAAATCCTGCACATTATCCTCAGTGAAAGGTGGAATGACACAAGTCATAGTCAATCCCAGAGGGGGAGCAATTAAGGGAGCATTTGTATTGACATTTAGTTGAGCTATTTGATATTGATATTGATAATGTTCGGTCTTTATTCTGGCTGCTTCGATATTTGCTCTGGCTTGTTCGGCATTTGCTTCGGCATTTATTCTGGCTTGTTCGGTCTTTGCTTCGGTATTTATTCTGGCTAGTTCCAGTACTTGATCACCGGTCAAACCAGGTGGCAATTGTATATCAAGTTGGCTAGGTGTACTCGGGATCCCACCAACTGCTCCGTCACCCTCCCCGCCTTCTACAGGGAACATGTGGGTTTTTATGGTCTGAGCCACCTCTACTTTAGACATGTTTGAGACAGTTAACTGGAGATGTGAGGCAAGCACTTTCAGTTCGGATTTTGACAGACAGTCAATATCAGGGGCTGTGGGTTCTGATTCTATGAAAACTCGAGCATCTTCGTCATTAATTAGTTGAGGCATGATTAATATTTGATTTTTAAGTAGTGAAACGGTAATGAAACTGAGTGAAACCGTATGAAACGAATCCTGGGCAAGGTCGCCACTCTTCTGTTACGTATCTTGATCCTCAAGTGGTTAACTTGATGAATCTAGATAGCACAGAGATATATATTAAGGTATCAGTCAGCTGAAGGCAAAACAAAAATAAAATCTAATAAAATAATTTCCTGTTGTTGCTTCCTTTCCTTTTGGATCTTAGGACTTAGTATCCTTTATTGACTGATACTCTTTAATTATGAAAAATACTGAAACTAATTAAAGTCATGTAGTATTTATAAAGAATTATTATTTAACCGAAGCTTAGTAGGCTATGGTTATGAACCGAATAAGTTATAGCTAAAGAAGGACAATTAATTCTATAAAAAGTCTTGAAAGATAAATATTAAAGTAAGAATATTTCTGTCTCTTACCCTTTTTGAAATGAATAGATAGTTTTCTTAGATGTCCTTTTATTTATATTTAATGTAATTATTCTTGGTTCTTGTCTTACGTTAACAGTATTATATTATTATTATCATCAGGATTTATATCAAAGTCACATACAAAGTTAGATATATATTTAATAATTAGTTAAATGTATTTCTTAACCACGTAACATTGAGGTTTGATTATGAGTAAATAAAGTTACAGGATCGCTTCATAGATTCGATTCAGGTCTCACTCAAATAATATGAAAAGCAAAATATAATATTTTGAAGCTAAAAGAATTTTCTTCAGCTTACGAAATCACTAGAAGTTATATTAACACAGCCATGTTAGTCTAAGGCGATATTACTAATACGAGACAATAGCATCACCGTACTAAGCACCGTTAAGCAATGTAAGCTTAATTCAAAGAAAATGAAAGAACTCGTAAGTATTAATAAAAAACAATAGTATTACTTTCATCATAACCCAATTACTTGAAGAGTTGCTTTAGTCCACAATTTAGTCAACTAAAATAGTTAAGTACATAATAGTAGCGTTAACGTTAATTCCCAATCAAATAGTTAAGCACATAATAGTAGCGTTAACGTTAATTCCCAATCAAATAGTTAAACACATAATAGTAGCGTTAACGTTAATTCCCAATCAAATAGTTAACCCTTAATTAGCGGCGAGCAACATAAGTCGAGTTAAAAAAAGCTGGACTATGTGGCGGCGCTCGACATAACTCGAGTGGCAATTTCAGCACGTAATGTGGCTGAGAGAGAGAGACAAGTGGTGGCAGGAGACTAGCGAGCGTATGACTGCTCCAGACCACCGCGGCGAACCTACTGACACAAATCTCAGCTCCCTCCTCCCTCTCTCACTCGCTACATACTCAATTATGTACTGAAAGTACCGAATTACCTGCTTTTTGCACTCGCGTTGCACGGTTATTGCAAGAAAACTATCCATCATACAAGGATCGTTATGGTGTCATTCGAAAGCTCTGTTTATGCCCTTTCAGGGATAGGTACTTGTTTTACGTTCTGGGTCTTATTTAGGCATGAAAATGATCACGTAAACAGCCCTATTTTGGCTAAAAACACCCCGCTGTGCGGTACACATAAATAAACCGCATAGGCCGCTCGTAAGGTGTTAAGCACATAATAGTAGCGTTAACGTTAATTCCCAATCAAATATCTCACTAACCAACATAACGTAAGTGTTTACACCGAACACACTTAACACACATTTATATAATCTGACTGACAGTCACAATCCCATTATAATACTTCACCCCGTCTTCCTCCAGCTGCAAGTTCACCTTCCCCAACTCCAAATGAGACTGATTTGAATGCCCACAACTCGGGTCTTATATACTAAACAATGATGGTGTAGGAACGAATCAGGAGGCGGGGGGTGGTGCCCGCTCCAATCATAGCTCCTCGAGTCGCATAACAGGTGCCTGGTCCATTCACAGCTCCTGGCGTCGATCATACGTCATAGCGTCGGTCATCAAGTAGTTTGCAGGGTCCCCTATGACGCACGCAGGTGTGAAGGCTTGTTTGCTGGTATGCAGGCTAGCTGGTTTCCCACTCGCTAGTTCGCTCGCTAGTTTGCTTCGCCGCTTGGGTAGTTTGGCTCCTTCAACTCTAATTCTAACTCTTAAATTAACATACAGGGCTCCGTATGTCAGAATATATATACACAGTATATACTGTAGATATCGTTGATGGTGGTTGGTCTAATCTATCTTGTGAGTTTTATTGACGGGGTAGGTCAGAAAGTGAACAGAATATTCAGGCAATGGAATTTAAGGTTCCTAATTATATATAGAAAGTTAAATGCAACTAAAATAATACAATTATTATAGTGACAAGGATAGAGGCTCTCGAGAGCACTTGTGCTGAATCAATGTGTTGCCCCAATAAAGCAAGCATGACATTAGCTAAATTATATCTCAATGGGTTGTGATAGTTGGGATAATAAATAAGAGTGGGTCGAGCAGATCTTTTGGAGGCAAGTAATTAATATCAACTTACTACAAGAACGAAATTGTTAAGGCGCAATGAAGGGTAAGATATATGATGGCAACATTTTTAAGATAGGGTGTGTGTGTATTATTAATTAATCTTCTTCTTAGGGCCTATAAAGGGTCTCTGAAATCCAGAGATAAGTATAGCTATGGCGTCCATTCAAAGTTGGTCCAGCCGGGTGTCATGTGCAGTGTGATTGCCTCGACTAGATCTATGGGTGACTGTTGCTTCATTTCTAGGCTGCTTCATTGACTGGCAGAGGTGAGGAGACCGATTTACTCTTATTAGAGATTGACAGGTAATTTTTTTTCTGAATACCAACATCCATATTAGTCTGAATACCATCGTCTATTTACAGATAGACTGAAAGGAAGAAAAGTGTATCTTGCATATCTATAATGTGTACAGAGAATGTTGTAGAGTGTAGATGGCATGCTTACCCTATCTACCCTGTGAACTCATGATGCGACAGATGTGTTGTTAGTGCCCTCAATTTCCAACAATTTCCAACAACTACATTGGTACTTGGCCAAAAAGACAGTTGTTGTCAATCCGGAGCATCAGCTGGCAATCTCAAGATCAATGGCCTTGACTATGTGGAGAATATAGTAATATATTGTTCGAAACAAGGCAAACAGGATTCTCGGGTTCATCTCTAGGAGTGTGAGTAACAGAACTGCTGATGTTATCTTAAAACTTTACTTGTCATTAGTGAGACCCCATATGGATTATGCTGTTCAATTTTGGTGTCCTTATTACAGAATGGACATAGATTCATTGGAGAGAGTACAACGTAGAATGACAAAAATTATCCATAATATTAGAAATCTTCCGTATAAAGAAAGGTTGAAGAAATTAGGCTTACATTCATTAGAGAGACGCAGAGTTAGAGGGGATATGATAGAGGTGTTCAAGTGGGTTAGTGGGATTAACAAAGGGGACATGACAAATGTACTAAAGCTAAGTGATAGCAAAAGAACTCGTACCAATGGTTTCAAATTAGATAAATTTCGTTTCAGAAAAGATATAGGCAAATATTGGTTTGGTAACAGAGTTGTAGATGGGTGGAATGGACTACCAAGTGCTATAGTGGGATTAAAAACGATAGGGAGCTTTAAGATAAAATTGGATAAGCATATGGACGAGAAGGGTTGGGTGTGAAGGGGGATCAGCAGGGTTGGGCCAATCAGCGCTCTGCAGACCCCGTAATCCTGCGTTAATCTCTAACCGTTTTGGTAAGATGATCCTCAGGGTATTAGAGTGTTCAGCCTATAATTGGGCTTTGTAATTGGGGTTGTGTGGGACAGGGATCTGCCTTGCTTAGGCCAATCGGCTTTCTGCAGACTCCCATTTTCTTATGTTCTTATGTTCTTATATAGCGAATATGCTAGAGATACTCACACATGTTTTTGATGCACTACATAAAGAGTCAGATCCTCTAGGCTTAACATAGGTTTGAGTCCCGGAGGGAAGAATGAAAACTTAATATTTAGTAGTGGCCCCGAAATAATTGACCCTATGCCTATTAAATAATAGCTCTCTTTCAAACACCCACGGTCAGCCTGTTTGAAACACCCGCGCCAGGAGATAGAATACTAAACATCATAAGTGCAATGCTAATTCTCTTATGGAATCGTCTTTATGATTGGGTACTCATTACGAAAAAACTTTGTAAAAAAGAATAAAGAAAAATTAACTTAATAATTGTTATATTAAGGCTTTCCAACTAGTGGATGTCTTTTGTGGATTCTACCCGAGACGCTGAACCAAGTGACGCCATTCCTTCTTCACTGATATATCAAGACGAAACTCAAGACATCAACGAATGGGAAGGAGATGGAAGGGAGGGCCCTACATAGTCAATGATTTCGGAGCCACTACTAAATATTAGGTTTTCATTCTTCCATCCGGGACTCAAACCTATAATTTATTAGTGGCCCCTCCATCATTGACGATATGCCTGATATCTCAAGTCTAGAGGGGGACATTCGTGACAATATCTAAACCACTAACAAATTACCATAGGTAGAGAAAAAAAAACATATAACAATTTTAAGTTTTATTGTTTACATACAATATTATAGAAAAAATGGAAAGAAAAGCAGTGCGTTGCTTCGAAGAAGTTCTGCTTATAAGTAACCATACAGGTACATATGTTAAAGAATATCACATTGAGATTAAATACAAATATTTTCCAAGAATGTCTTTTGTTGTCCAACATTGTAAAGGCACAAATAAATAATTTGATTATATCTTTTGTCCTTAAAATGAATTTATACATATTTTATATTTTGTACAACTTAAACTTTATATCCTAGAGTTGCAACTATTACAGATATCTTACAAAAACAAAATGTTGAGCTGTATAACCAGCTCGACTCATCAAGTATCACAGATCGTGAACTTATCACATAGTCCGGCGGAGGGTCTACGGGTCTTGGCTCTCCAGCACCCCCCCCGCCCCCTCCTTTTTCACCATTAAGATTAATCTTAACTTTAGTAGCACACAGACCAACTAGACCCGCTGGTGCAAGGCCACACAGGTAAATTTTGGTTTAGCCAAAGCCACAGATAGGTATCGCGTCATGAAAGTATGATTGGAAACCCACAACTTAGTGTTGGCTATGTCATCAATTGAATAATTCTCCAAGAAACGTAACGAAACTGCCCATTTCCTGATGTCGTGGGCCCTTCCCACTACACCGGGATTACTTTCACGAATTACATCTACGAGTAAAGAAGCCAATTTTCTCCTTGTGATGCGAGTACCTGTACCATTGACCCATAAGGCTCCCTGCTGTTGGGGCCGTGACACTCTCAGAAACTTTATTGAAGCCTGAACAGGGCATAATACATGATGTGTGTCCCCGCATTTGAGTGCCGGGACTGTAAACTCGGAAAAAACATGCTCACTATGTTCGTTCTTAGCAACAAAAGTGGGAGATGGAGCAATTTGTACATTAACATTGAGTCTCCCAAACCTGAGGCAATTAGGTTCATTGCTCATCACCGCCAGCTCAGACACCCTGTTACCTGTGGCCAAAGCCATAAGGGACACAACCTTCTTAAACAGTGAGTCAAAATCCGGCGCATGATTATACCTGCGCGAATAAAGCAAAGACAAAGCTTTGTCAAGTGACCATGTAGGCATGAGCTGACGGGGTGGTGGGCGAAGCTTGAAACATGCCCTCATGAACCCTTTCTCCTCCGCCTGCGGTATAGATAGCCCTGTTAAGTCAAAAAGGGGGTTCTGATAGCAGACAAATGATTCTTCAGTGTAACTACAGAAAGGCGTTTTTGTTCAAACAAATAATCCAAATACTTGAAAACCAAAGCTACTGATGCGTCAGTTTGTGCCGTTTCTACTATCCAGGTTGTGAAAGACTTCCAATGAGATTGATATTGTCACCTGGTAGAAATAGTATACTGATTTAGAAATTTATTAGTGACGCTCTCTCCATACGGGGTTAACCATTTGGCATTCTGAATGTCGAAAAGGCAAAAGTCAGCGAGGTCTTTAGGTTGTCAATTGTCTCCAATTGGAAGTAAGAGATCGGGAGTGACACCGGGTTCTCGCACCACATTTTCAACTGGTGGTACCACATCTGAGCCGGCCATAGAGGCGCCATCTTCGAGACTAAGCCCCAGTAACCCCGTAGTTTGTGAACTACCTGACACATGTGTGAAGCGTCTGGAGGCGGAAATAGATAGATGGATTTCCACCTGTTCCAGTCCTCCAACAATGCGTCTGGACCCCCCGCCGAAGTCATTTCCCGGCAGGTTAGGTAGAAAGGAAGCCTGTGGTTTTCCTTGGACGCGAAAAGATCCACTTGTGGACATACCGTCCACAAGTGGATCTTTTCGCATCCAAGGAAAATCACAGGCTTCCTTTCTACCTAACCCGCCGGGAAATGACTTCGGCGGGGGGTCCAGACGCATTGTTGGAGGACTGGAACAGGTGGAAATCCATCTATGTATTTCCGCCTCCAATCTGCAATCATCTGGTTGAAGATGTTTTGCTTGATTGCCCATTCTACTTTGGTGCTCTGTCGCCGGGAGGTATGATGCATGGAGATGAATGTTCAGCTCTTTGGCCAGAACAAAAATCTCTTCTGACAACTCTAGCAACTTCCGAAACCTCGTTGACCCTTGCTTTTGAATGCCGGATACCGCATTCAAATTGTCCATTCGAAACGCTATTGATTTCCCCCGCAAGGAGGAGCCGTGGTTTTGAAGGAAAAATAATGGGACTGAGAGCTCTTGCTCGTTGATATGAAAATTCTCGGTTTGGGACCAAAGACCCTGACCCTGATGGCCTAATCTCGACTGATAACCTCAGCCTATTGTCCCTGAAGCATCTGTGTCTACCCATACCGTAGGTGGGGGAGAAGCCCACGTCATTATTGAGTGCAACGTTTCTCTCCTCACCTAGACCGACAGTTAGTCGTGAATTAATGGCGGAATTTTCCACAACTTTCCTGCTGGAAAATGTTTGTTTCCTTCCAAGAATAATCTCTTTACTTTCAATCGGCCCAACTTTACAGTTAGTAGAATCCAATTGAGAGAGTCGACCAGGGATTCCCATGTCCTTCTCGTGGTGTTCAGACTGTGGAGAAACAAAAACAATTTCTTTCTAAATCTGTTGAGGTTGTCCACACTCTGACTGAGAGTAAGATTGGCTGTGTCCCAGACCAGCCCTATCCACTGAATTACCCGTGTGGGAACAAGATGCGACTTCGCTAAGTTGACCTTGAACCCTAGGGATTGTACATGCTTTATAATGTGATTGACATGGATGTTGCATAGACTCTCTGACTCCCCCACTACCAGCCAGTCATCTAGGTACCACAACACCGTGATTCCATGATTTACCATTGGCATGAGGGCCTGCCGGCCTAATTTTGTTAATATTTTCGGTGCAAGGTTCAACCCGAATGGCATTCTCTGAAAGACATAAGTCTCTTGCCTGATCCTCAATGCGAGGAATTTCTGGAACCTTTTGTTTACCGGGACATGCCAATAGGCGTCTGTCAGGTGTAACGAGCACATCCAACCTTGCGGCGGAAGTGTTAGCCTGATGTGATTCACAGTGAGCATCCTAAATGATGTGTTGTGAATGTGTGGATTCAAACAAGACAGGTCTACGACTGGTCTCATCTGAATGCTGTCCCTCTTTGCTACGAGAAAAAGTCTGGACGTGAAAACAGGGCAAGTTGGATTGACCGGGACAATGATATGCTTGGTGATCATTTCCTGGACTAGTGACTCCACCTCTAAAGAAACACGATTGACTTCTAGAGTTTGACGTAAACGAGGTCGCCGAAGCCACACCCAGGTGATGCCCTTGAGTACCACTGTCCTTACCCAAGTTCGCCGGGGCCAGGCCCGGTGACACGCCCGAAATGACCCAGTTACTTGACTGGGCCTGTCCGGTGGAACTACCCTCGGATCCAACTCGCCCTCGATAGGCCCCGGGAGTGAGAGAGTTTGAACTGTGACTAGTTTTTTTATGGTGGTGGGGTAGGGTTAGACGGCTGACTGGTTTTGGTAGACGTCGATCCCTGACCTGATCTGTGTTGTGACTTGTTCTTATACCATTTCCCTGACTGTTTTCCCTGTTTAGGCTTGAGCTGAGTACTTCCCTGTGCCGGGGGAGACATGGGGCCCTGAAAGGGCTTGGAACCACTAGGCTGGGATTTACCACTGCTCTCAAGCTTGGAGTACGGTTTCGGAAACTTGAAATGCTCCTTCTTAGCCTGGGAAGCATTCGGCTTGATGCTGTCTACCATATTGTACACCGCTTTGCAAGTCTCAGGGCTAGGTAAAGATGAAGTTAACACAGGTGAAAGAGTTACCCCGCGGCCAATGTTGTCCGGCAACTTTTTCACCATAATTATATACTCTCAGGTCTTGAGGTGCCCGGACAGCCTCCAACAAGGCTATCCGTATGTCACCCAAGGATTGGATAGAAATTTGCAACAGAAGCCGCCGAGATAAGTCCGTGGCCTTCTTAACATCATGATCAGAAATAGCGGCAATAGTTCTCGTGAGGGAGTGGGCTATTTGGCGACTTAGTAAAAATTGGGAAAAGAATCTGTAAGCTTTTTTTCTCAATTTAAAGTCTCTATCCAGGTGTGGCGGAGGAGGGGTGGAAAAGGGCTCCTGCAGGTCCCACAGTGACAACTTAGGGGCAGAAAGGAACTCAAATATTGCAGGCAGAACCCGTCTGGCTTGATTAATTGGCAATGAAAACCAAATATGGCTGTCTTGAGGAATTTGGTGGGAGGATTTTGACGTTATTGTTGCTGTGAACTGTTGCGCCTCAATCTCCCAGTCCACCCACGGACCTAGACCTACCTGCCCCACCTGCAGGACTGGATTGCTTGACTGATCCAGCACTGGAGTTGTATCCAACTTCGGCATTAGCGTTTTGAGGAACTTTATATCGTTCACGCCATCAGTCTTAGACCAATCCGCAAAAGGCGTGCAGATGAGGAAGGAGGTAATGCCGGGGTAGGAGAATACACGAAAAACTTATGATAATAAACATTTGGTATAGCCTTGATTGTTACATCTAAAAGTTGACCCTGTTTATCTTTAGCTCTTAACTTCTTACTCTTACTCATCTCAATTACCCTCTCACTAGGAACTGGGACCTGCCCCGATATGGTTGTTTGTGCTATATGCGGGTTTTGTGCAGTGACCGTAACCCAAGAGCAATCGGGCCCATACAAGAGAGGCATAGGGCCTTTCTTATGGGGAACTTTATCTAAAGGAGGGGGAGTAATGTCCGTGATGACATGTACATTGGTAGTAGTTAAGGAGGCGGGCACTGTAGTGCCACTCGCCGAGGCAGTCGCATGAGTTACGTTAATAAAGGGAAGTGACATAATAGGTGGCACAACAACTCTGGCAAGCTCTAGCGGCCGCACAACTGAACCAATCGGGGGAGCTCCCAGTGTAGCTGTGGGAGTCTCCTGAGATTTCTTTGGCACATTGTATTGCTTCATTACCCTGTGTAATATGTAATCTAAATCATCTGCTGTAATACATTTGCTATGTGATCCTTTTGATGACTCAGACTCTACTTCTGACCCTTCCTCAATGTGTCCCGGTTGAGCTGAGGACAGTTTTAAGTCTTCCGAGCAGGCTCTTCCAACACTTCCATTACTTCCGGTTGTTGCCGGCGCTCAGACAACTGATCATTATCTGGCCACACTAAATCAGGTACAGATGAAGGGAGGTTCTCTACATTAGCACTTTCCCTGTTATCCTCCTGGTACTGAATACTGGGTTCTACACTCAAGGGTTCAGAATGCCTCCACACACTACGCCCTTGTTCAACATTAGTTTGGGAATCCCGTATAACCTGACTTAACTGAGACCCCTCATAGTCTTGGTATTCACTTGCCGTGTAGCCACGGTATTGTTCAGCCAACACTCTCTGAGAAACTAAAGGGGGCCTACTCAATGGTAAGTTTAAATTTAATTTTGGGATTGCAAAATTTACGTCCTTTGGTGCAAATAAGCCCTTACCAGACCCATCCCTGGGAGTTGACTCAGCTCCCTCCGTCCCTACCTCAGAACTGCCAGATTGGACATTAGACATTGCGGAGGTAGAGGCGGAGGGCGGTGGCGGCGACTCCAGCGTTTGCCGGTGCCGCGACTGCGTATCCTCCTTGCGGGACCTTTTATAACCCTTATCATATTTTCTATGGCTTGACGCCGCCGCGTCATCCTTAAGCCTCTTGCTAGACCTTGAAGTCTCTGCTGAAGACTGACTAGACCACTTGAGGGGTGAGCTCGACCTGGACCTGGATTGGTCCCTTGGCGAAGTAGAACGCACCCTCTTGTGGCGGCTGGGGGGAGTTGCCTTACTAGAGTCACTTTCACTGCTACTCACTAACTCTTTTGAAAGAACTTTGGGCTTAGCTTTAGGTTTGGAACTTGACTTAGAAGGTGGGGATTTGAGATCTAGTGACTTTATAAAAAGGTGGTCCCACAGGGCCTCATCATCACAATGTAATGCCGTATGGACAATGTCTTTGGAATAGGCATTACAAATGTTCTTAATCTCTTTCAGTGCCACTAGGCATGACTGAACTCTCTTGTTAAACAATTCATTACGGAGGTCCGAGCAAATAGGACACCTCTTATGCCCCTTTCCCACTGATGCAATTTCATACGATTTTCGTCGCCGAGGACGTAGTCTTGTCAATTCGCAAGGATTCATGTGCGACGTATACGATTTTGACCGTTACAAACAGATAACAAATTATACTCGGCGAAGATGTCGCCGATGAATGCGACGCAATCTCCGCCTTGTGTGACGTTATCGGCGAAGTGAGCGATGTTTCGCCGATGATCTCTGCGAGGAATGTCACATTTACAAAAATATCTTGCGATATCATGCGATGGTGAAAGAAAACTCGCCGATTGTTCTGCGACGTCTTCGGCGATTCAAGCGATGACACGAAAGTCTTAATATTGACAACGAAATGGGGTGAAATGTCTTAAAATCGCCAAACTAATGGGCCGAATGTCATAAAATATGAAAACTAATGGGGTTAACCATGAGGAAGGAAGGGGACCAGAAAAACGACCCATCTCCACTTAATTCGGAGATTGGCAATGCTTCGCCGGAGACATTTTTATATCAAATAATGTACAAATTTAGCTTGCTCTCAACAACAAAAATTATATATGTTGGCTCGCTACCGCTCACCAGGAATATATTGAAACCTGGATTGGGGTAAACGTCTTAAAACAGTAGGTTGAACGGGGCCGAATGGATACAAGGCAAAGAGTGTACATTGTATTTTCACAATGAAAATTAACGTATCACATATCCGTGTATACAATGTGGAGTTAAATGTGAACGTTACGTTATATTAATACTAAAATAACACATCTACAACTACTACTACGACATCTACTACATCTGCTACTAAAACGTTTGGCACTTATACAGGTTTGGTAATATCACGTTTCTAACAATACGTCAAATCAACGTTTTTATGAGGTTCCAATACAACATACATTAAGGACATTACCATACATTGTGTTAACACATTGTTGCAATGTATGTTTATATTAATTAAAAATGGTGTTCATAACCTATGGAATACATTGTTGTTTGACGTCGTTGGCACGTGCCAAGATAGGATTCACATAATGGGTAATGCCAGTACACTGTACCAGCTATGGTACACCAGGTACTCGTTATATTAATAGTGGATTGTGTTGAGGGTTGTAGATAGTGTCTGTAGCCACAATATCATTAGCTTGATATATGAGGTCTGACCGGTATGGAGGTCACATTACTGACATAGGGGTAGACTGTACCGGCTATGGTACACCAGGTACTCGTTATATTAAAAGTGGATTGTGTTAAAGGTTGTAGATAGTGTCTGGAGCCACAATATAATTAGCTTGCTATATGAGGTCTGCTCGGTATGGAGGTCACAATATTGAAATAGGGGTACACTGTACCAGCTATGGTACACCAGGTACTCGTTATATTAATAGTGGATTGTGTTGAGGGTTGTAGATAGTGTCTGGAGCCACGATATCATTAGCTTCCTATATGAGCTCTGACTTGTATGGAGGTCACAATATTGACATAGGGGTACACTGAACCGGCTATGGTACACCAGGTACTCTTGATATTAGTAGTGGATTCTGTTGAGGGTTGTAGATAGTGTCTGGAGCCACAATATCATTAGCTTGCTATATGAGGTCTGACCGTTATGGAGGTCACAATATTGACATAGGGGTACACTGTACCGGCTATGGTACACCAGATACTCTTTATATTAACAGTGGATTGTGTTGAGGGTTATAGATTTTGTCTGGAGCCACAATATCATTAGCATCCTATATGAGGTCTGACCGGTATGGAGGTCACAATATTGACATAGGGGTACACTGTACCGGCTATGGTACACCAGGTACTCTTTATATTAATAGTGGATTGTGTTGAGGGTTGTAGAGAGAGTTTGGACCCACAATATAATTAATTTGCTGTATTAGGTCTGACCGGTATGGAGGTCACAATATTGACATAGGGGTACACTGTACATGCTATGTACACCAGGTACTCGTTATAATAATAGTAGATTGTGTTGAGGGTTGTAGATAGTGTCTGGAGCCACAATATCATTACCTTGCTGTCGGAGGTCTGACCAATAGTGAGGTCACAATTTTGACATAGGGGTACACTGTACCGGCTATTGTTCACCAGGTACTCATTATATTAATAGTGGATTGTGTTGAGGGTTGTAGATAGTGTCTGGAGCCACAATATCATTAGCTTGCTATATGAGGTCTGACCGGTATGGAGGTCACAATATTGACATAGGGGTACACTGTACCGGCTACGGTACACCAGGTACTCTTTATATTAATAGTGGATTGTGTTGAGGGTTGTATGGAGGTCACAATATTGACATAGGGATACACTGTGCCAGCTATGGTACACCACGTACTCTTTATATTAATAGTGGATTGTGTTGAGGGTTGTAGATAGTGTCTGGAGCCACAATATCATTAGCTTCCTATATGAGGTCTGACTTGTTTGGAGGTCACAATATTGACATAGGGGTACACTGTACCGGCTATGGTACACCATGTACTCTTGATATTAATAGTGGAATCTGTTGAGGGTTGTAGATACTGTCTGGAGCCACACTATCATCAGCTTGCTACATGAGGTCTGACCGGTATGGAGGTCACAATATTGACATAGGGGTACACTGTACCGGCTATGGTACACCAGATAGTCTTTATATTATTAGTGGATTGTGTTGAGGGTTGTAGATAGTGTCCAGACCCACAATATAATTAGCTTGCTGTTTGAGGTCTGACCGGTATGGAGGTCACAATATTGACATAGGGGTACACTGTACCGACTATGGTACACCAGGTACTCGTTATATTAATAGTAGATTGTGTTGAGGGTTGTAGATAGTGTCTGGAGCCACAATATCATTAGCTTCCTATATGAGGTCTGACTTGTTTGGAGGTCACAATATTGACATAGGGGTACACTGTACCGGCTATGGTACACCATGTACTCTTGATATTAATAGTGGAATCTGTTGAGGGTTGTAGATACTGTCTGGAGCCACAATATCATCAGCTTGCTACATGAGGTCTGACCGGTATGGAGGTCACAATATTGACATAGGGGTACACTGTACCGGCTATGGTACACCAGATAGTCTTTATATTATTAGTGGATTGTGTTGAGGGTTGTAGATAGTGTCCAGACCCACAATATAATTAGCTTGCTGTTTGAGGTCTGACCGGTATGGAGGTCACAATATTGACATAGGGGTACACTGTACCGACTATGGTACACCAGGTACTCGTTATATTAATAGTAGATTGTGTTGAGGGTTGTAGATAGTGTCTGGAGCCACAATATCATTAGCTTGCTGTAGGAGGTCTGACCAGTAGTGAGGTCACAATATTGACATAGGGGTACACTGTACCGGCTATGGTACACCAGGTACTCATTATATTAATAGTGGATTGTGTTGAGGGCTGTAGATAGTGTCTGGAGCCACAATATCATTAGCTTGCTATATGAGGTCTGACCGGTATGGAGATCACAATATTGACATAGGGGTACACTGTACCGGCTATGGTACACCAGATACTCGTTATATTAATAGTGGATTGTGTTGAGGGCTGTAGATAGTGTCTGGAACCACAATATCATTAGCTTGCAATATGAGGTCTGACCGGTATGGAGGTCACAATATTGACATAGGGGTACATTGTACCGGCTATGGTACACCAGGTAATCTTTATATTAATAGTGGATTGTGTTGAGGGTTGTAGATAGTGTCTGGAGCCACAATATCATTAGCTTGCTATATGAGGTCTGACCGGTATGGAGGTCACAATATTGACATAGGGGTACACTGTACCGGCTATGGTACACCAGGTACTCTTTATATTAATAGTAGATTGTGTTGAGGGTTGTAGATAGTGTCTGGAGACACAATATAATTAGCTTGCTATATGAGGTCTGACCGGCATGGAGGTCACAATATTGACATAGGGATACACTGTACCGGCTATGGTACACCAGGTACTCGTTATATTAATAGTGGATTGTGTGACGCCTGCAGCTTAGCAGAACGCCACGTGGGCTCAGCCGCTCGCTTGGCCACTCGCTAACACTCGCCAGGGCAATGAATTTGGCTACAGTCTATCTACAATGTTGTACTTTCTTTCTTGTGAATCGTCATGTCACAGGCAGTATAGAAGTGGTCTTTATTTTCGTCTGTGACAAGGCATTATATTTTATATCATCAGTTATAAGTTTAATGTATAAGACTGAATGATACAGCGAGAGAGTGTGAGTGAGTAAGTGCAGGAGGCAGAGGGTAGTACGCGTAGTGTTACACGTTGTCTCGGTGACGTCATGCCACGGCCGGGCCCTCTGAGTGGCTGGCCGCCTTGCCGCCCTCCTGCCACAGCAGGAAGTAGTCCCCCCGCACTCCTTGCTGCCTTTGTGCCTTCCTTGCTCAGAGCTTGCCTGACCAGCATACCCTTCACACCTCCCTTGCCACCTGTCCCCAACTTCTACCTATAGAACACTTTCTCTCTCTCTCAACTTCTTACCTCTCATTCTTACAATCTATTTAACATCATAACTCCCCTTTGGTTCTGCACGATTTATTATTTATTTATTTCTGCCGTCGTATTATATGCTGAAGCTCTCAGATATTCCATGTTTAGTTAGACATTTTGGAGGGGTTAACATTTTGTCTGTAGAGGTTCGACACACTCGTGGTGTCTCCCTACCTATTTCTTGGTTGTCTGCTGGGCTATTTAATGCTAGACTGGGCTGAGGCTACAGGTGTTGTGATTTCCGATGTGTACCAGGTTTTGTTGAACTTGTACAATCGCAACGGATACGTGGGAAGCCTAGGTTGTCTTTCTGACTGTGTACCTTGTGAGTATAGCACTGTGTTGTGAGTGAGGGCTTTTGACTCTGCCACCCAACACTGTGCTAACTCGTTTTGCTTTGACTTGAAGAGGGTCGCCAGGAGATAACCAGATACTAGCGATCTGGATCTCTCAAGAGAGCACCCCGTCATTTAACGTAATTTGGCCGTACAGTCTTAAAGACCTCGCTAGGCTACGAGCCGCTTGCTCAGCCATTGTTTCCTAGCCTACGACTTCCCAGCTAGACTTTATTCGCCTAGCAGACACCCGATTAGGATTATAAACTCTTATGTTATGTATGCAGCATTTTTATTCACGCTGATTGTAAGCCATGGTTGTTGTGGAGTTGCACAACCCGAGCAGGCTTTTGCGTTGCCTGAGGAAGTACTTCTTTTGTTGTTGGAGATAATACTATTGCGCATTTATAATTATTCCCGTGCCAGTTAACACTGTATGTCCCTACACTTGTCATATCTTGTTCCTGCTTTATATAACAGTTCAAAATCCGATTCGATCATCTTAAGCAGCATCAGATTTTCTTCAGAAGATTCCTGTTCTATGCTTTAGGACTTTCATTCACTTTCTATAATATAGGAGTGACAGTTTATTATTGTTTAGAGTAACTTTAATTATACCTTCTTCTTGTTTGCATTAAATCATTCCAGTGATTTAATTAAGATCTATATCTTTTTCCTTGTATACATTATTAACGTAATTGTATGTTGATGTGATCAGGCTGTATCAGAGATCATCAGCCTGTAGTAGTAGTGCATTTATACCGAGTTAGAGGATACCCCGCTATCGCAGATTTAACTCTGGAGGGTATAAGTGTTTTTGTGCGCCGGCATTATAAGTTCGAGGGTTGGATCTAGTGTTACCGTTGTGGCTGTGTGCCTTTCTAGTCCAATGATTAAGAGCCCTTGTTTTATACGAGTCCCGGTCGTAACAATTGTGTTGAGGGTTGTAGATAGTGTCTGGACCCACAATATCATTAGCTTGCCATATGAGGTCTGACCGGTATGGAGGTCACAATATTGACATAGGGGTACACTATACCGGCTATGGTACACCAGGTACTCGTTATATTAATAGTGGATTGTGTTGAGGGTTGTAGATAAGGTCTGGAGCCACAATATCATTAGCATGCTATATGAGGTCTGACCGGTATGGAGGTCATAATATTGCCATTGGGTACACTGTACCGGCTATGGTACACCAGGTGCTCGTTATATTAATAGTGGATTGTGTTTAAGGTTGTAGATAGTGTCTGGATACACAATATCATTAGCTTGCTATATGAGGTCTGACCGGTATGGAGGTCACAATAATGACATAGGGGTACAATGTACTGGCTATGGTACACCAGGTACTCGTTATATTAATAGTGGATTGTGTTGAGGGTTGTAGATAGCGTCCGGAGCCACAATATCATTAGCTTGCTATATGAGGTCTGACCGGTATGGACGTCACAATATTGACATAGTGGTACACTGTACCGGCTATGGTACACCAGGTACTCGTTATATTAATAGGGGATTGCGTTGAGGGTTGTACCGGGTAGATAGTGTCTGTTGCCACAATATCATTAGCTTGCTATATGAGGTCTGACCGGTATGGAGGTCACAATATTGACATAGTGGTACACTGTACCGGCTATGGTACACCAGGTACTCGTTATATTAATAGGGGATTGCGTTGAGGGTTGTACCGGGTAGATAGTGTCTGTTGCCACAATATCATTAGCTTGCTATATGAGGTCTGACCGGTATGGAGGTCACAATATTGACATAGGGGGTACACTGTACCGGCTATGGTACACCAGGTACTCGTTATATTAATAGTGGATTGTGTTGAGGGTTGTAGATAGTGCCTGAAGCCAAAATATCATTAGCTTGCTATATGAAGTCTGACCGGTATGGAGGTCACAATATTGACATTAGGGTACACTGTACTGGCTATGGTACACCAGGTACTCGTTATATTATTAGTGGATTGTGTTGAGGGTTGTAAATAGTGTCTGGAGCCACAATATCATCAGTTTGCTATATGAGGTCTGACCGGCATATGGAGGTCACAACATTGACATAGGGGTACACTGTACCGGCTATGGTACACCAGGTACTCGTTATATTAATAGTGGATTGTGTTGAGGGTTGTAGACCCTCTCTCACCTTGACGTTTTTTTCACAGTTTTGCGTAGTTCATGGGTTAATGGGTTTGACAATGTGGATTATTGCAAAACGCTTAGCCCCAATATGAATACACATGCAAGTAAGGCTGAAAATTAGTGTTGAGAAGGTTCAGCACTATTATTTAGGGAAAGTTTTTCACATATAGGCTAAGACCTGTTCTACCTGGAACAAACTTCCCTCAGAACTTGTAAACAATCTTTAGTAGAGCAAGTAAAAAAATAAAGTAGACAGTATTTTGCACACTCTGTAATGAGTGTAATTAATGAGTGTAATGCACTACACAAAATCTCTTTTTGCACTTTGAGTCTATCTACAGAGAAGGAGAGGTGCACCGAGGGAGAGGTGGAAGGATGGAGTGAGGAAGCATATGAATGAAGGCGGTGCTGGTTGGGAGGAGGGGCGTCGACTGACTGGAGACAGAGGTGCATGGGGGCGGTTTGTTCGTGGCCACCCCTTCAGGGATCACGGCGTCAGGCAATAGATAGATAGATAGAGTCTATCTATCAACAACCTACTTGGGCCTATTTACACAACGTACAACTTGCCCCTTTATATATCACCCCGGAATGGACCGCAAGTTTTTTCAGATACTATTTATTCTTTCTCTCTCTCTCATATTTTTTTTTCTTTTCTATATTCCAATTACTCCCTCTCGGGCATAGACTGAGAGCCTGTACATTCAACCGCGCTCATTTAACGATGAAGCCTGTGATATCTCGTTCCAGTCTAGGGAGTGAGACAATGCGAAGAATTTTGAGCTGCAAGCAGCACCCACCATCTTGCCTTCGCAGGATGTACGGGGCCCAGCTGCCCACCCACGGCTCGAAGCATCCCCATCTCTGGAGCCGCTTCGGCTCTGTGCCTCACTGTCTCTCCCCCTAAACTCGTACCCTCTCAGAACGCCATCTATTGAGCATATATATATATATATATATATCTACACACACACCGTACACACGTTGTTACGTATCTTGATCCTCAAGTGGTTAACTTGATGAATCTAGATAGCACAGAGATATATATTAAGGTATCAGTCAGCTGAAGGCAAAACGAAAATAAAATCTAATAAAATTATTTCCTGTTGTTGCTTCCTTTCCTTTTGGATCTTAGGACTTGGTATCCTTTATTGACTGATACTCTTTAATTATTGAAAAATACTGAAACTAATTAAAGTCATGTAGTATTTATAAAGAATTATTATTTAACCGAAGCTTAGTAGGCTATGGTTATGAACCGAATAAGTTATATCTAAAGAAGGGTTCCATGTCAATTCAACCCATGGACAACTCAACCCAAGACAACTCAACCCAGGACAACTCAACCCAGGATAACTCAACCCTGGACAACTCAACCCAGACCAACTCAACCCATTACTAACTCAACCCATTACTAACTCAACCCAGACCAACTCAACCCAGGACAACTCAACCCGGGACAACTCAACCAAGACCAACTCAACCCAGACCAACTCAACCCAGGACAACTCAACCCAGACCAACTCAACCCAGGACAACTCAACCCGGGACAACTCAACCCCGACCAACTCAACCCAGACCAACTCAACCCAGGACAATTCAACCCAGGACAACTCAACCCAGACCAACTCAACCCAGGACAACTCAACCCAGACCAACTCAACCCAGGACAACTCAACCCAGGACGATTCAACCCAGCCGTCCTCGCAAACTTCGACACTCAATTTATTGGCATTTTAAATCGATTTTAACAAGATTTAATTATGATCGTGTCACACGGGCAAGTAGTTTCGATAAATACATTTTAAACATGAATTTGGAGCCAGAAATTGTTCAATGTTGTTGCACAATGTAACTGTAATCAGTAATACTTGGGGATGGTTCCCGATCTTATTTAATATATTCTTCCTTTATACCAAACACTATAAGCAAAAGCATTTTTCAAGCATAAAAAGATAGTTTATAGCCTCCAGGAATTGGTAAATATTGTCAAATTATTCATTTTAGCCTACAGTTCATCACGTTACTTGGTGGCGTTTTAACCCGTAAAACATCGATGCCATACACGTCCTATTTTTGTTTTGTTTGGCAATTTACAGGCGATTTTATTAAGTTTATTAAGGATATCTAGCAAGTGAAAGGCCCAAACCAGCTTAGTGTACCCTTTGAGCTGCGATCATCCTTTTTAGGCTCTAAAATTTGTCTAAATATATCTAGAATAAAATGGAAGAATTATTCAGTATTGTAGTGGTTAACAAACCAGGCTACCAAGGTAAACAAATACTGTACTACTGATAGAACCAGCAGGCTACAGTACCGATGACATATTTCAATGCTTTTCTAGCTACCTATATTTAGACGATTTTATGCAGCTTAGGGAAGATTCTTTTATTCTAAAGGGAATATTGAAAGGATTGCAAGCTGTTTAATCCCTTCTTAAACTAAACGAAATAGCCTTACACACTTGCTTAACCGCATGGTATTGGCTGGTGAAGTTGCACATTGATTGTCATTTTATATACATCTGTCTTAACCCCTTATAGTTTTATGACAGACTTTATCTTCAGAAGTTCAATTAGTTCTTCCTTATGTATTGTAATGTCTGCCAGTGGCCTTTCTTTTATATATTTAGATTGCACTGCTTGACTGCTTCTTTATTAGTTGTCAGTTGTGCATTAATAACGTTTTTTACCATGCGTCTGTGCTCCTCCGCGATGGGGTTGAGTTTGTCTGGGTTGAGTTGGTCTCGGTTGAGTTGTCCTTGGTTTAGTTTGTCGGGGTTGAGTTGTCCTGGGTTGAGTTTGTCAATGTTGAGTTTGTCTGGGTTCAGTTGGTCTGGGTTGAGTTGTTCTTGGTTTTTAGTTGTCGGGGTTGAGTTGTCCTGGGTTGAGTTTGGGTTGAGTTTGTCTGGGTTGGGTTTTCCTGGGTTGAGTTGGTCTGGGTTGAGTTGGTTTGGGTTGAGTTGTCCTGGGTTGAGTTGGTCTGGGTTGAGTTGTCCAGGGTTGAGTTGTCCTGGGTTGAGTTGTCCTGGTTGGTCTGGGTTGAGTTGGTCTGGGTTGAGTTGGTCTGGGTTGAGTTGTCCTGGGTTGAGTTTGTCTGGGTTGATTTGTCCTGGGTTGAGTTGTCCTGGGTTGAGTTGTCCTGAGTTGAGTTAGTCTAGGGTTGAGTTGACCAAAGGTTGAATTGGACTAGGTTGAGTTGACCTGGGTTGAGTTGTCTTGGGTTGAGTTGTCCTGGGTTGGGTTGTCCAGGGTTGAGTTGACCATGGGTTGAATTGACCGGTCACCCTAAAGAAGGACTATTAATTCTATAAAAGTCATGAAAGATAAATATTAAAGTAAGAATATTTCTGTCTCTTACCCTTTTTGAAATGAATATATAGTTTTCTTATATCATGTCCTTTTATTTATATTTAATGTAGTTATTATTCTTGATTCTTGTTTTACGTTAATAGTATATTATTATTATCAGGAGTAATATCAAAGTCACATAAAAAGTTAGATATATATTTAATAATTAGATAAATGTATTTCTTAACCACGTAACATTGAGGTTTGATTATGAGTAAATTAAGTTACAGGATCGCTTCATAGAGTCGATTAAGGTCTCACTCAAATAATATGAAAAGCAAAAATAATATTTTGAAACTAAAAGAATTTTCTTCAGCTTAGGAAATCACTAGAAGTAACATTAAAACAGCCATGTTAGTCTAAGGCGATATTACTAATAAGAGACAATAGTATCACCTTTCTTGTTCTTACCAGCAATGTAAGCAAATGAAAGAACTCGTAAGTATTAATATAAAACAATAGTATTACTTTTATCATAACCCAATTACTTGAAGAGTTGCTTTAGTCCCCAAGTCAGTCAACTAAAATAGTTAAGTACATAATAGTAGCGTTAACGTTAATTCCCAATCACATATCTCACTAACCAACATAACGTAAGTGTTTACACCGAACACACTTAACACACACTTATATAATCTGACTGACAGTCACAATCCCATTATAATACTTCACCCCGTCTTCCTCCAGCTGCAAGTTCATCTTCCCAACTCCAAATGAGACTGATTTGAATGCCCACTACTCGGGTCTTATATACTAAGCAATGATGGTGTAGGAACGAATCAGGAGGCGGGGGATGGTGCGCGCCCCAATCACAGCTCCTCTAGTTGCGTAAGAGGTGCGTGGTCCAATGGCGTCGATTGGCGTCGATCATCGTCATAGCGTCGGGTCATCGAAGTAGTTTACAGGGTCCCCTATGACGCACGCAGGTGTGAAGGCTTGTTTGCTGGTATGCAGACGAGCTGGTTTCCCACTCGCTGGTTCGCTCGCTGGTCTGCTTCGCCGCCTGGGTGATTCGGCACTCCTTCAACTCTGAATTCTAACTCTTAAATAAACATACAGGGCTCCGTATGTCAGACCTCCCCCCTAGAAAAGAGTTTAAGGAGTATAGTACATAATATTAAACATAATACATAAATAGATTCACCACCAGATTGGCAACAGCAAGATTATAATGAGGATATAATAAGGATATCACCCAAAGTAGGCAACATCTCCAGGTACCACATCAGAACATAGCCGGAACGTAGCTGGAGCGATATTCGAACTGCAAGGCATTATCTCACAGTTGAAGGCTTGAAAGCGCACTACTAAAGCATGATATTTACCTCACTACAAGGGAGAGCTAATTGCCAAAATCCTCTCATTAAGTTAATCTTACTGCTGTATGAGGCCAACCTGGTAAATGCAATCTTTAATAGATACGTGATAGGCAATCGGCTAGCACGTTCTGGACCCCCTTAATATGTTTAACATCCAGGGAGTATTCCTGCAGCAACAAACTCCACCTGGTCAGTCGTTGGTTTTTATTTTGGAACTTATGCAAAAAATTTAAGGGGTGATGGTCAGTATACACAGTGATGGCACCAGAGGCAGATTGCACATAGACAGCAAAGTATTGAAGGGATAAAATTAATGCTAACAGCTCCTTCTCAATGACTGAATAGTTACGTTGACCAGAATTTAATTTTTTACTAAAATAGCACAAAGGATGCAATACTTCACAGTCGTCTTCCTGTAGCAATACTGCACCAACCCCGGTATTGCTCGCATCCACTGCTAGGGAAAAAGATCTGGTAAAATTAGGAGCTCTGAGTATAGGATAATTGGATAAAATATATTTGGTAGCATTAAAGGCCTCCTCACATTCGGAGGACCACTCAAACTTCACATCCTTACGGAGAAGATCTGTCAGGGGAGCTGTTAACCTAGAAAAGTTTAAGATGAAACGCCTATAATAACCAATCATTCCTAGGTACCTTTGGATATGTTTCTTAGTGCTAGGAGTTGGGAATTCTAGAATAGACTCTACCTTTGCTTGAGGAGGTGCAACCTGCCCCTGACCTACCGTATATCCTAGATACTGGACCGTACTCTTTACAAAGGTGCATTTCTTAAGATTAACCACCAGATTGGCATCAGCAAGATTTAAGAACAGCAATCTAAGTTGGTAAAGATGCTCCTCCCATGACTGTGAAAAGATAAGAATATCATCGATGTAGACAACGCATCCAGGTACCCCTTCAGTCACCAAATTCATGAGGCGCTGGAATGTAGCTGGAGCGTTTTTCAAGCCGTAGGGCGTTACGTTACAGCAGAAGGCTTAATTATTGACTACAAAGCATGATATTTCCCTCGCTCTAGGGGTGAGAGCTACTTGCCAATATCCCTTCATTAAGTCAATCTTGCTGATATAGGTGGCTGTACCAATCTGGTCAATGCAGTCGTCGATCCGTGGCAGTGGGTAGATATCGTTCTTTGTGACAGCATTAACTTGCCTAATGTCCATACATAACCTATGGCTCCCGTCTGGCATTGGCACAAGTATGACCGGACTACTCCACTGGCTTAAGGCCCTTGTGATCAGCTCGTTTGATAACATAAAGTCAAGCTCGACCTGCAGTATACTCCTGCGTTGTGGTGAGACACGGTAGGGGGATAGTTTAACCCTCCTGGCCCGGTTGTCATTTTAAAATGACACCACGAATGAAGGGCAGGAGCCCGGGTGTCATTTTAAAATCTGTAAGCTTGAAAGCCTATTCAGCTTGGTCTGAACGCCGTGCGTCCGACGCATGTAAACAAAGCCAATCGTTACGTCACCGCACCTCCGAAAACAAGAAAGAGAAGACTCGTTTGTTATTGTATGTCTGTATGTCGTTGTTTCAGTAGTGAAAAGATCGTCATATTGCTAACATCGCCTGCAAGTGCTCTCCACTGAAATCGTCATCACAACTGAACCAGTTGACATAGAGAGCTCTACTCAACGCCAGTCTACAGATTGGAAACCCCACTACATTTATAGATGCGTGGGAAATTTCTAGCAGTTAAACTAAACAAAAATACGGTAGCCTAGGCCTAGACGTTTTTCGGCCAGATCGCCCGGGTAGCCCACACTGTCGTTTTGAGAGCCTGCCCGGGCCAGGAGGGTTAATGGGAGTTGCATCCCCTAAGTCGATGTTGTGCAAGGCCAAAGAAGTGAGCCCTGGAGTATCACGGGACACAATGGGAGACTGAGATAAAACAGAGATTAGTTGGTTCGCTTGATCAGAGGGAAGATGACATAGTTTAGATGGTAATTCCCCCCAAGCTACTGAGTTATACTGAAAGTTGGATAGGCTACATGACAAGTCAAAGTCTGGATGGATACCTTCAGGCTCTGGAACAGTCTGTTGCGGGTCAGTAAGAGAACTGAAGACTTCGTCCGCACCAGGCTGTCCACAGGTCCTGACATTCACTGCCACAGTGGGAGAATCTGGAGGAGAGGAATCAGGGGACCTATGGTAGGGTTTCAACATATTTATATGGAATACTTGCGTGTCTGGGGTAGTTACTAGATAATCGGTAATGCTCACCCTCTGAATGATCTTATATGGGCCCCTGAACTTGGCAGATAAAGGTTGGCCAAAAAGGGGGAGCAGGACCAAAACCTCATCACCGGGCTGAAATTCCCTCTCACAGGCTTTTCTGTCATACCAGTTCTTCATGGAGCTTTTAGCCACTGTCAAGTTTTGAGCTGCAAACTCACATGAGGATCTCAGCCGGGTTTTGAAATCTGAAACATACTTGAGGAGGTTTTGGTTCCCCTCCTGGCCAACTAGGCTATCCTGCAATAGTTGCAAAGAACCTCTTACCTGGTGACCGAAAACTAGCTCATTAGGGGAAAAACCCAGGGATTCAGTTGGAACCTCACGAGTAGCAAATAAAAGAAAAGGTACCCCCTTATCCCACTCAACTCCGGTCTCTGTACAATATTTACGCAACATTCCTTTCAAGGTTTGATGATACCGTTCGAGAACCCCTTGACTCTCTGGGTGGTAGGTGCTCGACTTAACATGCTCGATACCCAACTCATTCAGGGACTGCTGGAAAATGTTAGAGGTAAAATTAGTTCCTTGATCACTTTGCACCTCATGGGGGAAACCCATTCTGGTGAAGAATTTGAGCAGTTCCTTGATGACCGTTGGAGCAGAGGTAGTCAGTCCTTAAGGGTAGCGAGTTGCCATGTCCATAATAGTTAATAAATAATTGTTACCTTGGGAAGCCTTAGGCAATGGGCCTACAATGTCCACTACCACCCGAGTAAAAGGATTCTCGAAGACGGGCAAGGGCACCAGAGGATGTACAGGCACCTTCTGATTGGGTTTTCCTGTCATCTGGCAAGTGTGACACACTCTACAAAACTCCACTACATCTGCACGCATTTCTGGCCAGTGAAAGTGGGCTCTGATTCTGTCTAGAGTTTTTCTCACACCTAGGTGTCCTGCCAATGGTATACAATGTGCCATTTCCAAGATATCTCTACGACAAGGTTTGGGGACTACTACTTGATGGACGTCCCAGGCCCCGTCATCGATTGGTCTGTGTGGCTGTCTCCATCTACGCCACAATACTCCTCCTTTGAGGTAGAAACATTCACCGCCCTCCTTATCACATTCCTCTTCACTCACGGCCCTGGCAGCTAACTCCTTGCATTCTCTATCATCTCTCTGTAGCTCTACCAGGCCACTAAGACAATTTGAAGATGTTTCATGGTCATCGTTAGGGTCAAGATGAGCCATAAAGGTGTCAGATAAATCCACCTCAGTCACATCATCAGGCACAGTTGGAGCGGCATTCACACTCTCATCATTCCTTTCATCAACTCTTACATTCGGTACATTTCTGTCTGAGGGAACTGCTACTTGAGACATTGAACGTGTGACAGCACACACAGGGAAAACTGTTGGCATCTCCTTTTCGAGCTCACCGGTTAGTGGCTCGTTAACAGGGGAAAGTGACAAAATGGGGTCTGGTCGGACCTTCTCACCTGCTACATCATTCCCCAAAAGGAGTGTTACCCCGGGCACAGGGATATCTTGGGACCTACTGTGACGCTTCTGCATAGTAGCCACGTGCGGGCATGCGCGCGCGTCGGCTGCCCAGCCGTTTAGAAACCGGCTGGTGGCAGCCGGCCGGCAGGCTTTTCCTTAGTATATATCCTACGACAACGTAACTAATGTCTGGGATATTCTTATGTTGTTTCACAGCTTGAAGTTGCCCTTATTCATAACCAACGCATCTTAGTATATTTTATTCTCGATAGTTGATTGTTTCATTATAATATATAAGATGTAAGTCTAGTGAGAGTGGGAGGAGACGAGCGGGAGAGAGAGAGACCGGCTTGGGGACGTTGCTTCGCGCGGAGAGTCCAGCTTGGGACGAGCCTGAAGCATTGCCACATGCATTTGATTGCAATGTTAGGCTTAGTTTCGACTCACGCACGGGGTAGAAGATTTTGACCCGGCAACTGTGTTGAGTGTTGCCAAGTCTGGGATGTATTCTGCATGCCTAGTGGGGGTTCCAGACAGATTCAAGACTCAGAGCTCACCTCATTGGCGTACCCTTCGGACCCCCTTGATATCTATCCCTCTCCACCCCACTTAGAAACATTCTCTCTTACTTTGTATACCTTCTTTCCACTACTTCACCAATCTATTTAATTATCCCATCCCCTTGATAGACCTTATATCTATTATTGTATTAACGATGAGCTCTCAGATAACTAGATAGGATTTAGGGCCTTATGCAGGGATGTAATTGTTAATGAGACCTAGGAAGCTTTTTTGTTGTCTCATATTTGGTGGTTTCATGCTTGCTAGTGTGTTCTTGTGTCAGGTTAGCAGGGGCTAGACCGGAGGGGAGGCTTTTTGCGATCCTTTAAGTAAAGTCTGCTGGTGCGAGTCCTGTGGACCCGCACGACTTTACTAGGATACCCGTGGGAGTCTGGGGGCATTTTCTTGTCTGTGTCCCTGTGTGTATAGTGTTGTGTTGTGTGAGGGCCCTTGCCTAGTCCACTCAGCACTGCGCTAGCACGTCTTGCTTTTGTTTTAGGGTCGCCAGGAGAGAGTCAGATACTTGCGATCTGAGTCTCTCAAGAGAGCACCCTTTCAATTAGAATAATTTGGCGCACAGACCTGGGAACGTCCCTAGGCTAAAGCAGGTGGCTCAGCCCGGGTATCCGAAGCCTATATCCTTCCGGCTAGACCTCTGCCACCTGGCAGATTAACAGCTAGGGGTTTATTATCTCTGTATGCTTGTTATTGTGCCACAGTTTACCGTTTTTGTGAGCATTGTGAGTCAGGGTGTGGCTTAGAGACTCTGTCCGAGCAGGCTTGCCTGACTAAGAGTGAGAAGCACACCTGTATGTGGTTTATGTTGCGAGTTGCTGCCTTTATTTAATTATACCTATGCCATTATACACTGTATGTCCTATCACTAGTATTTATTCCTGCTTATGAGTTAAGAGTTCTCTAAATCCGTAACGTACTTTCTTTGCTAATCATCAGATCCTACAGTAGCCGCATGCAGTTTAGAAACCCGCATCTTGTCTACCTGTATGATGTTTTGAGGACTGTTTGCTTTCACCTTCTTTCACGCAGGGGTGATTAGTTGTATTAATTAACGTAACGTTAAATGTACTTTCTTCTAGTTTGTTATTAAATTGTTTCTGCAATTTAATTCCGTTATCTATCTTTTCCTTGAAGCTTTAAGTCAACTTAATTGTGTGATCTTTTATATAGCCTGCTTGACTATCAGCACTCTATAGTGCGTGCACCCTGTAACCGAGTCATAGGATACCTTGTTGTCCAGGCAGGACTCTTGACGGTTTAGGGTGGTTTGTTGCCTGTGTTTATAGATAAGGGTTGGATCTAGCGTTTCCGTTGTTGCTTGTTGCCGCATACCTAGTCCAATAGAAAGAGCCCAGTGTTTATATATCCCAGGATGTAACACTACACAAAGCTATGGTGGCCTCACCCTGTAGTAACTCACATTCAATTTCGCCTTTTACCAAGTATGCATAAAATTGGCCTCCAGCACCTCTCATTATAACTGGCCCAGGTGGGCACTCAGTGTAAGGATTCACCATGAGGGTGCTAGTAGAACCTGTGTCTCTCAGAATTTTTACCTCATGCATACAACCATTTAATCTCACGTTGCCAGATGAAATAAAGGGCCGGTAACTGTCCTGCACTGATGGTGAAATTATTATTGGCTTAACCCTAGTGGGTTGCACCACGCATGCTACTACACCCCTGTCTAGATGGTTTACGTTAGCTGCTAGGTACTCCTTCTGTCGGGAGTCCTGTATTAAAGGAACTTTTGGTGCTAGGTACTACTTCTGTCGGGAGTCCTGCATTAAAGGCACATATGGAGTTTGAGATACGGTGGCAACTGTCTGCCCCGATCTCTCGGTTTTCTCCTTGGCCCAGCACTGATAAGCTAGGTGGCCTCTCTTGCCACAAAAAGTACATACTTTGGGGGATACGGGAACGTTCCCTCTTTGAGCATTACTATTACTTTGGGCCCCACCTCTGTTACCATTGCCCTGAGTCGCATTTTTAGTTGGGGGAACAATTATATTTTGGCTAGCTGGGGAAGACGTTACAGGCTTGTGACTGGGTCGGTCAGATTTGTGATTGGGATGCTTAAAATTAGAACTAGAATTATCGTAGGGCTTCTTTCCACAAAATTTGTTGTTGAGCACGTATGTGTCAGCCATGTCAGCGGCGTCGGCAAGACAATCTACCTTTTTCCCCCTCAAATGATAGGCTACAGAAGAATCAATTTTCCATAGGAAATTTTCTAACAGGACCAACTCCTTCAGATCGTTGTAGCTTGTGACTTTCTTACTCTTGACCCAATGATTGAAAGTTTTAGTCATTGTCCTGGCAAATACCTTATGGGTTTCTTCTACTTTCTTCTGGTTTTTATGGAAAGATTGCCTGTAAGCCTCAGGCTGCAATTGATAGGTTTTTAGGATAGCTTCTTTGAGATTGTCATAATCCTGCCTAACCTCTGCTACTTCTGACAAATACGTGGCTCGAGCCTGCCCTGTCAAAACGGTTTGTAACATAAAAGGCCATTGATCTCTTGTCCACTTCATACCTCCAGCAACTTCCTCAAACAAAACAAAGAAATCCTGCACATTATCCTCAGTGAAAGGTGGAATGACACTGGTCATAGTCAATCCCAGAGGGGGAGCAATTAAGGGAGCATTTGTATTGACATTTAGTTGAGCTATTTGATATTGATATTGATATTGTTCGGTCGTTGCTCTGGCTTGTTCGACTTTTATTCTGGCTAGTTCGGTATTTGCTCTGGTTTGTTCTAGTTCGAATAATTGATCAATGGTAAAACCAGGTGGCAATTGTTCATCAAGTTGGCTAGGTTTACTCGGGATGATCCCACCAACTGCTCCGTCACCCTCCCCACCTTCTACAGAGAACAGGTGGGTTTTTATGGTCTGAGCCACCTCTACTTTGGACATGTTTGAGACAGTTAACTGGAGATGCGAGGCAAGCATTTTGAGGTCGGATTTTGACAGACGGTCAATATCAGGGGCTGTGGGTTCTGATTCTATGAAAACTCGAGCATCTTCGTCATTAATTAGATCAGGCATGATTAATTAATATTTGATATTTAAGTAGTGAAACGGTAATGAAACTGAATGAAACTGAATTAAACGAATCCTGGCAAGGTCGCCACTCTTCTGTTATGTATCTTGATCCTCAAGTGGTCAACTTGATGAATCTAGATAACACAGAGATATATATTAAGGTATCGGTCAGCTGAAGGCAAAACGAAAGTAAAATCTAATAAAATTATTTCCTGTTGTTGCTTCCTTTCCTTTTGGATCTTAGGACTTGGTATCCTTTATTGACTTGATACTCTTTAATTATGGAAAAATACTGAAACTAATTAAAGTCATGTAGTATTTATAAAGAATTATTATTCAACCGAAGCTTAGTAGGCTATGGTTATGAACCGAATAAGTTATATCTAAAGAAGGACTATTAATTCTATAAAAGTCTTGAAAGATAAATATTAAAGTAAGAATATTTCTGTCTCTTACCCTGTTTGAAATGAATAGATAGTTTTCTTATATTATGTCCTTTTATTTATATTTAATGTAGTTATTATTCTTGGTTCTTGTTTTACGTTAATAGTATTATATTATTATTATCAGGATTAATATCAAAGTCACATAAAAAGTTAGATATATATTTAATAATTAGATAAATGTATTTCTTAACCACGTAACATTGAGGTTTGATTATGAGTAAATTAAGTTACAGGATCGCTTCATAGATTCGATTCAGATCTCACTCAAATAATATGAAAAGCAAAAATAATATTTTGAAGCTAAAAGAATTTTCTTCAGCTTAGGAAATCACTAGAAGTAACATTAAAACAGCCATGTTAGTCTAAGGCGATATTACTAATTATTATGTTCTAACCAACAACCAACTCTACTCCTAAAATCGACTAATGAAATATTACAAACACATGTGGCAGTCCGTGGATTCGAACCCAGGACGCTCACACCGAATATCAACACCTTATACATTGCACCACGAAGGCAGTTAATAAGAGACAATAGTACCACCGTTCTTGTTCTTACCAGCAATGTAAACAAATGAAAGAACTCGTAAGTATTAATATAAAACAATAGTATTACTTTTATCATGACCCAATTACTTGAAGAGTTGCTTTAGTCCACAAGTCAGTCAACTAAAATAGTTAAGTACATAATAGTAGCGTTAACGTTAATTCCCAATCACATATCTCACTAACCAACATAACGTAAGTGTTTACACCGAACACACTTAACACACACTTACATAATCTGACTGACAGTCACAATCCCATTATAATACTTCACCCCGTCTTCCTCCAGCTGCCAGTTCACCTTCCCAACTCCAAATGAGACTGATTTGAATGCCCACTACTGGGGTCTTATATACTAAGCAATGATGGTGTAGGAACGAATCAGGAGGCGGGGGATGGTGCGCGCCCCAATCACAGCTCCTCTAGTTGCGTAAGAGGTGCGTGGTCCAATGGCGTCGATTGGCGTCGATCATCGTCATAGCGTCGGGTCATCGAAGTAGTTTGCAGGGTCTCCTATGACGCACGCAGGTGTGAAGGCTTGTTTGCTGGTATGCAGACGAGCTGGTTTCCCACTCGCTGGTTCGCTCGCTGGTCTGCTTCGCCGCCTGGGTGATTCGGCACTCCTTCAACTCTGAATTCTAACTCTTAAAATAAACATACAGGGCTCCGTATTATTTTTATTAATCTCACCACCACACCCCCAATGAAATTAATTAAAGTATATATGATCCACCGGGATTCGAACCCGGGTTATCACACACATATTATTGCCACCTAACCATTACACCACCAGGACGGTTAAAGGTTTATGCACACGCCTACGACTTATTATCCATTCTCGAATACTGGATATTAATCTAATCATGTTCATATTCCCAACCGCACTATGGTAGCCTACTGTTTAAGTGAGAGGAAAGAATATTCATGGGGCACAGATCATATAGACCGGCCTCTCGAAGAAATATCCCTAAACCTACTAATAATATTATTTTTATTAATCTCACCACCACACCCCCAATGAAATTAATTAAAGTATATATGATCCACCGGGATTCGAACCCAGGTTATCACACACATATTTTTGCCACCTTAACCATTACACCACCAGGACGGTTAAAGGTTTATTCACACGCCTACGACTTATTATCCATTCTCGAATACTGGATATTAATCTAATCATGTTCATATTCCCAACCACACTATGGTAGCCTACTGTTTAACCCATAATTAGCGGCGAGCAACATAAGTCGAGTTAAATAAAGCTGGACTATGTGGCGGCGCTCGACATAACTCGAGTGGCAATTTCAGCACGTAATGTGGCTGAGAGAGAGAGACAAGTGGTGGCAGGAGACTAGCGTGCGTATGACTGCTCCAGACCACCGCGGCGAACCTACTGACACAAATCTCAGCTCCCTCCTCCCTCTCTCACTCGCTACATACTCAATTATGTACCGAAAGTACCAAATTACCTGCTTTTTGCACTCGCGTTGCACGGTTATTGCAAGAAAACTATCCATCATACAAGGATCGTTATGGTGTCATTCGAAAGCTCTGTTTATGCCCTTTCAGGGATAGGTACTTGTTTTACGTTCTGGGTCTTATTTAGGCATGAAAATGATCACATAAACAGCCCTATTTTGGCTAAAAACACCCCGCTGTGCGGTACACATAAATAAACCGCATAGGCCGCTCGTAAGGTGTTAAGTGAGAGGAAAGAATATTCATGGGGCACAGATCATATAGACCGGCCTCTCGAAGAAATATCCCTAAACCTACTAATAATATTATTTTTATTAATCTCACCACCACATTCCCAATGAAATTAATTAAAGTATATATGATCCACCGGGAATCGAACCCGGGTTATCACACACATATTTTTGCCACCTTAACCATTACACCACCAGGACGGTTAAAGGTTTATGCACACGCCTACGACTTATTATCCATTCTCGAATACTGGATATTAATCTAATCATGTTCATATTCCCAACCGCACTATGGTAGCCTACTGTTTAAGTGAGAGGAAAGAATATTCATGGGGCACAGATCATATAGACCGGCCTCTCGAAGAAATATCCCTAAACCTACTAATAATATTATTTTTATTAATCTCACCACCACACCCCCAATGAAATTAATTAAAGTATATATGATCCACCGGGATTCGAACCCGGGTTATCACACACATATTTTTGCCACCTTAACCATTAATGTCAGAACGTACACACAATCACCCACGCTCACATCTGTTAGCAAGATATTGGACAACATGATTGGCTTTTCCACATTACTATATATCGCTTTGTATTGTTGCTGTAAGTTGGTACGTGTGATATCGCAAACCTTTATGCTTGAGTGTTTCTGTGCGTGGATAACTTCTAGATAGTTTGTATGTTTTGTTGTATATTGTGCATAATAGTATACTGTATGCATATAGTATTTGTACTTACACTTATCAACTCTGCGAAGCAGAGTGGTATCGCGCACACAGATCCCACCTGTATACTGTGTACCACCAATCAGCTTGTCGTCCGTCGTCCGTCGTCATCCGTCCGGAAACTCCTCCTAGACCGTTCAATGGATTTTCACCAAATTTCACAGGTATATTCTATATTCATTTTGTTGGTCAATGCGAAGGTCAGTCAAAAAGAAATTTTCAATTTAACTTAAAGGTTAAGGTCAAAGATCAAGGTTAAAAATAAGGTCAATATTTCATGTGTCTTAGTTTTTAGAATTTTCACTATACAACTTACTGGTATCCTCGATATCTGTGTGGCCAAATTTTAGATAAATATTCTGAAGGGTAAGGTCAAAGGTCAAAATATTTTGTTTACTAGTATTTCTTATACATTCTCACTAGACTTACCATGTATATTCGGAATACTTAGGCCAAGGTCATATAAGGAACTATACAATTCCATAGTAAAGGTCAGGGTCAAATAAAAGTTCAATATGCTAATTTCTTTACTTTTCATGCAAACATCACAAAATGTGGTGATATAGCTGCACTTTAAATGCAAAGGAAAATACTACATTTTGAGACATATCATTAAGGTCAAGGTGAAGGTCAAAGGTCAAGGTCAACTATTATATAAATATATATGAAACTAACTGATGGGTTTTAATGAAATTAGTCATGCTTATTTGATTTTCCTGGGCAGTGTCAATGAACACAAAATGTACTCTTACATAAAGGTCAAGGTTAAAGGTCAACTTATACTATTTATTTTTAGTTTTTATTCAAATGTCTTCATTTCCAGTATACAAGTTACTGGTAACCTTGATATCGTATTGCGCATATTTTAGATAAATATTCTAAAGGGTAAGGTCAAAGTTCAAGGTCAAAGGTCAAAATAGTTGTTTTACTAATATTTCTTAAATATCACCAAATGATACAGGCAAATTCAGTTGGTCAATGCGACAACCATCCAAATGTATGTATTTTATTTTAAGTAAATGGTCGAAGGTCAATGTCACAGTATACGATCACTATTTGTAATCAATAAGTTTTTATACGAATTACACCATATTCATAATGCTAGTTAATGCGAACATTGCTGTTAAGCTAACTCAATACTCGGTAAGAAATTTTAAGGTCGAAGGTTATGGTCAAAGGTCAAGGTTAAAGGTCAAAATATGATTTTTATTAGTATTTCCTATTTAATGTATGATTCTAATTAGGTATATCATGCATATTCGGAATGCCTAGACCAAGGTCATACAAGAATAAACATAATTCCATTTCATAGGACACGGTCACAGGTCAACGTAAAATATAAGGTCAATATGCTAATTGCTTTACTATTCATGTAAACTTCACAAAATTTGTTGAGACAGTTGTTCTTTAACCCTTAACCAACGGTGCACCACATATGTCAAGTTGAATAAATATGGACTATGTGGCGGTGCACCACATATGTCGAGTGCCATTTTCAGCACGTAATGTTGCTCTGAGAGAGAGCTGAGCGGTGGGACGAGCGTAGTAACCTTATGACCGCTCCCCACCACCGCAGTGGGTGTACCGACCTGTATTCTACCCTCCTCCTCCCTCTCTCACTCGCTACACAGGGAATTATGTACGGAAATTACCTTATTTTAGGTTTTTTGCACTCGTGTTGCACGATCGTTGCAAGAGAACCAGTGGTCGTACAAGGATGGTTCGGGTGTCATTGGAAAGCTCTGTTTACGCCCTTTCAGGGATAGATACCTGTTTTACGCTCTGGGTCTTGTTTATGCATGAAAATGAGCACGGAAACAACCCTATTTAGGGTAAAAAAAAAAACGCTGGGCGGCACAGTGTAAAATACCCTACCACCCGCTCTTTGTGTGTTAAGGGAAAATTAAAATTTTAAATTTTCAGACATCATGAAGGTCAAAGGTCAAGGTCAACTATTCCTTTAATACTTCTGAAACTAACTGATGATCTTTAACCCGGCAGCTGAGGGGAGACTCTTAAGAGGTTTTACTGGGCGACTGTGGGGAGACTCTTAAGATCCTAGGCCTTAAAAAATATTTTAAAAGGCCCCAGTAGCACTTGAAATTTAGTTTTTTTGTTTTTTCCCCTCCATACTTCATATCACTTCTCCACATCTGTCGAAGTCCCCTCCTTCCCCCCCCCGCCCCCCCCTTCAATTATCACCTATTTTCCCTGTTATTCCCGTATTCTTTGGTATATTTTCGTGCTAACATTTGCAAGCCGATTGCAGGGTGTGGTTATGTGCCTAGCGAGTGTGTTGGCAGAGGTAGACAGTGGGGTGAGACTGTCAGTCATGCTCCAGAGCTCGTGAGAGGAGGGGTTGCCTCACTGTGCTCCACATTTCATGAATGGGGCGCTCCATGTTTATTCACGATTTTGACTATATAAACACTATTGTCACTTGTTTTATTGTTGTCCATGTTACTATCTTCATATTAAACGTAAAATAGGCGCATATGGATTAGTATTAATTATATTTATGGTAAATTAACGATTTTAGTGAGGAGTCATAATACCTACGCACAGGGGTATGGTATATACTACAGGGGCTGCGCAGCCCAGAGGTTAATGAAATTTTACACTCTTATTTGATTTTCTAGGGTGACATCAAAGCAAATACAAATCTAATCCTACATAAAGGCCAAGATCAAAAGTTAACCTTCATCATAAGCAAATACTCAATTTTCAATAAGCTGATGACTGTTAGTTGCATTTTACTTAAATAACATATATTTCAATCATATACTGTATATATATAATATTTAAGGTTAACGGTCAAGGTCAAAGAACCCTTTGTGTACCGGTGACGTTATTTGTAATGTATATTAGCTATAATTAGACGATTTTGTGGAGCTTATGAAGGATTTGTGGTAGTAGAAAGAGTTAATTAAGATAGTTGAAAGCCTTCTAATTTTATGGAGGCACTGCATAAACTAAATAAAATCGTCTTAATATCCAGTATGAAATGTGTTACGACTGGGGTTCAAATATATCAGGGCTCTTATTCATTGGACTAGTAATGGCATAAATGTTACAACGGAAAGCGCTAGCTCCAACCTCTGATGTATATTCCCAGTGAACAAAGAACACAAATACTCTACAGAGTTCTATATGCAATAATAGGCTATCAAACTCTCAATAAATGTGCGTGTACTCTAGGCTTAATGTTATGTGAAAACAGCCTATTACTACCTATAACCGAAGGTGCTTGGTTATGGTATGCAAAGTAAGGTGGTAAGAGAAGTTACAGCTTACGTTACTTTAATCAATAAATGTCAGGCACTCCTGCATGAAAGAAAGTGCACTAAAGTCCTTCAACACTAACAAGGAATCTTCTTTAAATGTTAGATGCTATAAAGATGCTCGTATCGGAAATGGAACCCAAAAAGGCAGGCAGCGGAACAATGCTCGTGCAGGCTATGCACACAAAAAGGCAGAATATATAATGCCGTCGGAGCCAAGAATATCCTAAACACAACAACAATAATAATAATCGCCACGGACAATGCAGTATTCCTATCAACAAAAAGAGCCTAAGTCGTTTGTGTCTCAATACATCAAACTAGGCTGCGAAATGCTTGTGTAATCATAAACGGGTATGCATAAAAAGAGTAATTAGGTTAATATACTTAATGTCTACTATGATTGATAAAGTCTAGCTAGAGTCAATGATACGAGATACTGGTGCGCATGGCATGCCGCATAGCCTAGTGCAAATCTCAAGTCTGTGCGTCAAATATTACGTTATAGGGAAGGGTAGCTCTCTTGAGAAACCTTAATACCGAAGTATTAAGCGTTCTCCTGGCGTACCTCAAAGACAAACAACGAGCTTAGAACAGTGCAGAATGGTATAGGCAAAAAGCCCTCACTCGTGCATGCTCTACTCTCAATGGCACACAGACTAGAATTTACTCAATCAACTCCAGTTCTCAGGTATGTCGTGCCGCTTTTAACTAAAGCCAGCACTCATAGGAAACAATACCTTATAATATCAGACTCCTAGTCTAGCATTATCTAATCCAGCAGAACACTAATAATTAAAGGATGCAGTACTGAAACAATATAAATGCCAACCAATGCTTCGTGATCCACTTATCTTAACAACTAACATACATGGGTTATATCAGACCTTAACGCACAATACAACTGGCCAGCATGAAGCTGATTTTGCAGAGTTAACCAGAGGGGGTATAATATTAATAAAAGGTGGTGAAAGATATGGAAAATGAGAGAGATAGGCAGAGGAAAAGATTCTCAGGTGCGAGCGGGGTACAGGTAGCAAGGGAAAAAGATGGGTGCATTCTAGAAACCAGATCTGAGGGAGAGAGTGGCGAGGAACTGTATATATACTCGGACTAGCTCGAGCCGCGTGGGAAAACAGCGGTTACAAGTCATCTAACCACTAGCAAAGCTTACAGCATGGTAAGGGCCTCTCTCCACCAACCCCCGTGAGGCAGCCAGCCGTGACGTCATCGAGCGGGACAAAAAACACTGCGCGCCCCCTCTCACTCTGTTCTACTCCCTCTCTCTCTCCCAGATCCTATCATTACTAGTTAATGATAAAATATATATATAGGGATCTGCCTTGCTTAGGCCAATCGGCTTTCTGCAGACTCCCATTTTCTTATGTTCTTATGTTCTTATATACTTTCCAATTAAATATATAAAGCCTTGACATGGGCGAAAACAAAGAGCCTTTCTGGACTGCCCATGACACGAGCTTTCATATGAAATAAAGCACACTCTAATACACAAACTGTAGCCCCATCCACTGCCCTGGCGATCCTAGCGAGTCACTGTAGGACAAGCCATGCGGTTCTAACGGAGTGGTTAACGTCACACCCCCCCCCAAGATTTTTCTCAGAGGCACCAAGGCTCACAAAAATCTGATGGTTAGAACCCATGCTATATCTCCACTTCCCATCACCCAGCGGCAGTAAAATATCTGGCACAGTTCTTGAACAAAACATTTTTCAAAATTATAACCCTCCCCAACACCATAGGTTAAATTATATGTAGTTATGCTCCTCAAGAGCGAGCTTCTCTAGCCCAGCATTCTGAGAGGAGTGCAACTCAGAATTACTGCTATAACATACTAAAAAAAATAAACTATCAAAGAAAGAGTTTTTATTTGATTTTTATGTTTATAATTTGTTTATTTCGGCTGCACTATAGGGGCAAGCCTAGTTTTTTCTTCTATACCAAACGCTCAACTCCTGCTTTACGACCCAATACGCTGGGCTACAACCGCGAGCCAACAAGCACCAAGCGCAAAATACTATTCAAACTAAAGCAGGAGGCTACCCGTGTGTCAATCTACCCAGGATCATATACCCTTGAACGACCATCTGCAACCACGTTGTCACAACCGGCAATATGGCGTATGTCCAGGTTATATACCAGTAACCTTAGTGACCACCTGGTCAGCCTCATATTCCGATTGTGAAACTGGTCCAAGAACTTGAGAGGGTGATGATCTGGGTAAACTACAACGACCGGACCATAGGCTGGAACACAGACCTCGAAATGCCTCAGAGCAAGTACAACCGCCAGCAGCTCCTCCTTGACAACAGAGCAGCTCCTCTGGGCCGAATTGTACTTCTCCGAGCAGAAACTAACAGGATGCTCCAGCCCATCATCGTCCTTTTCCACAAGGACGGCACCAGCCCCCACACCACTAGCCTCCGTTGCTAGTTGGAAAGGTAGGCTAAAGTCAGGGGCCCTGAGGATCAGGTGAGTGCACAACAGGTGTTTTACTTCTCTAAACACCTTCTCACACTCAGGCGCCCATTTGAACTTCTTATCCTTCCAGTTATCCTCCACCTGAGCTTGACTGTCCCGTTCTCCTTCTCCACCTTGACTGCTAAACGTCATCACAGGCACAGTGAGAGGCTCAGGGGGGTGCCTCCCATACTCCTTCATGGGATTAACATGACATAACTGATTGTGCTTCCGCCTGTCTGGAGTGGCTACCAAGTAAACCAGGTCCGATAGCTCCTCCACCACCCTATAAGGACCAGCGTACTTCGCGGATAAGGGGTGACCTACAAGGGGCAGTAGAATCAACACCTCCTGACCCACGTGAAACTCCCTGAGTTCAACCTTGAGGTCGTACCTGTCCTTCCTGAGGGCCTGAGAGCTAGTCAAATTACGGCCAGCCAACTCCAGACTGCGCAACATCCGTTCTCGACTGTTGAGGACACACTTGAGCATAGAACAAGGTTTTTCTGCGCCCTCCCATACTTCTTCAACCATATGGAGAGGCCCTCTGACACGTTGTCCAAAGACGAGCTCATTAGGGCTGAATCCCAAACTCTCCCCAGGTACCTCCCACACAGCAAACAAAACACATGGCAGGCCAAGATCCCAATCCCTCCCACTCTCAAAGCAACAACAACGAAGCACAGATTTCAAGGCTGAGTGCCATCGCTCTAACACACCCTGGCTCTCCGGATGATATGCAGATGACACAACCCCAACAACTCCATGCTGCGGCATTGCTTGTACAAAGAGGCTAGAAGTGAAGTTGGGTCCCCGGACTGACTGAATCCCCTGCGGGTAACCATACCGGGAAAAATACACTAGCAAGCTTCGGACCACCGTTTTCGCCGACCCCTTTCTCATAGGGTACGCGTCAGGGTACCTTGTTGCTACATCTCCCGACTGTGCATCACTGCCCTCCTTCAACTCTTTCGTCTTTTTAAGCCCATCCTCTGCCCCTTCAGGAACAGTTACTGGGTCTTCTCCAGACTCGAAATGTGGTCCTAATAATGAGTCCCCGAGAAGGTCCGTTGACACTAAACTCTCAACCGCATCAACTTCCAACCCCTTCTCGGTACCCTTCCTCCGCTGATCTAAAGATTGTTGACCAGAATGTGACTCCCTGGATGCAGAATCTCCGGTGACAACACACTCCATAGGCTGCCCCGGACACATCCCAACCAACTCCTGCTCCTCCCTACTCACGTCGGCCGGCTTCTCGACAACGACTAAGGGTGGAGCCTCAGAAGTAGGCCCCGCAAAGTCGTTGCCAAGAAGGAGGTCGACGCCCCCAACAGGCAACTTCTCCACAATTCCTACATCCAGGTCACGAGTCACACCATCAACTTCCACCTTCATTCTTACAAGTGGGTATGACCTTGTCGCATTAACTCCCTGAACCACAACCACCCGCGCCGTATTGACAGGTTTACCAGTGAAATTGCTCAACAGTGTTTGCGATGCCCCAGTGTCACGCAAAATTCTCACCTCATGTCTTCTACCCCCCCACTCCACACAACCGAGTCCCCTGTGGTCACTAAAGGCATCACGGACAGGGAATAAGCCTTCCGGATCCTTCTGCACTGGCAGTGTATTTACCTCGGAAGAAATGCCTCTAACAAACTCCGATGTCCTCTTGAACACTCCAATGCCGTGAGCAAAAGACACGGCTGCCGGAGGATGTCGACTAGGGCACTCATTTGCCTTATGACCCTCCTGGTGGCACCTAAAACACATACATTTCGGTTTCGGCTTATACTGTGATGTAAAAGGCCCCTGACTTTTCACATACGGTGTGGTGGTAGGTTTGGCTTCAATTTTAGTTTCATTGCTCTTTTGTTTAAATGTGTCGTTGCTACGGGGAGGGGGAGGATAACGGTCCCTAGCACTTGCATCGTACTTCTGTGAGGACCCGCAACCCCGAATCAACGACAGCCGTCGATCAGCCATTTCTGCTGCTTCGACTAGAGTTCTTGGGTTTTTCTCCTTTAAGTTCAAAGTTAGATCACCGCCCGTGCTCTTAAAGAACTGCTCCAACATCATTAACTGCTTAACTCCATCAAACGTTGTTACCTTCTCAGATCGGAGCCAGTTCCCCATAGCATCGGACAAGTCCCGGGCGTGTTCCAAAAAGGTGCTATCTCTTCCCTTAGTTACACCCCGGAACTTCAAACGGTACGTTTCTGGTTGCAGTTCGTAAGCCCTCAGGACAGCCTCCTTGAGATCCTCGTACACAATACATAACTCCAAAGGTAACGCATCGTAGGCTTTAAGACCCTTGCCTATTAATCTAGAGGATACAAGTGCTGCCCATTTATTCTCTGGCCACTGGTGTTCCTGGCACTTCTTCTCAAAGCGTGTGAAAAATTCTGTTACACCACTCTCATCAAACACCGGAACCAGTTTCAATAAGTGCGAGAGAGATTGATCATGAGCACGGTTACCAGCCCCAAGTCGCTGTCCCGTTGTCTCTACTCGCGACTTCTCTACGTCCCTGTCGGCACAGTACTTAGTCGACTCAGCTTGGATTTTTGCTAGCTCTATTTGCTGCTCACCTGCCCTTTGTTGCTGTTGAATCTTAGCTAATTCGAGCTGATACAATAATTCTGGAGTTAACCCTGGAGGAGGTGAAGGTGCTACAATGTTTGAAATTACCGGTGGTCCCCCCAGGGGCAACCCACCCTGCCAGCCACCACCCAACTGTGGAAGCGTACTCGGGGTCGGCAAACTACTGGGATGGCTGGGAGTCGAGTGTAGGGGAAGCATGGCCGAAGGGCTCTGAGCACTCAACCCATCTCGCTCACCAGTCACCCTGCCCAGTACACACGTTATCAAGTTATCCCTGGTCATGCTGCTAGTACCCGCATGACCGATAGCTGTGGCCAGGCATTGAAGACCGTACCGACCCATACCCTCCAACCGCTCGGCAGTAACAGGCCATTGCAAAAATATCCTAGCATCCTCCACACAGTTCACCCGATTAACCCTTCCATCATGCTGCTGTTCCTCAGTTTCGACATTACGTACTGTGTCTCCCTTCTTCTCTGATCCGGTATAAGACATGATGCTCACAAAAATTTCCCACCTCAATATTCAGAAAAGAAGCACCCCAAACTCTTATACCTCAATATACACACAAAAATTCTCGGAAATACTCAAGGGCTATACTATGTTGCAAAAAAATATATATTCTTGCTGATCCCCACAAAATATTCTCCAAAACAACAAATGTTCCCTGCTAATAAATGTAGGTTCACCAAATCCTAGGTAAGGTCGCCATTTGTTACGACTGGGGTTTAAATATATCAGGGCTCTTATTCATTGGACTAGTAATGGCATAAATGTTACAACGGAAAGCGCTAGCTCCAACCTCTGATGTATATTCCCAGTGAACAAAGAACACAAATACTCTACAGAGTTCTATATGCAATAATAGGCTATCAAACTCTCAATAAATGTGCGTGTACTCTAGGCTTAATGTTATGTGAAAACAGCCTATTACTACCTATAACCGAAGGTGCTTGGTTATGGTATGCAAAGTAAGGTGGTAAGAGAAGTTACAGCTTACGTTACTTTAATCAATAAATGTCAGGCACTCCTGCATGAAAGAAAGTGCACTAAAGTCCTTCAACACTAACAAGGAATCTTCTTTAAATGTTAGATGCTATAAAGATGCTCGTATCGGAAATGGAACCCAAAAAGGCAGGCAGCGGAACAATGCTCGTGCAGGCTATGCACACAAAAAGGCAGAATATATAATGCCGTCGGAGCCAAGAATATCCTAAACACAACAACAATAATAATAATCGCCACGACAATGCAGTATTCCTATCAACAAAAAGAGCCTAAGTCGTTTGTGTCTCAATACATCAAACTAGGCTGCGAAATGCTTGTGTAATCATAAACGGGTATGCATAAAAAGAGTAATTAGGTTAATATACTTAATGTCTACTATGATTGATAAAGTCTAGCTAGAGTCAATGATACGAGATACTGGTGCGCATGGCATGCCGCATAGCCTAGTGCAAATCTCAAGTCTGTGCGTCAAATATTACGTTATAGGGAAGGGTAGCTCTCTTGAGAAACCTTAATACCGAAGTATTAAGCGTTCTCCTGGCGTACCTCAAAGACAAACAACGAGCTTAGAACAGTGCAGAATGGTATAGGCAAAAAGCCCTCACTCGTGCATGCTCTACTCTCAATGGCACACAGACTAGAATTTACTCAATCAACTCCAGTTCTCAGGTATGTCGTGCCGCTTTTAACTAAAGCCAGCACTCATAGGAAACAATACCTTATAATATCAGACTCCTAGTCTAGCATTATCTAATCCAGCAGAACACTAATAATTAAAGGATGCAGTACTGAAACAATATAAATGCCAACCAATGCTTCGTGATCCACTTATCTTAACAACTAACATACATGGGTTATATCAGACCTTAACGCACAATACAACTGGCCAGCATGAAGCTGATTTTGCAGAGTTAACCAGAGGGGGTATAATATTAATAAAAGGTGGTGAAAGATATGGAAAATGAGAGAGATAGGCAGAGGAAAAGATTCTCAGGTGCGAGCGGGGTAGGTAGCAAGGGAAAAAGATGGGTGCATTCTAGAAACCAGATCTGAGGGAGAGAGTGGCGAGGAACTGTATATATACTCGGACTAGCTCGAGCCGCGTGGGAAAACAGCGGTTACAAGTCATCTAACCACTAGCAAAGCTTACAGCATGGTAAGGGCCTCTCTCCACCAACCCCCGTGAGGCAGCCAGCCGTGACGTCATCGAGCGGGACAAAAACACTGCGCGCCCCCTCTCACTCTGTTCTACTCCCTCTCTCTCTCCCAGATCCTATCATTACTAGTTAATGATAAAATATATACTTTCCAATTAAATATATAAAGCCTTGACATGGGCGAAAACAAAGAGCCTTTCTGGACTGCCCATGACACGAGCTTTCATATGAAATAAAGCACACTCTAATACACAAACTGTAGCCCCATCCACTGCCCTGGCGATCCTAGCGAGTCACTGTAGGACAAGCCATGCGGTTCTAACGGAGTGGTTAACGTCACAAATGAAACCGACAGAACTGTACTGAACGGGTTACGTATCGTCACCAAATTTTGCTGGCAAATTTGGTTGGTCAATGCAACGATTGTCCAAATTTTGTGTTTTTGTTATTCAAAGGTAAAGGTGAACGTTGAAGGTCACAGATTATGGTCACTATTTCTTTCTTATTTATATTTTAAATTTGAATTACACCATTCAAAATGCTACAAAATAGTGTTACGCTGACCTTATCCCTTCTTTAGCGGGGCCCGACTTAAGTCCGTATGGAGAAGAAAGGACTATGTGGCGGGCCCGACTTAAGTCTGTGTGCAATTTTGGCGCAATATTGGCTCTGAGAGAGAGACGAGCGACGGGAGGAGCATAGGTTGCCTCATGACCGCTCGCCACGACCACCGTGGGCCTACTGACATTTATTCCACACACATCCACCCTCCCTCCCTCGCTACACATGCTACACACGTAATTATGTAACGAAATGACCGTATTTTAGCGATTTTGCCCTTCGGTTGCATGATCGTTGCAAGACAACCAGTGATCGTAGAAGGATGGTACAGGTGTCATTGGAAAGCTCAATTATCGCCTTTTCAGGGATACATAATTGTATTATGCTCTGGCTCTTGTTTATGCATGAAAAAGAGCACGGAAATAAGCTTGTTTAGGGTAAAACCACCCGCTTGGCAGGTAGTAGAATTTACCGACCTAGCCGCTCGTTGAGTGTTATTATAGATAAATATTCCATTGGTTAAGATTCAATGTGATCATAAATGTAATTATACATATATCTAATCCCAGACGGACATGAACCACCAACAGTCAGGACGAGTGTCCATGCTTTAATCCACTACACCCAAGTATCCTCTATCACGCTGTGGTATAGTGGATTAAAGTATGGGTTGTTCTGACTGTCGGCGGTTGAAGTCCGGATGCGAGTATAAAACAAACATTTAGTATATATATCTATATATATATATACTGTATATGAACCGATTTTACCTAAGAGATTCAATACTATTTGCAGAATTCTAGGTCGCAGAGTTGCGTATGCATTTTTGTTGTGGGGGGTGGGGAGGGGGGGGGGGGGGTGAATGCGAAAACTGCACACCTACTTTATTATTATAATTATATTTGTGGCTAAAAAAATAAAAACATCATCTTGACTATCCTGTTTATCGTTGAGACATTGGTGAAGTAAGCAAAACTTTAATTTATGTATTTTATATATGAGGGCTGGTCCTCTCCAGAGTGAGGTTTGGCATCTTCCCTTGTACGTTTGCCTCTCTCCTTTTCATATCTTTTAGCTCATATCTTTCTCCACATATATCTACCCTTAGATATACTCTTCATCCCAGATTTAAGGGGTGGTGTTTTTTTTTTCTGGCCCCCCTTCTCCCTCATGGTTAGCTCCACTATTATTCAAATTATAATTTTTTCCAGAAGGAGAATCTTGGGGATTTGTTTTAAGCTTGATGAAGGTCTATGGAGGAACTAAAAATATAATGAATATATACTGTAGATAAATCGACCAATAAATAAATATCTTCTCTCTTCTAATTAATTCCCTTTCTCTTGTCAATTATTTATTTCGTGTATGTGTAGCTTCAGGCTATAGTTATTATAGACACATAATCCTAACTTACATCTTCGAACGATACTAAAAATAATCCATGTATTTATTAGATAAAAAGGACGTATACACATAATACACTGTCAACGTTTTGTTGTCAAATATCTCTCTCGCCTATATTTTCCTGAATAAGCGCAATATCTGATAATTTTCGAATATAATTATGTAGCAGACAATACTTAAATGACCAATCGCAATAAGCTTGTTATGTATACAGATGCCCAATTCGTGATTATTTTTCGCATAGCAAAAAGTACACTGCTTGTTATTCATAATTTTCGTACCATATGCGTTACTTGAAATTAATATACATTAAATACAACTTAGGGTGTGCCTTGGTGTAGCTAGCTAGAGCTGGTGTGGGAAAGATGACGAGCTCGATCCTCTAGTATTTTTCATTTAGGTACAATGACCTGCACAGGTACAATAGCTAAATATAAACTTGAGATAATAAACATAGAGATAAAATACAAAGCAGTCTATGCTTTCCTTGTGAATATTTTTATATATTTCATCAGCCTGTTACCATCGCTCAATTAAATTAATACCACTTATCGCTGCAACAATAGGTGCGTTCACTGAAGTAGACGTTGTTCTTGAGTAGTATGATAAATGGGTTGAATTGAGGCACAAGACCTTACCGTGCTCATGTAGAAGCTAGTTTTGATCAATGAGGCAATCCAAAATGAACAGGTAGAAATAGTAAGAGTTCTTAAAATGACACATGTCGATCATCATTAACCTGACAAGCGCGATATAGACCTAGGTGCTAGGGTAGTTATTTGTGCATTTCTAGCCCTGGATTCTGACAGAATTCGTTATATTTACAATATAAACCATTATTTGTTTTCGGTATGCTTTTATTTTACATATATGATGTCTTCAAGAGTGCTAAAATAAGTGGGAAAAGCATTTGGGTGGTGAAAAACGAAGATATGGCCACCCGGTCATAATCTCAGGCGAGAGAGAGAACAGCCCTCCCCTCTCGCTGTCTGGGAGTCAACTGAGACGAGCGGGGCGGTGTGTGCCGTGTCTGGGTGTTGCATAACGATCTTTATGCAACCCACTTGTGCTACATTATCGCGGGAGAGATAACCGATAAATGATGATAATAAGAGGAAAAATAGGTGATAATTGAGGAGGGGAGGGAGGGGGGAATAAGGTGGGGAAGGATGGGAGGGGGGTGGGTGAGATTTACATGGATGAGTACTTGAGGGGAATTATCTCACCTAGAGACAAATTCCTTTGTTTTGATAGGCCCTTTTTTTTTATGGAAGGCTTTTTTTATGGTCCTGCTTCCGTGAGGCCTATCGCGTTCCCTATAGGAAGCCTTCCGTGAGGCCTATCGCGCTTGCCGGGTTAACCCTTAACTGTCGGCTCGCAACTTATGTCGTGTGAAATAAATTTGGACTATGTGGCGGTTCACAACTTATGTCGTGCGCCATTTTCAGCACGTAATGTTGCTGAGAGAGAGAGCTGAGCGGTATGAGGAGCCTAGCAACTGTATGACCGTCCCCCACCACCGCGGTGGACCAACTGAACTGAATCCCACCCTTCCCTCCCCTCTCACACTCGCTACACAGGGAATTATGTAGGGAAATTACCTAATTACAGGGTTTTTGCACTAGTGTTGCACGATCGTTGCAAGAGAACCAGTGGTCGTACAAGGATGGTTCGGGTGTCATTGGAAAGCTCTGTTTACGCCCTTTCAGGGATAGATACTTGTTTTATGCTCTGGATCTTATTTAGGCATGAAAATGATCACATAAACAAACCTATTTAGGGTAAAAACAAAACGCTGGGCGCTAAGGTCAAATAGACACCTAGCCCGCTAAATAAGGGTTAAGGATCATACATATCCATCAAACAAGTAAATCGGACGGAAACATATCTGACATCTGTCACTTGTGAGCGTGCTTAGCAGACCACCGACAGTATAATATACTGTCGGTGGTCTGCTCTTTATTCTGCTTATCCTTAGACGATTATATGTAATTTAAGAGGGACAACTTTAAATCAAGAGACAAAAATAAATAAATAAATACATAAAATTTAAAACAATCGGTAACTAAATAAATACATAAATATATAAACTAATTCTCTAGTTCCTAAAAGTTCTTCCAATATGAATTTCATCGTCTAATAATAGCGAGAACAAACTGTCAGAACGGGTCATAATGGTTAAGGGGTTAATATATGACCCTGAGCATCCTTACCTCGTTTGTTGGATCTTGTTTCCATGGTTGTTGTTTTAACCTTTTGACTACGATAGGCAGTTTCGTATCTAGTATTAGTCAAACCACAAAGTATTAATGGTTCGATGGGGTATGGCAGGGAGAAGAAGATAATTAGTAGAGGAGGAGGTGGGGATCAGGAGGTCAGAAGTGTGTGAAGCCATGAAAAGAATGAAGATGGGGAAAGCATCAGGAATAGATGGAGTATGTTGGGAAATACTTAGGTATGGTGGTGAGTTAGTGATTGAATGAATATGAAAATTGTGTAAACTAGCATGGGAGAAGGGAAGGGCGCCTGATGACTGGAAGACAGGCATAATAGTCCCCCTGTATAAGGGTAAAGGGGAAAGATGAGTGTGTGGTAACCACCGGGGGATATGTATGCTAAGCGTAGTAGGGAAGGTATACAGTAAGGTAGAGATCGAGAGAGTGAGAGTAAGAACAGAGAAACGGGTAGGTGATGAGCGAGGCGGGCTTAGGAAGGGAAGAAGATGTGTATATCAGATTTTTGTTCTGAAATGTGTTGTGGATAAATATCTGGAGAAGCGACAAAAGTTGTATGCTGCCTTTATGGACTTGGAGAAGGATTATGACAGAGTTGATAGAGAAGGTATGTGAAAAGTACTAAGAATATACAGAGTAGATGGCAAGTTGCTGAAAATAGTGAAGAGCATGTATGAGGGTGCAAAGCCGTTGATGAATGTGGAGAAAGAACAGAAAGAGTTCTTTGTTCTGAATGTTTGGTTAAAGCAAGGGTGTGTGATGTCCCCATGGTTGTTCAATGTATATACAGTATATATATGGATGGAGTCATGAAAGAAATACAAGGAAGATCAGTTGATGTTGGTGTACCGCTGATAAGGGAAGGAAACGAGTTGAAGTTGACTGTCATTCTTCCTATGTTTCTGCCTGGAATCAAGCCAAATCTGTTCTTCGACTTGCCAAACACTCTTTCATCAATAATAAATGCACTGAACTATCCAACTCTAGCTCTTCCCAAGCTTTCTGGCATCTAGCCAAAAACCTCTCCAACAATTTCTCTTCCTCGTCTTTCCCTCTCTGATGGCACAACCATTCCTCTGATAAAGCTAAACTCTTCGCTCAAACTTTTGCTAGAAACTCCACCTTGGATGATTCCGGTGCTATTCCTCCCTCTCCACCCTCCTCTCTCTTACTTATGCCTAATATCCTAATCTCTTCTAAAGATGTACTTTCTACCCTCTCTGGGCTTAACACTAATAAGGCGTACGGTCTGGACGGTGTTCCTCCTGTTGTTCTCAAAAACTGTGCTGACGTGCTGACTCCCTGCCTAGGCAAACTCTTTCGTCTCTGTCTATCCTCTAACGTCTTCCCTTCATGCTGGAAGTTTACTCACATTCAACCTGTCCTAAAGAAGTGTGACCGCTCTCAACCCTCCAACTATCGTTCAATTGCTCTCATTCTAAAGTTTTTGAAACTATGCTTGCTTCCAAATTTCTTAAGCATATCTCTTCTCATAATCTGCTCTCAGATCGCCAGTATGGGTTCCTTAAGGGTCGCTCTACTGGTGATCTTCTTTCATATCTTACTAACTCTTGGTCATCCTCCTTTCGGGAGTTTGGTGAGACTTTTTCTATTGCACTAGACATATTGAATGCCTTCGATAGAGTCTGGCACAAATCTTTAATTTCTAAACTATCCTCCTTCGGTTTCTATCCTTCCATCTGTGTCTCTGTCTCTAATTTCCTTTCCGGCCGTTCCATAGCCGCGGATGTGGATGGCCATTGTTCACTTCCTCACCCTATAAACTCCGGTGTTCCTCAGGGCTCTGTTCTATCTTCTATCTCTTTCTAATTTTTATAAATGATCTCCTTAACTGTACCTTAATTCCCATCCATTCATATGCAGACGACTCAACCTTACACTACTCCATTGGTTTTTCAGAACGCCCCAGCCAGCAATCCCTCAACGACAAATGTAATGAAGCCATAGAACTCTTAAATTCTGATCTAAATACTATCTCCAATTGGGGAAGAGAAAACCTTGTTACCTTTAATGCTTCCAAGACCCAATTTCTCCATCTATCTACCCGTCAGGATCTCCCAGCAGACTATCCCTTATTCTTCAACAATACAAAAATCAACCCTTCATCTTCTCTCAATATTGTTCTTGGTGTCTCTTTTTCTTCTGCTCTCATTTGGAAGGACCATATTACCAGTCTTGCTAAGACAGCCTCCCAGAAGCTGGGTGTTCTCAACCGTAGGGGGTTCTTTTCCCCTGCACAGCTTCTTGCTCTGTACTGGGGCATAGTGCGTCCTTGTATTGAGTATTGTTCACATGTGTGGGGAGGTTCCTCTCACACCGCTCTCCTAGACAAAGTTGAAAGGAAGGCCTTTCTTATCATTAACTCCCGTCCACTCACCAACTCTCTGCAATCTCTCTCTCTCCACCGCAATGTTGCATCTCTCTCCCTATTCTATCGCTACTATAATAATCAGTGTTCCTCAGAGGTTTCCCAGTGCATACCACCTTCTTTACGTAAGTCACGTTGTACCCGTCTTGCAACTCAATCCCACCCCTACTCTGTGCAACTCTCCAACCCAAGTGTGAAATGTTACTCTCAAACTTTCTTCTACTCAACAGCTGAGCTCTGGAACTCTCTCCCAGAATCAGTCTTTCCCTTTTCCTATGACTTAAATTGCTTCAAACTCTGTGTGTCCAGGCATTTTGGCTCGAACGTCCCTTGATTTTGGCCCTGTCACTCTTTCAACTATGGGGGAGGCTCTCGCTATAGGCAGTTCTGCCTTTTGCCTCCCTCAATCACATAGAAGAAAAAAAAAAAAGTACTGCTGTTTGCCGATGATACATTTCTGATGAGCGATAGTGAATGGGAGTTGCAGGGTCTCGTAAATATGTCTTGAACAGTGTGTGAAAAATAAAATCTGAAGGTAAATGCGGGGAAGAGCAAGGTTATGGTCTGTGAAATGGGTGCAGCCACAGAGTGTGAGGTGAGGTTGAATGGTCAGGATATGGAGAAAGTCAGCTCATATAAGTATTTGGGCAGTGTGTTGAGTAAAGATGGGAGTATGAATGAAGAAGTGCGGGAGAGGATGCACTAGTGGAAGAGGGTTGTAGGAACGCTGAAAGCAGTAACAAGAAATAGGGTGGTCAGCATGGAAGTAAAGAAGTCCATGCATGACAGTGTGGTAATCCCGACTTTGACTTACGGGAGCGAAGCATGGACGTTGGTGGAGAGACTCAAACAAAGAATGAGAGGGGTGGAGATGAGTTACTTGAGAATTAGTGCTTGCGGAGTTCCATGGAGGGATAGACAGATGAATGAGGAAGTACGAAAGCGGTGTGGTGTGGATTTAAAATGTGCTGGAAAGTGGGAAAAGGACCACCTTCAGATGGTTTGGCCATATGGAACGTATGGGAAGCGAGATAATGGCTAAGAGTGTGTACGAGAGTGAGGTGGAAGGATGGAGTTAAGAAGTATATGCGTGAAAACGGTGCTGGATCGGAGGAATGACGTCGACTGATTGGGGACAGAGGTGCAATGAGGCTTTTCGTGTGTGGCCACCCCTTCGGGGAGCACAGCGTCCGGCAATAGATAGATAGATAGATTAATGCATTGAAGCAATTAGGTACCTGTATTCATGGTATAATTATTCTCCTTGAGTGAGACATCTTTACTAAGCTGAATCAAATCGCGTGTGAAATGAATGATATTCTAATTGTCTTAAAACCTCTCTTGCGCAAAATAATTCAAACGTACCATGTGTTCTTGTCCGGGTTGTTGTGCTGTGAAAGCTGGGTTGCATTAGCCTAATGAGCTGGTAGTGAGAGAGAGAGAGAGAGACCACACAGACCTCAAGATCCTTACTAGGCAGTCTGGCCTTACAAACTATATATATATACAGTATATATATATATATATATATATATATATATATATATATATATATATATATATATATATACACATATACACACATACATACACAAATGCACATGCATACATACACACATACATACATATGTATACAGTATATATATATACATACTGTACAGTGCACACACATACACATACATACATTTTTTTTTTTTTTTTTCATATCTCCCCAGCCCTCTGCAGATAGAGGTCAAGCCTTCCCTTGAAAGCGTTTATTGTGTCGCTCTCCACCACTCTCGCTGGTAGTTTATTCCACTCTGTCGCCACACTGTAGGTGAAGAAACTCTTTGTGACATCTAGGTTTGCCTTTTTGGTTTTTAATTTCATTCCATTTCCGCGAGTTTGATTAGTATTGTTTAATGTGAATAGTGCATTTACATCAACTTTGTCGAAACCTTTTAGTATCTTAAAGCACTCAAGAAGCTGACCCCTCAACCTCCTCTTTTTTAATGAGAACAGGTTCAATCGTTTAAGTCTTTCTTCATATGATTTATTTCTTAATGAGGGTATCATCTTCGTCACTCTACGCTGTACTGACTCGAGTCTTACAATGTCCTTGATCAGATAAGGTGACCAGAACTGCACACCATATTCAAGGTGGGGCCTCACCATACTTTTGAACAGTGGCACTATTACGTTCTCATGTTTATATGTTAATTTTCGTTTAATAAAGCCCAATGCTATGTTTGCCTTATTTGCAGCTGCTATACATTGGTCGGAAGTTTTTAGGTTTTCAGATATTAGTACCCCTAGGTCATTTACTACCGTTGCGGTTTTTATTTGTTTGCCATTCATTTCGTATTTGTATTTCATATTTCTTCTACCAACCTGCAGCACCTGACATTTATCGACATTGAAGGGCATCTGCCATTTTTTCGACCACTCTGATATCTTGTTTAAATCAGATTGCAACGCATTTCTATCATCTTCGTTCAGGACTGTATTTCCTATTTTTGTGTCATCGGCGAATTTGGAAATGGTGTTGTTTACCCCTACATCAATATCGTTAATGTAAATGAGAAACAGGACCGGTCCAAGGACTGAACCCTGTGGAACTCCACTAGTGACAGGCTCCCACTCCGATTCCACTCCATTTATCACCACTCTCTGTCTTCTGTCTGTTAGCCAATTTTGTATCCAAGAATGAATTTCACCTTTGATACCTATCCTCTCCAGTTTAGCCAATAGTTTTCGGTGAGGCACCTTGTCGAAAGCTTTTTGAAAGTCCAAGAAGATTATATCTAGTGATTTCGTCATGTCGTTATATGTGAATAGTTTGTTATAAAATTCAATCAAATTTGTTAGGCATGACTTATTTGATCTAAAGCCGTGTTGACTATTTTTGATTAGGTTGTTTGATTCGAGGTAATCTACTATCTTATCTCTAAGGATTTTTTCCATGATTTTTCCTACAATTGAAGTTAGACTAATTGGTCTGTAATTACTCGCTTTGGCCTTGCTACCCTTCTTGTATATCGGCGTAATGTTCGCATCTTTCCAATCACTCGGTACAATCCCCTGTAGTAATGATAAGTTAAATAGTTGTGTCAGGGGTTTTGCTATTTCGTCCTTAACATTCTTAATTATTTTCGGGTGGAGCATGTCGGGTCCCGGGGTCTTATTTACATTTAAATTACTCAATTTGCTTTGTACTTCGCTAACACTGATAGTGAAATCTCCTATCACATGAGTTGAGGTGTTATTTTCAGAGGTATGATCGATAACTTCTTCTGTGAAAACTGAGCCAAAATATTTGTTGAGCATATTTGCCGTGTTTGTGTCACCTGTTTTTGTCTGGCCATCTTCTATTAGCGGTCCGATTCCGCTTGTGATCTGTTTATTTTTATTTACGTAACTGTAGAATTTTTTGGGGTTTGTGGCACTCTCTCTGGCAATAGTCATTTCGTAATTTTGTTTGTTCGCCCTAATTATTTTTTTCACTTCCCTTTTACTATATTTGTACAAGTTTTTAATTACTTCAGTGTTTGTGTTATTTTTTACAAGTTTGTGGAGTTGATTCCTTTTCCTTATTGCCTTGCCAATGTCTCTACTGTACCAAGGGGGCATACTTGATTTCGTATTACGTTTTGGTTTCATGGGTACAAATTGTGTATGCGCTTCTGTAATTGTAGACTTAAAATGTCCCCATAGTTCATTTACTTCGTTTATATTTATGAGGTTTGAGTGTATGTTTGATAGCGATTCCTTAAGTCCGTCATAATTTGCGTTTTTAAAGTCCGAAACCATTCCTGTTGTTTTTACTGTGGAATATTTGCTTATAAAGTTGATTCTTAAGATTTTATGATCGGACGTTGCCAGATGTTCACCTACATCCAAGTTTGATAATAGATTTTCTTGGGTAGTGATTACGAGGTCTAATATATTCCTGTCTCGCGTCTGCTGTTTTACGTGTTGAGTCAAAAAATTGTCCTGGATGAAGCTTGTCATTAAGCGTGACTCAGCATTTTTTCCGGTCAGGGTATTCCAGTCAATTATGGGGAGGTTATAGTCACCTAGTAAAACTGTTTCGTCGGAATTAAGGGTTTTCTCTAGTATTTCATAAAAAATTGTATCATCGGCAACAGTTAGTATCGGTGGTCGGTACACTGTAGTGATATTTAAGTTCATGTTTTTTGTATTTATTTTGACGCACACTATTTCTGCATTACTTTCGGGGAGAGTCACCTCAACTGGGTTTAAGTAGGTTGCAACGTACATTGCAACCCCCCCTCTTTGTTTTCCATTGTTACGGTCTTTATGAATTTTTTTATATGGCTCAATGTGATATTCATGAAGTAGATCTTTATTTTTAAGGTTCAGATGTGTTTCCGTTATACGAATAACGTCAACTTTCTCATTTAATAACAGACATTTGAGTTCGTCTATTTTGTTTCTTATTGAACAGGCATTTATGGATATTATTTTTATATAATTTCTCTCAGCATGCGCTGGATTTTTTGTTCTTATTGGTAAGGATGGGTTTGGGGTTGTGACTTGAAGCCGCGGCGGGTTGTCAAATTCATTCAATTGGTTGGGTTGGCTTAGATGGGGTTGGGTGGGGTTTGTTTAGTTTGTTTTGTGGTTCAGATAGGTACATTTTCGCAACTTGTGGGCCATTGGGGTTGACGGTTTCGTGTAAATGGTTGTGATGGACTTGGAAGGGTTGGGCGGGGTTATTTATTTCTCTTAACTGTGCGGGTGGGTTAGGATGCGTGAGTTCTAAACCAAAGGGGGTATTTATTTCATTAGTTTGATTGGGTGGGGTTGTTGGAGGGCTTTTCCGGGGGTAGGATGTCAATACTCAGAGGAGTCTATTAGTCTATTAGCATAGTTATCTCTCGGTCCTGACTGGCGTTGTTTTCATGGGCAATGTAGGTTGCTTGATTTAGGGTGTCACTCATGTGCTGAACGCCTTTTTCTGATAAATGAATGCCATCTCTGCTGTACAGGGACGAGTTCCCTACAAAGGTGGTCCAATTGTCCACATACAGTACATAGAGAGAGAGAGAGAGAGACAATATATTTGAAGATTTGATTGCTGGAGTTTATGTGAAATATATGGCCATTAACGTCGGGGCCCGACTTAAGTCCATATGGAGAAGAAAAGACTATGGGGCGGGGCCCGACTTAAGTATGTGTGCAATTTTGGCACAATATTGGCTCTGAGAGAGAGCCGAGCGGTGGGAGGAGCGTAGGTTGCCTCATGACCGCTCGCCACGACCATCGTGGGCCCACTGACATGTACTCCACACTACTCCACCCTCTCTCACTCGCTACACACATAATTATGTAACGAAATAACCGTATTTTAACGATTTTGCCCTTCGGTTGCACGATCGTTGCAAGACAATCAGTGATCGTAGAAGGATGGTTCGGGTGTCATTGGAAAGCTCAATTTATGCCCTTTCAGGGATACATACTTGTATTATGCTCTGGCTCTTGTTTATGCATGAAAAAGAGCACGGAAACAACCCCATTTATGGTAAAAAAAAACGCTGGGCGGCACAGTGAATATACTCCACCACCCGCTCTTTGAGTGTTAATATATATTCTGCAGGGTAGTGGTTTCCATTCATATTCTGCAGGGTAGTGGTTTCCATTCATATTCTGCAGGGTAGTGGTTTCCATTCAGGGTAGTGGTTTCCATTCATATTCTGCAGGGTAGTGGTTTCCATTCATATTCTGCAGGGTAGTGGTTTCCATTCATTTTGGTAATTATATGAGTTACACTGGTTTCCCAGGAATGCCTTTTCTGGCAATATGTTTTGATAACTTTGGCAGCATTTTCTGAAATAATGTATTATTTTTAAAGACATCTACCGCGATCACAATGCATAATAGCCACGAAATATTGCCACCAGCTGCCGGAAATAGTTACCGTGTGAATCCACCTTAATCTCCAAATTAACCCATCCAGTACTGATGACATCCTTTTCATTATACCGGTAATCTGGCAACTATTAACACATTTTATTCAAGTTAAGAAGGACATCTATCCATTAACCCCTTCAGCACAATGACTCATGTTTACCTTTGATTCTGGCTATAATTGGACGATTATATGCAGTTTAAGAATCACCTGTGATATTTAGAGATCTTATTGAGATAAACATTTCTGATTCCTAGAGGTAGAGTATAGGCTAAAGAAAAGTATGTAATCGGATCCAGAATATGATTATATTTACGTCATCGTGCCGAAGGGATTTAATTACCATATATCTTTCCTAAGCTTAATACAATCGTCTAAATGTACCTCAAAACAAATGAAAAAGACGTCGCCAGTACTAGAAGAGTTAATACCTTTATTCTTCCATTCCCTCTCTCCCGTGTTCTGGAAAACGACGCAACACAACGAAGCTCTCCACTCCTCACCCAAGCCAAGATTAGCCTTTCGGTATTTTACGCTTCCAATAAAATCCGACAACGACCCTAACATAACTTGCCTGTTCCGTGGCGTCTACCGTGCGCTACGAGGGAGAATTAGGAAGGCAGGACGGAAAGAAATAGGAAAACAAGCTAATGAAGAAAAAAAGAAGCAGGAAATAGTATAAAACAAGAACGACTACATGCTAAGTCTGCGTCTATGTAAGTTTCTCAGGTGTGGTTATGTGGCTTTGGCTTTCATAGGTCATAATACTTTTGATGAACCATATACACATTAATTTATTCACGTATATATTTTTTTCTGTGTTTTTTGCTAAATGTCTCGAGAGTTTATATTTCTCTAATCTAATGGCCACATGATGTTCACCAATTACAATAGCAACAAAGTAGCTAATTCATAGACCTTTGTTTTCAATGTAGGTATAAATTAACACGGCCTAATCTAATCTCGCCTAAGTGAACGTAATCTAGCCATACACATGCACATAACATAGCATGGAGGGACTAATAGAATAATAACCAAGAATCCGGCCCTCCATTGTTGATTTTAATTATATATATTTATTTGTTGTGTATTTCGTTTTAATTTATTCATATATATATTTTCTCCCAGCAGTATTTGTGAGTTTTCTGCTACGTACATACTTTTCTGTCGGCACACTGAGCATGTTCTCGTCCTAGAATTATTTTACTGGTGGATAATATCGCACACTGAAATTCGCACTAGCAGCCGAATCTTCCAATGGTCGTGTTAACTTTATTAAGGCCATTTGGGTGGTGGCGTGGTAATAGGCAGCTGCAATAGATGTAATAACTTTAGCTCCTTTACAATGTTCAGAATATCTCATGTTACACGAGCAATAAAGGGGTGACATACGATGGCTTACCTCCAGTGGGTTGAATTCAGTCACATTTACTGCAAGAGAAATATTGTGTGAGTGTAATTTTCCTATACTGAAGAGAACAAAGAGCAAACTATCCTGGAACTGTCCCTTCAGTAAATATGAACAGTCAGTTATATATAGTGTTTATTCAATTTAAAATTCTGAGAAGACGGTGTTTGGAGGATTTTAATATGTACAAAGATGGTCACAGGAAGTGACTTAAGGGGGAGTTATATTTATTGGTAGATGTATTTATTGTTTTTTTTTTTTTTTTTTTTTTTTTTTTTCTAGATCTCAATCTAGTTTAAAAAACATCCCAAATATCCCTCTTGTAGATAATTTTGTACATTTTTCGGTAGACAAATGTCCAGGCCGAAGGCCGTTCCTCCCAAATTAAAGGCTCGCTCTCGCTCGCCATGACAAAATCGACACCTAAATGGCATGAAAGGTCTTAATATTGACAGAAATGGGGCGATAAGTCTTAATATCGCCAAACTAATTGGGCGAACGTCTTAATATCTGAAAACTATTGGGGCTAAACATAAGGAAGAAGGGAGGCCATCAAAGTCAACCATCTCCCCTCAAAGAGCTAAGCAGTAGTGTAGAAGAAGGTCTGTGACGGTGAGAGAGAGTACTGAAACACATGCACCACCTACTGTACAGAAAGATAAAGGCACGCATTCTAAACATTATGAAAACCATTATTAGTTGAAATTGTGTGCATGTGTGTGTTGCTGGTTAGTTCGTGGGTAAGTCATTGAGTTAGACAGTTTTTTAGTTAATTATTAGTTCGTACTTTAGCTATACGGCCGACCGGAAAGGGTCATTGATACAGTGAAATAATGTTCAATTATAGTCACTTTATCCACTAGTCATTACGACCACACCACAGCATACCTAACCTAACCTAACCTAGCGCAACTAAACCGTATCAAACCTAACCTAACCTAACATTACCTAATTTAGCCAACTTCAAAGTGATAGACGAATCATCTTTAACTTGAATTAGATGTAGTTGATGAAGAAATTCGATCCCAAACATTATCTGAGGTTGACTGTATTACTCATGATGCTTAACCTTTAAAAACGAGCGACCCCTCGTGAGCTGAATAAATATCGCACGGCGTGAGTTGGAATATATTCAGCACTGTCTAAAGGTCGTTGCAAACTAACACGAAAGCATCTCCAGGTGAGTTCCCGACTCAAAATTTCAGCCTGATACGGCGAATCGGCAACATAATCGTGGATACCGGGAATTAGCCGTGGGTGACTCTCACGGTCCAAGCGATTATCGGGAGTCGATACGAGATTTTGAGCTATTAAATAGTTCTTGGAAATCCCCCAGCAACTGTAAAAAATCGTCTGAGTCACGTACTCACCGTATCACAATCGTGTGTTCTGTATCAAAGCCATATGGCCCGTATCAACGTCGTCTGGTGCGTAAGCCTGCTGTGTGGACCGTATCTCTTCCGTGCGGAAAATTGGCAGCGGTCGAGTTGGCAACCGCGCGTCTAGCCTCAATCCGGTTGCACGTCTCACGGCGTCGATACAGCGTCAATACGATTCTTCTGAGTTGTATCGGTCTTTTGGGTCGTATCTTTTCCGTGGACTAGTCATGTACCCTTCGCACGACTTTTCCTATCTTCTTCATAGCATTCGTTTCTCCACCGTATCGGCATCGCTAGAGTCTTATCAAGTCGTGCGGAAGAGATACGGTAGAGATATGATAGAGATACGACTCTAACGATGCCAGCCATTTTCGCCGCGATCTCTAGTAAATTCGGCAAGACACAGGATTTGTATGTATCGTGGGTGTTCGTGCCAGTCTTGAAGGGGCTGTCGTGTCAGTGTGCAAAGCCCTTTACTAATGACTGACCAAGGCACAATTGTTACCCTTGTCAATACGAGAGCTCCTTCCTATAAATAATTAATTCGCTATGGTGTCAGTCAGACTAAAATGTACAGATATATTCTTACACAAAGGAAACTATGAATGATCAACTATACAGGCTAACCCATGTCGATTGTCATATATTTCCGGTTTGACAAAATACTTAAGAAGGACGTTTCTTATAGCTAGTCAAAGGTTATATAAGTATGGTACGTAACTTTACAATGGCGGTCAAGTATGCTTTAGCACTTGGAATATTCATGCATAGTGTTCATGAATAGTGTAGTAAACACATTTGTTTGTAAATAACGATGGTTATATTTAAGTAATGTAAAACACATTGGGGTGTATACTTTTGTACGTGACTATACTCAAACAAACGTAAGTGCAACCCAACATAATACCCTAGTACGCCGGTCTTATTTCCAGGAAGTACAATTGTTATGTTTGACCTCTCAAATTTCATGTGATTATCGATCTAGTAAAACTGTAAACTTAGCACTGCCTTTAACACTCATAAGCAAAGCATTTATCTTCAAATTGTATTCAGTATTGTTTGAGTGTTTATTTGTATATTGACAGAGCACAATAGAGCTGTAAGTGTCAATATTACGACACAAGTTTTTGACCAGCAAACCTCGTAGTCATGCGTGTCGCTTTGATAATAGTAATAACAAAAGTAATGGCGGGGATACTAGTTGAAATATAGGAAGGCATGTATAGAGTCAATAATGGTTGTTACAGAAGGGAGGGGTGCTGTAGTGAGGAAACTTTGTACAAGATAGATGTTGATGTCTATTGTGGCTCTCTTGGTATCTGTTGGTGTCTGAGGTTGTGTGTTATTCATTTGCAGACATCGGTTGTAGATTTTTGCATTATGGGATGGATATAAAGCCATGTTAACTATTTTGAAGCCGTTAACTTGTTTATATTAGTTATCATTCGAAAACATTCAAGGCATTGGCAGTACTGGTGTGAAGCAGAGAAGACACATAGTTGTTACCCGCTTGATTCCGAAACGTCCTTTGCAAGTTGCATATACAGTGTGTCTGTAGCATTTTTTTGTTTTCTGTATATGTTATGTTTCTATTGAGGGTTTGTTTTTATAGGTATGACATCTTGTAGTTATTAGCAGAATGTGGGGAGGGAGGGATGGTACCGTGAACTGTTGGGAGAGAGAGAGAGAGAGAGAGAGAGAGAGAGAGAGAGAGAGAGAGAGAGAGAGAGAGGGGGGGGGGCGCTTGAAATGTAGCTTTCAAATTGAAGGGAATGGTATAACTTGCAGTTGGGATCAATCAATAATACATACGTGGTGGTGGTTTGTGTGGTTATGGATCGTGGATCTAGTATTATTCCGTATGTGATTGCGTATAATATATCGATTACTTAATTAGAATACAAAATTACATATTCCATAATCACACATAGTTTGCGGCCTAGGCGTATTAATAGTGTATAAATATGATCCTACTGTATAGACATCGAATATGATCCTACTGTATAGACATCGAATATGATCCTACTGTATAGACATCGAATATGATCCTACTGTATAGACATCGAATATGATCCTACTGTATAGACATCGAATATGATCCTACTGTATAGACATCGAATATGATCCTACTGTATAGACATCGAATATGATCCTACTGTATAGACATCGAATATGATCCTACTGTATAGACATCGAATATGATCCTACTGTATAGACATCGAATATGATCCTACTGTATAGACATCGAATATGATCCTACTGTATAGACATCGAATAGAAACGAAGAGAAACGCAAAATCTGTTGTTAACCCACTAGCGAATAAATTATATTAACCCGAAATTTGGCAATTGTTATGTACATTATTTGTCACGTTATTCTAACCATTACCTAACCAAACACTTTCTCTGTACATTTGAATTGAGTGTGAAATGGTAATCCCTAGCAGTTGATTTTCTGACACTTAATTGCAGAAGAGATACGTATAAATAACTGTGTTAAGTATTTATTTGTTATCATAACGTACATTGTATTCCATTACTTGAATAATGTAATAGTTCAATAATGAAGATAAAGACTCAATCATTTCTAGACCGGTTGGGATTTAGGACATTCTAATGTACTACATATCTACATACATCTTGATTGTCAACTAAACATACACTCATTTTGAGTTCGTAGTGAGTCAAAACTGATGAGAATCAATATGCCTTATGTGCAGTTATTGAAATTTATTTGTGGATGTATTTTTATTTATTATGAAAGTATACCATTAAACATTTGATTCGTGTGTGTATTTAAATGTACTGTATATATAAAGGAAACAATAATTACGTCTATACATCATTATGTACAGCTGCTCATACAAGATATTAGAGTTAATATATTTGTCTTTATGCAACTATAAATAATTATATGTATTTAGATACACATAATTATTTATAGTTGCATAAAGACAAATATATTAACTCTAATATCTTGTATGAGCAGCTGTACATAATGTCTTAATGCGGTGTCAATAATAAGCTCACAGCCCGCCATCCCCTGGTAAAATGTTCTTACAGGAAAATAATCACATATTAGACAAACATTACCGTACAATATTACAGTGAAAATATATTTTGAAGGTAAGGCATACACAATTATAAAATAAAAAACTTATCCCGTTAGCTGTGTCAGCAATATACAGTATATATATATATATATATATATATATATCACAAGTAAAAACAAAATAACAAATATATTGAGTGTTTTAAATATTTTATATTACTGTATTATATGGATAATGATGATGTACGATCAAAACACTGTTGACAAATATTATAGAGATGTTGTACCGGGTAATCGTATATAACGATGATTATTCATATTTATCGTTGCTCAAAACTTCATGATTAAACCTTTGTTATATACTATTCCGAATATATATATATATATATATATATATATATATATATATCTATATATATATATATACTGTATATATATATATATATATATATATATATATATATATATATATATATATATATATATATATATATATATATATATATATATATAATCTGTTTAGTATATATAATGAACACACTCCTTGAGAAATCAGCTATGGTTGGCCTGAACAATTTCACATTAAATTAATTCTGCACCAGGTCTCTCTCGAATCCCAGCCATTATTTACATTATTAATATAATAGCCTTGAATTTAGTATATAATTTGGTTTCGTTTTCCATGGGCATGCTATTTAATTGTACTTTGTATGCTTAATGGGGTTTGTTTTCACTAGGTAAACTGATTATCCTTGTTGATAATAAATGCACTATATTGGATTAACTGTATATTTCCCTGATTCCGCTTTAACCAACCATTTCACTGTGGTTGACATTTTGGTACATTGTGGGTGGGGAATTTGTAGGCACCAATCGAGCAGGGCAGTACCCATGGGAGGCCACATAGGCATATGATAAAGGAATTGCTAGAACTCCTGTTTCATTTGCATGGCTTCCCCCACTGTTTATATCTGTGCCTCACCTACACAGAGAGCAATCCAGCTAATCATTTACTGTGACTGACATGCCGGTAAGTTTTGGTACTACTGGCTGACTTTGAGGGTACCTAGCCGCTCCGCTTATTGCCAGATGCCAGATAAAGGATCTAGCCTTCCCTCACATTGCAATATAAGTATGCTATAGGCTTCAGTTATGAGAGGGTGTATGTCCAAGCAAGAGGTGATTTGGAAGTTGAAGTTAAACCAAGAACAGGTCTACTTCAATGTATATTTGTGACCGTTATATACCTGGTAAGAATATGAGGCTCATATCATATTACAGGCAAGAACTCATACTATTTAACAAACACATTAGTTACTATAATATCCATTTACTTTATCAAGTTATCGCGAGTGGAAAAGATAAAACCAGAAAACGCTTGTTGAAGGACCCATGACTGCCCTGCAACAAAGAGACTCCCCCCTCGATGTCACAGGAGTTATGAATCAATGACTTAGAGTTGAATAGGGAGAATTTTTGCTGAAAATGTCAATGAGAATATTCCTGTTTCATTTGCTATCATACTTCTTACGTTAGGGCAACTTGGGCAAGTAACACTGAACGAAAATAAGCTACAAACACCCCACAGTAGTATGAACTTCACTATAGAAATGACTGCAATGACAGGGTTAAACTGTTTATATTGTACTGGCATGTAGTTTCAAGAACCGGTATGCAGTTGTATTGAAAGGATGATTTTGGCATAAATGTGATCATACGCGTTATACAACGGTTCCTACTTGAACATTTCATAATTTGTTATTGGAACATCCAAAGTGTATACATTAAGTGATTTACATTGTTTCCTGGCATCGAGTGCAGTCACTCTAAAAAAAGTAGTTGTTTACCTTCACAATTTCTAGTTCAGTAAACTCTCATAACGATGAAAATGATTGCTCAATGTAGCCGAACAAACGTTCAATGAACAGTCTTTCTTAATGTGTTAATAACTTATTTCCTTGTCAATAGAATGTAAGGAAAACATAAAGGTTCAGTCAAATAATATGGCTCGCTAATTAGCTTGCTCATAAGCTATGGTATTGTAAGTTACTTTCACATTTTTATGGTAATCCCCAGAGGTTGTTGATAGTCTGTGACTAGGACCATTTGTTTCACATAGTAGAAGTGTCGAGTCAATATCCCTCTCTCTAAACATCACACAAATTAACATGATTCAGCGAACAGTTGATTCGCACTGTACAGTTGGCTACATAAATGTGCATCCTCTCAGTGATTTTATGTATGAAAAGAACTGTAGTATTTGTTACTTACTTGAATAATTTGCTATTAAACTGTTAATTGATAATATCAGTTAACTATTACATAAGAATATACACTCCTGATAAATTATTCAATCACACTAATGTTCCTTTCTCATATATACTGTATAGCCAATATATATATATATATATATATATATATATATATATATATATATATATATATATATATATATATATATATAATATAAATTATATATATAATCACAGGTGTAAGTCAATTCATGGATGCAAATGTGCATTGATAATAAGAATCTTCCCACGGTTTCGCTATAATTTGTTTGTGGTGTTAGGTGCATCAGTACAATCTTTCACATATAAATGACTAATGTCTAAAGTTATTCCACATCCATCCCTCTTCTTATGGTAGATAGATCATGGGCCATCTTTTGATATTTTACATATTGAGAGCACGAACTACAAATACGGCTATAAAGAGATACTGATATTTTTGTTACACAGGTATCAGCTGAATACGACAAAAACAGTAAGCGCAATGTACACGGTGTGCAACTTAAAGTATGCACCCATTTGGGTTTTGAACCTTTAATGCTGAGATCTAAACCACCTTGGATATTATAATGCATTGGATTGACTCTTTTGGGATAAATAAATATTGGAATGGGTACGTAGCTTTTATGGCCCACGGTTGTCAGTTATAATACATATATATATATACAAAATAACCCTCTCAGCTGATGCTCTGGACTAAGTCGTAGCTTTCTACATCATTGACCTTTGCGTGCTGATTTTAGTTTGAGACGGGCCTCTAAATTATTCACGTTTGGGATACCAAAATGAAATTTGGCAGCTAGAATAAATTATTATGATCTTTAGGAATATCCTAATTTTCATAATTGATTGATAACTTATATTTAGAGTTGCGGTATATTAAGAGAGAGAGAGAGAGAGAGAGAGAGAGAGAGAGAGAGAGAGAGAGAGAGAGAGAGAGAGAGAGAGAGAGAGATGTGTGTGGAGGGGTGTGGGTGGGGGCGGATAGCGTAAAGGGAAGGTATAATTTACCTCTTCCTCTCCCACCTCAATACATACCTTCTACATCCTTATCCTTCTCTCCCACACTCTCTACTTCCCTTCCCTCTGCCTGCCCCTCTCATCAACATTTTCACACTCTTATATGTGTCAATCCCAATGCCACCCCATAACACTCCCACGCATCCACATCCCTTATCCTTCCCCACACCTTCCTTCCTCTCCCACCTTCGCTTCTAGCTATCTCTCTATCTATATACTCAGGCCCAATCCCCACTTTTCCTATGTTTTTTCTTTACTTTTTCCCTCTTTACCTTTTTTATTCTTCTTTATTTTTGGGGGGTGGCCGACTCAAGACAGAGCCAGAATAGGGACAACACAACAGAAAACAATGAACACACAAAAACAAAATACAAATTCACACACATCTAGGTCATCCAGGAGAAGACCCAGAGACCAGGGTCACCAAGGTCCCTCCAGCACTTCCCCGGCCTCCAACCACCCGGAAAGGTTCTGATCTCGGCAGGCAGACGCAGATGAGCAAAATCACAAGCCCGCCGGCGATTTTTTTTGTTGTCGTCAGTTTAGGCAAACCGGCCACTCGGCATCACTGTACACTCTGAAGTTTGGCAGAACCGGCCCACCGCTCAGCCCAACCGCATTTAAATATAGACTTCAAAACTTTCTTAGCGTGTCACCTCGTAGCACATGTGGTATAGGTTAGGCCTCATAAACAGGAAAACTAGTGTTCGATCCCACTCGGATCTAGTGTATTTTATATTTTTATTTTGTTATTTTAGTTATATAAAATTATATTATATTAGGATAGGTTAGGATCTAGTGTATTTAATTTTTTATTTTGTTATTTTTGTTATTTAAAATTAAATTATATTAGGTTAGGTTAGGTTAAGTTAGGTTAGGTTAGGTTAGGCTAGGCTAGGTTAGGTTAGGTTAATCAAATATAATATGATTATGGTGGGGCAGTGTTGCCAAACTTCTGAGTGTACAGTGGTGCCGCGTGTCCGGTTTGCCTAAACTGACGAAGACAAAAAAAATCGGAGCCCGCCCACCACACTTCCGTTCTACCTCGTAGTATTCCTCCTGCCCCACGCCACTCTATTCCTCCTGCCCCACGCCACTCTATTCCCTCACAGTCGTGTATTGGGTAGCAGTATCATATTCCATAGTGCTCAATGGTACAGTATGTGAAGACGTATTACTCTAAAAGATTGAATTAATTTGGTGATAACAATTTTTTTTTTTTATTTTGACCACTGTATTTTCCTAAAATGCATAAGAGCAATGCGAGTCATCTACACTACAATGATTGTGAGCACAATACGGTGCATAACGCATACACTGGAAACACAAAATGGTTCATAGAATCAGTGAAAAATAATATTTTTTGTTTTTCATAACTATTCGAACACTTTATTTGGGATATTTTCAACACATGTCTGATACACATTATATATAAATTACGTTTTGAATGCCAAATTAGTGACCTGTTCTATAATGTGTTTAAAATATTCTTATAAGTACCAGTATTGTTTTAGTCTATTTCGTAATGCAGTTTTGCGTGATATCCCTAGAGTTCATTGTCTCTGTTTGTGATGGCTGTGAAGATTGTTAAGCTCAGTCTATGATGCTTTGTGTGTGTTTGAGAGAGAGAGAGAGAGAGAGAGAGAAAGAGAGAGAGAGAGAGAGAGAGCACTGCATAGAGTTACATACATACCAAGTTTGAACAGACCTTGTGGTCCCTAATAGGCAGTCCGGTATTTACTGCAAAATGGAAGGTAAAAACAGCAAAGCAGAAGGCTCTCTCCTCACCCTAACACTGCCTCCGGCATGACATTTTGTTGTGGAAACAAGGCCCCCAGCAAAACGAGAACATTTCTACTGGGAAGTTCATAGTGAAGAACTAAGTTGATATATATTGTATAGTACTGATACATAACCTAATTTATTTGTGTTTTACCTATAATACTCAAAGTTCCTCGAAATGGATAGCTAGCCTCCTTTTGATTATAGACCAATTGTATTATATTGTACAACTTTCTCTGGAAATTTGTTCACCTCCTTGAACACACTGTAGTTGAAGGGGTGCTATGTGACATAGATTCGCCCTAATGATTGTCAATGTTAGTCCATGTTCCCTAGTTCATGAAATATTATTGATTTTCAACAGTGAATCTTGATCGATTTTGTCAAAGCTTTTTAATATCTTGAAACATTCAATTAATTGACCTCACAATCTTCTTTTCTTAGGTGAAAACAAATATATAAATGTTTGTTATTTTATGTGATATGATTAATTTCTCATTGACAGTATCAACTTTGTCGCTCTACGCTGCACTAACTCGAGTTTCTCAATGTCCTTGTTCAGCTAATAAGACCAAAATTGCACTCCACTATGCTTTTAAATAACGGTACTATAATGTTCTCATATTAATAACTGAAATTTCTATTAGTAAATCCCAATGCTCTATTGGCTTTGTTCGCAGTTGCTACATATTGATCTGAGGTCTTTAAGTTTGCAGATATTAGAACCCCAGGTCTTTACCTAATGCACTTGTTTTATTGAAGAGAGAGAGAGAGAGAGAGAGAGAGAGAGAGAGAGAGAGAGAGAGAGAGAGAGAGAAAGAGAGAGAGAGAGAGAGAGACAGGAATATAATGATAAATAGAGTTAGATACTACATAGTTACTTACAAGGCTACTGTATTAACACAGCCAAGAGAGAACAATCTACATCCAACCTACAAGTCAACCAATAAAATCTACGAAGACATTCAGATAATGTAACATTCAACACTAGTGCTAAGAAAAATATCAAATTACCCAAAGTGTAAGACATTTACATGAATCTCTCTCTCTCTCTCTCTCTCTCTCTCTAACGTTGTTAATTCATATATGTTCACCAACCAACTCTACTTCTAAACTCAATTAATGAAATCAACAAATACATGTGGCACTCCAAGGTCTCGAACCTAGGATACTCACACCAACATTCCGCACAATTATGCATTACGCTATCCAGACAGTTAATTGAAGATTTTTGTTTAACCTAGTTACATAGACATAATATATTATTCATCTTTTGACGAGACCTATCAAAAAACAAGTGTTGTATAATATATGACGACTTCTTAAAATATTTTCCACGAAAACACCAGACCACTTTTTGTGCCGTAAAATAACCTCTCCAAGTTATGGGCCACAGTAACTACAACAGGGGGAACACCATCCAGACTGTACGCCTTCTTAGTATTAAGCCCAGAGAGGGTAGAAAGTACATCTTTAGAAGAGATTAGGATACTAGGCATAAGTAGGAGAGAGGGGGTGGAGAGAGAAGAATAGCACCAGAATCATCCAAGGTTGAGTTTATAGCGAAAGTTTGAGCGAAGAGTTCAGCTTTTTCAGAGGAAGAAGTGATGGTTGTGCCATCAGAGTGGAAAAGGGGAGGGGAAGACGATGAAGAAAAATAGTTGGAGAAGTTTTTGGCTAGATGTCAGAAAGTTAGGGAAGAACTAGAGTTAGAGTTAGAGTTGGATTATAAGCAAAGAGTAGTTATAAAATATGGTAAAGCCTCAGATTGGACAAAGATCACTAGTGGCGTGATCCAGGGATAAGTGCTTGGACATGTTCTTTTCTTTATAAATAGGAATGATATCAATGATGGTTTATCATATAAAACTTTAAAATTTGTAAATTACACTAAAATTGCTAACATAATAGTGTCCCCCTTGCAAGTTCAACATATCCAAGAATATTCAGATAAATTATCAAACTAAGACCAAACCTGGCAAATGAGTTTCAATACTGAAAAATGTAAAGTACTAAAAATAAGATACAAGAACGAAAGGTCAAATTACTCTATGAATGGTAGTTATTTAAAAAAAACACTGGTAAAGAGGCCGCAGTTAACATGAGTTAAATGGTCTAATGGTAGCCAGAATATAATATAAGGCTCCATTGAAACTCATATTCTCATATTATATGGTATGTATGTATGTATGTATGTATGTATATATGTACTCCGGCACATTCCCCATTGCTGGGGGTGGCCGACTCGAAATTGAGCCCGAACAGAAACAACATTCAAGGGTTCTAATTCTCAGGGTCCGGGACCACTTTCCATCGTCCCTATCTCTGTCTCGATGAGTAGGAACATTTTACAAGGGGAGAAGGATTCCTAGCCCCCTGCCCCCGGAAGGAAAAGTAGGACAATAAAAGAGACAGGCAGAAACGGCTAAGGTTGGGTAGAGGATGCCAAACCTCACTCTGGATAGGACCAACCCTCACCTTATATATGGTAAATCAGCTAACGTTATTGTTTTCTTTGCAGGTTGATGGTTTCACCTTGGAAGCACTACACATATAGTTTAGGTAGGTTTATATTCTTAGACGTGTATTCATTATATTGCTCTGTGCAACAAGCTCAATTTTCCTTCTAACTTGCATAGGTTCTTCTATCTATCTATTGCCTGACGCCGTGATCCCCAAAGGGGTGGCCACGAACGAACCGCCCCCATGCACCTCTGTCCCCAGTCAGTCGACGCCCCTCCCCCCAACCAGCACCGTCTTCGTTCATGTAGTTCCTCACTCCATCCTTCCACCTCATATTCGGTCTACCTCTCCCCCTCTGTCCCTCCACCTCGCTCTCGTACACCCTCTTAGTCATTCTCTCGCTTTCCATACGTTCCATATGGCCGAACCATCTCAAGTTGTTCCTTTTCACACTTTCCAGCACATCTACCTCCACACCACACCCACCTCCTTCTTACTTCCTCATTAGTCTGTCTATCCCTCCATGTAACTCCGCACGCACTCCTTAAGTAATTCATTTCCACTGCTCTCACTCTTGGTCTGAGTCTCTCAACCAACGTCCATGCTTCGCTTCCGTAAGTCAGTGTCGGGATTACCACACTGTCATGCAAGGACTTCTTCACTTCCATACTGACCACCCTATTTCTTGTTACTGCTTTTAGCGTTCCTACAACCCTCTTCCCCTGTTGTACCCTCTCCCGCACCTCTTCATCCATAGTCCCATCTTTACTCAACACACTCCCCAGATACTTAAAAGAGTTGACGATCTCCATAGCCTGACCGTTCAGCTTCACCTCACACTCTGTGACTTCACCCCTTTCGAAGACCATAACCTTGCTCTTCCCCGTATTTACCTTCAAATTCCGTTTTTCGCACACTGTTCCAAACTCATTTACCAGACCCTGCAACTCCCATTCATTATCACTCATCAGAACTGTATCATCCGCAAACAGCAGTATAGGTAGCTTCCACTCAATTCCCTCCCTTTTCAGCGATACACCAACATCCACTGCTCTTGATAGTATTTCTTTCATAACTCCATCCATATATACAGTAAACAACCACGGGGACATCACACACCCCTGTTTCAAACCAACATTCAGGTCAAAGAACTCGCTCTGCTCACTCTCCACACGTACTGCCGCCTTTGCACCCTCATACATGCTCTTCACTGCTTTCAGCAACTTGCCCTCTACTCCGTATATTCTAAGTACTTTCCACAAACCTTCTCTATCCACTCTGTCATAGGCCTTCTCCAAGTCCATAAAGGCAACATACACCTTTTGTTTCTTCTCCAGATACTTCTCCACAACACAATTCAGGGTAAAAATCTGATCTACACATCCTCTTCCCTTCCTAAAACCTCCCTGCTCGTCGCCTATCCATTTCTCCGTTCTCACTCTCACTCTCTCAATCACTACCCTACTGTATACCTTCCCTACTACGCTTAGAAGACATATTCCTCGGTGGTTACCACACACTCCTCTTTCCCCTTTGCCCTTATATAGGGGGACTATTATGCCAGTCTTCCAGTCATCGGGTGCACTCCCCTTCTCCCATGCTAGTTTGCACATTTTCCATACCCATTCTATCACTATCTCACCACCATACTTCAACATTTCCCCACACACTCCATCTGTTCCTGGTGCTTTCCCCAACTTCACTCTTTTCATGGCTTCCGACACTTCTGACCTCCATAGGTTCTTCCTAAGCTTTAATAAAGTCATCTAAGCATAGCCAGGCTAGGCTAACAAAGAGGCCTTCCCAGACTTCTTTTAAACTAAACAAAATTCCCACCTACCTTCAAGGTAAATCTATGCGTTTTTTTTATTTTTTTATTTTTTTTTTTATTTTTTTTTTTCCCAATAGAAAATATCCCAGCCGAAGACAGATTTCTTCTTAGTTACAGGCTCGCTATCCTTCTCCCAGACAAAAATTGACGCCTGAACGGGGTCAAGCGTCTAAGTTTAAATTTCTTTTAATACCACGAATTTTGTTTGATATATTTGAAGATAATTATGGAATCTATAATGCTCTAAAGAATACATGAAAATATGTTTTAACCCTCGGCAAAACCTAATAAAAAACAAAAATACGGTACTGAAATGTCTATTTGATAACAAGATTGTCAAATCTCCTATAGACGGCACCGATGTGTATTCTCGCCAAACACTTACTACCCTACGCGGGGTTTCGCTGAAAATAAAGCCTGAGAATATGAGTAAGAATAATTGTCTAGATAGGGTAAATTGCCGTACTGGTACATCAGATAGGAATAGAAAATATCAGTCACAGGATTTTAATTGTACTGCTAGTAGAAATATTGAAGGTGTAACAGAAGATGGGCATTCAGTTAGAAATAAAGGTAAATCCGATACCAGTAAAATAAATTCATTGCGATTATATTATACAAACTGTAGGAGTTTATGTAACAAAATGGATGAACTTAGAGCACTTGTTAGCAACGAAAATATAGACATTATAGCACTGACTGAAACATGGATTAATACAGAATCAAGACATTTTTTAGCAGAATTCCATATACCAGGATATAGTTTGTTTAAACGCGACCGAACAAGTAGGAGGGGCGGCGGAATAGCAGTGTTTGTCAGGAGTTCTTTAAAAAGCTGTATTAAATCAGGTATTAGACTAAATACTGATAACGAAAGTGTTTGGGTTGAGGTTAGCGAAGGTAGTGAGACCATAATTATTGGAGTTATTTATAGACCACCCAATATGAGTAGAAACGAAGGTACAGCTTTATGGCAGGAAGTTAAAATAGCATCAAGGTTTAGCAATGTGTGTATTATGGGGGATTTTAATTTTCCGAATATTGATTGGCAGCATCAAATCGGCGACTCAGATTCAAAAGAGTTTATTGAGGCGGTACAGGATAGTTTTTTATTTCAATTCATAGACTCGCCTACTAGAGGTAATAATATCCTCGATTTAGTTCTCAGTAATAATGAACAAATGATAAATAATGTAGAGATAGGAGACCAACTAGGAAATAGTGATCATAAATCAATTTATTTTAACATACAATGGACAGGAAAGGCTAAAGAGAATACGACACTTATCCCAGATTTCAGAAAAGCCAATTATGGTGGATTAAGACGAGCCTTAAGAGTCGATCCTACGGTTAAACTATTAAGTGGACCCGGGTGCGCTAATGAACATACTCTCTCTCAGATACCTGTCTTAACTCAGGATAATTTGACAGCTACATATAATAATTTTATTTCTTCACTCCACAATGCGCAAAATAAATATATCCCCAAAAGAAAATTTAGATCAACACAGAACCAACCCAAATGGATGAATAATAGACTATTAGACCTTCTAGGAAAAAAGAGAGGAATATATCGAAAAATTAAGAAAGGCGAAATTCACCTACTTGCTTACTATCAGAATCTATCAAGAGAGGTTAAAAAAGGTATAAGGACAGACAAAAGAAATTATGAAATCAGGATAGCCAATGACTCAAAAAATAACCCTAAGGCTTTTTACCAGCTATATAAATCTAAAGTTAGAGATAAAATAGGCCCCCTTAAAACTTCGATAGGAGAAATGACAGAAAATGATTTAGAAATGTGCAGTACATTAAATAGTCAGTTTCTATCCGTTTTCACTAATGAAAATTTGGCACAGATTCCAGAAGTCCGTAAGGTATATAGCGATAGTATAGAAAATAGGTTAAGTACGGTTACTATAAGTAGAAATGATGTGCTTAAGGAAATTGACAGACTGAAACCTCAGAAATCGCCTGGCCCCGATGAGGTATATGCCAGAGTATTAAAAGAATGCAGAGATGAGTTAAGTTACCCATTAACATTTATTTTTAACAATTCATTAGAAACAGGTATAGTTCCAGAAGCTTGGAAGCTTGCAAATGTAGTTCCGATTTTCAAAAAAGGTGATAAATCAATAGCATCCAATTACCGTCCCATTAGTCTCACTTCAATCATAGGAAAGCTACTAGAGTCAATTATTGCTAGAAAAATTAGAAACCACTTAGAAACATTTAACTTAATCAATTCTTCTCAGCATGGATTCACTCAGGGACGTTCTTGCCTTACTAATTTGCTTAGTTTTTTCTCAGAGGTATATGAAGCAGTAGATAATGACAAGGCATACGATATTATATATTTAGATTTCAGTAAAGCTTTCGACAGAGTCCCTCATGAGAGATTGATGAAAAGGTTGAGGCACATGGAATAGGTGGGGCGTTGTTGGGATGGATTAGGTCATGGCTAATTGGTAGGAAACAGAGAGTCAGCATAAATGGTACCAAGTCAGAGTGGGGAGCAGTCAAAAGTGGTGTCCCCCAGGGATCGGTATTAGGTCCCCTGTTGTTTCTTATATACATAAATGACCTAGATTTAGGTATAACTAGTAGGATAAGTAAATTCGCAGACGATACTAAAATGGGGAGATCAATTGATTCAGATAGCGATATAGAGTGCCTGCAAAGGGATCTAGATACCTTACATGAATGGTCAGTAAATTGGCAGATGAAGTTTAACATTGACAAATGCAAGGTATTAAAGATAGGGAAGATGCAAACAAATGTTAAATATAAACTAGCTAATTTAAAATTAGAAAATTCAGACTGCGAGAAAGATCTAGGTGTGTTTGTTAGCAATGATTTGAAGCCTAGAAAACAGTGTATAGGCGTTCGTAATAAGGCAAACAGGATTCTCGGGTTCATCTCTAGGAGTGTGAGTAACAGAACTGCTGATGTTATCTTAAAACTTTACTTGTCATTAGTGAGACCCCATATGGATTATGCTGTCCAATTTTGGTGTCCTTATTACAGAATGGACATAGATTCATTGGAGAGAGTACAGCGTAGAATGACAAAAATGATCCATAATATTAGAAATCTTCCGTATGAAGAAAGGTTGAAGAAATTAGGTTTACATTCGTTAGAGAGACGCAGAGTTAGAGGGGATATGATAGAGGTGTTCAAGTGGGTTAGTGGGATTAACAAAGGGGACATGACAAATGTACTAAAGCTCAGTGATAGCGAAAGAACTCGTACCAATGGTTTCAAATTAGATAAATTTCGTTTCAGAAAAGATATAGGCAAATATTGGTTTGGTAACAGAGTTGTAGATGGGTGGAATGGACTACCAAGTGCTATAGTGGGATCTAAAACTGTAGGGAGCTTTAAGATAAAATTGGATAAGCATATGGACGAGAAGGGTTGGGTGTGAAGGGGGATCACCCGGGTTGGGCCAATCAGCGCTCTGCAGACCCCCATAATCCTGCGTTAATCTCTAACCGTTTTGGTAAGATGATCCTCAGGGTATTAGAGTGTTGAGCCTATAATTGGGCTTTGTAATTGATTTGGGGTTGTGTGGGACAGGGATCTGCCTTGCTTAGGCCAATCGGCTTTCTGCAGACTCCCATTTTCTTATGTTCTTATGTTCCTCGCATACTGGAATAATTATGGGGAGTACAGGGTCAGTTACTCTTGAAAATCAGCTTAAAGTGAATATACCTGCTTAATTTTTGGAAATTCTTATATCTATTTTTAGCAAATAATCGAAGTTAATATTTTTTTAAACTTTCTATTTTGATATCCATTAATAAATCTGAGAGAAATTAAAATCTGTTTGAGGACAGTACAGTTTTCGGACATATATTTGAAAGATATCTTTATCCAAGGACTGCAAGGATCCATCCGGAATGATTGACTGGACAAATGCGACGTTCCTTCCGCAATCTAACACCTTTAAAAAAAAAAAAAAAAAAAAAAAAAAAAAAAAACGTAGCAGTGCCGGTGAAATGGAAGAAATATAATGATTAGGTGGCATGTTTCCTCTCTTTCTCTTTCATGTGTCTTAGCTCCCCCACCCCCACCCTCCCTCTCCTCCTCCCCTTTTCTCCCTTATCTTTACCCCTCCTCCTTTATTCTACTCTTTACCTCCCCTACTCCCTATACTTCCTCCTCCCTCCTCCCTCATAAAAATTTAAGAGAGTGACGAGACAGAGCCAGTGTGGTGAGAACTTCAAGACAGAGAGGACCAGTGTCGCTCCGCTGCCCATGCATTGGATACGCTACCGTTACAATAAACCATTATTTCACTGGATATTTACTCTTTACACCTGTTTTCTGCTTGCTCAATGTTCACATGTTTATTATACAAGTAAAATATACACATATGGTGCATCAATATTGCATTATATGGTGAATATACCAAGTTTTGTCCGAATTGAAGCTACATCTATTGCACTGGCGGACCTGTCCGAAACTGGCATATAGTAGTTGCATAAATGAAGTTGATGAAGCCAACTATTTGTTTGTTTGTACAGTAGTTACTGTACATCGGCACATTGTTGGATGGGTTTTGACATAGCTTATCGAGAATCAGCGTCTTTATTGACGCTCTTGAATTAAATTACACTCATTTAACCCGAGAAGTGCGATAGAACTCACAGAAGAATGTGTATAGCAAATGCGATAGGCCTCACGGAAGCAAAACCATGAAAAAACCCTAAAAAAAATGTCCCAGGTGCTCTCAAAACAAAGGAATATGTCATTAGGTGAGAGAATTCCTCTCTAGCACTACCTACCACTCATCCATATGTTTATCACCTCCCCACTCCCCTTCCCCACATTTTTCTCCCCTTCCCCCCTCCTCAATTATCACCTATGTTTCTTCTTATTTTCATCATTTATTGGTTATTTCACTCCCACGGTTATGTAGCACAAGGAAGTTACATAAGAGACCTTATATAACTCTGAGACTTCACCCGCTTGCCTCATAATACTTAGAGTGCTCGAGGAGGGAGGATATATTTCTCGCCGCCTCCCACCTGAGGATACGACCGGGTGGTGAATATTTTCGTTTTTGACCACCCAAATGCTTTCCCCACTTATTGTATCACTCAACAAGGTTCATTTTTTTATGATATTAATAAAATAAATGCTCATGGAAAATATATTTTGTTTTATATGGTAGATATAACGAATTATGTCAGAATATTAGCGGGTTGGAGATGTTTACCCGAAAATATACTAAAGAATAAGGGAATAACAGGGAAAAGAGGTGATAATTGAAGGAAAGGGGGGAAGGAGAGGATGTGGAGTGATATATGGCATGGCCGAGGGGCAAAAAAAAAAAAAAAAAAAAAAAATCAAGTGCTACTGGGTTGTTTTAAATGTTTTTTTTTTAGGCCTAGGATCTTAAGAGTCTCCCTGCAGTCGCCCAGTAAAACCTCTTATGAGTCTCCCCGCAGCTGCCGGGTTAAGGGTCGCTCTTCTGGTGATCTTCTTTCATATCATACTAACTCCTGGTCATCCTCCTTTCGGAACTTTGGTGAGACCTTTTTTATTGCGCTAGACATATCAAAGGCCTTTGATAAAGTCTGGCACAAATCTTTAATTTCTAAACTACTCTCCTTCGGTTTCTATCCCCCCATCTGTGCCTTTGTCTTTAATTCCATTCCATAGCTGCGGTTGTGGACAGCCATCGCTCACTTCCTCATCCTATCAACTCCAGTGTGCCTCAGGGCTCTGTCCTATCTCCTATTCCCTTTCTAATTTTCATAGATGATTTTCTCAACTGTACCTCCAGTCTCATCCATTCATACGCAGACAACTCTACCTTACACTACTCAATTAGTTTTCCAGAATGCCCAAGCCATAAATCCCTCAAAAACAAATGTAATCAATCCATAGAACACTTATCTTCTGATCTAACTACTATTTCCAATTGGGGCAGAGAAAACCTTGTTGCCCATAATGCTTCTAAAGCCCAATTTTTCCATCTTACTACGTGTCGGGAACTCCAGATTCTTATACTTCAACAATACAATAATCAATCCTTCATCTTCTCTCATTATTCTCGGTGTCTCTTTTTCTTCTGCTCTCTCTTGAAAAGGACCATAATCCATATTGCCAGTCTTGCTAAGGTAGCCTCACAGAAGCTGGGTGTGCTCAAACGCCTCAAGGGGTTCTTTACCCATGCACACCTTCTTGCTCTGTACAGGGGCACAGTGCGTATATGTATTGAGTATTGTTCACATGTGTGGGGAGGAACCTCTCACACATCACTCCCAAACAAAGTAGAAAGGAAAGCCTTTCTTATCATTAACTCCCGTCAACTCACCAACTGTCTGCAATCTCTCTCTCTTCGCCGCAATGTTGCATCTCTCTTGCTATTCTATCTCTATGACAATAATCAGTGTTCCTCAGAGGTCTCCCAGTGTATACCACCTCGTATGGTACATAGTACCCATCCCTACTCTATGCAATTCTCCAACCCAAGAGTGAAATGTTATTCTTAGTCTTTCTTCTAATCAACAGCTGAGCTCTGGAACTCTCTCCCAGAATCAGTCTTTCCCTCTTACAATGACTTAAATTGCTTCAAACTATATATATATATATAATAATAATAATGTACTGTATATATATCTATATATATATCTATATATATATATATATATATATATATATATATATATATATATATATATATATATATATATATATATATATATATATATATATATATATATATATATACAGAATATATATATACTGTATATATATATATATATATATATATATAGAGAGAGAGAAGTGTGGGAAGCCATGAAAAGAGTGAAGTTGGGGAAAACACCAGGAACAGATGGAGTGTGTGGGGAAATGTTGAGGTATGGTGGTGAGGTAGTGATCGAATGGGTATGGAAAATGTGCAAACTAGCATGGGAGAAGGGGAGTGCACCCGATGACTGGAAGACTGGCATAATAGTCCCCCTATATAAGGGCAAAAGGGAAAAAGGAGTGTGTGGTAACCACCGAGGAATATGTCTTCTAAGCGTAGTAGGGAAGGTATACAGTAGGGTAGTGATTGAGAGAGTGAGAGTGAGATCGGAGAAATGGATAGGCGACGAGCAGGGAGGTTTTAGGAAGGGAAGAGGATGTGTAGATCAGATTTTTACCCTGAATTGTGTTGTGGAGAAATATCTGGAGAATAAACAAAAGGTGTATGTTGCCTTTATGGACTTGGAGAAGGCCTATGACAGAGTGGATAGAGAAGGTTTGTGGAAAGTACTTAGAATATATGGAGTAGATGGCAAGTTGCTGAAAGCAGTGAAGAGCATGTATGAGGGTGCAAAGGCGGCAGTACGTGTGGAGAGTGAGCAGAGCGAGTTCTTTGACCTGAATGTTGGTTTGAAACAGGGGTGTGTGATGTCCCTGTGATTGTTTACTGTATATATGGATGGAGTCATGAAAGAAATACTATCAAGAGCAGTGGATGTTGGTGTATCGCTGAAAAGGGAGTGAATTGAGTGGAAGCTACCTATACTGCTGTTTGTGGATGATACAGTTCTGATGAGTGATAATGAATGGGAGTTGCAGGGTCTGGTAAATAAGTTTGGAACAGTGTGCGAAACACGGAATTTGAAGGAAAATGCCGGGAAGAGCAAGGTTATGGTCTTCGAAAGGGGTGAAGTCACAGAGTGTGAGGTGAAGCTGAACGGTCAGGCTATGGAGATCGTCAACTCTTTTAAGTATCTGGGCAGTGTGTTGAGTAAAGATGGGACTATGGATGAAGAAGTGCGGGAGAGGGTACAACAGGGGAAGAGGGTTGTAGGAACGCTGAAAGCAGTAACAAAAAATAGGGTGGTCAGTATGGAAGTGAAGAAGTCCTTGCATGACAGTGTGGTAATCCCGACACTGACTTACGGAAGCGAAGCATGGACATTGGTTGAGAGACTCAGACCAAGAGTGAGAGCAGTGGAAATGAATTACTTAAGAAGTGCGTGCAGAGTTACATGGAGGGATAGACAGACTAATGAGGAAGTAGGAAGGAGGTGTGGTGTGGAGGTAGATGTGCTGGAAAGTGTGAAAAGGATCAACTTGAGATGGTTCGGCCATATGGAACGTATGGAAAGCGAGAGAATGACTAAGAAGGTGTATGAGAGCGAGGTGGAGGGACAGAGAGGGAGAGGTAGACCGATAGAGAGGTGGAAGGATGGAGTGAGGAAGTATATGAACGAAGGCGGTGCTGGTTGGGGGGAGGAGCGTCGACTGACTGGGGACAGAGGTGCATGGGGGCGGTTTGTTCGTGGCCACCCCTTCGGAGATCACGGTGTCAGGCAATAGATAGATAGATAGATATATATATATACATGTATATATATATATATATATATTTACCTTTCTGCCGGGCTCGAACCATTGACAATCCGGACGAGTGTCCATGCTTTAATCAACTCTACAACGGCGAGATAAAGTATAATTAACTTTTTCCTATTTAAATTAAGGAGAAAGGAAATCCTACTTGGAAAAAAATATTCCATTTCATATACAGGTCAAGTCGTAGGACCCATATTCCACGGTATCATACAGAGATTTGTACAATTATTCCCACGCAATTCGGGCTGAATTTATTTCATTTAACTATTAGCCAACAAAGCACGAGAGTCACTAATATTAAGTATTACTCACAAATACACGTCAGATACTAAATGTTTTTACTCAGAGCCGGGCTCGAACCACTAACAGCCAGAATGAGTATCCATACAATGTTGAAAGATGGCAGTGGAGGAGAAAATGGAGAAGGAGATAAGAATGTTGGAAGAGGAAAGACACAATATGGAAGACAAATAAGGGTTGGGGAGTAAAGGGAAAAAATGAGAAGAGGGAAGAAAATAAGAGGAAGGAAGAGGACAGTGAAGAAATAGAGAAACGGTGAAAGCGGAAGAGAAAATGATGGCGGAAGAGGTGTGGATGGAAGTAAGATTGCCAAATAAAATTGCGAATAGTTATAAAGGCTTGGAGGAGATTGGGAGGAAACCAATGTTTGGTGGTGGAGAGTGTCGGAAGCAGGTCAAGATGGGTGTGTATATGTATGTGTTTGTGTGTGTGTGTATGTATGTGAGAGAGAGAGAGAGAGATATAATGCCATATTCCTAAACAAGAAGCTGCCTTTTCATTGCAATACAAAATTTATCCAACGTTGTGTAATACTAGGATATTATATGGGGCTGTTGGTCTGGAATCGTTTCAGTAGCTTTGAAGGCAACCCAATTTTGTTTGTGTGAAGGTTACACATGTTGATTATTGTATTACTATGTGTATGAAAGAGACAAAAGGTAAACAAATTGAAAAGGTGAAAAAGAGCCAAATAATAGATACAATGGACTCAAATTGTCTGGACACATGGAGCTTGCCGCAGTTTAACTCATAGGATGAGGGGAAGACAGACTGAGGGGGAAAGCTCCAGAGTTTACTTGTTGAGTAAAAGAAAGACTAAGAAAATTTATTAAGTTTTGGGTTAGAGTGTTGGACAAAATAGGGGTGGGAATGGTTGAAAGATGGGTACCCCTTACTCTCTGAAAAGGAGTATGTATGCACTTAGAAAGCTCTGAATAACATTGATTATTGTAATAGCGGTAGAAGAGTGAGAGATGCAACATTGCGGCGCATAGAGATAAATTGTAGGGAATTAGTAGGAGGTGAATTAATGAGACTAAATAATTTTGACTCCACCCTATCGAGAAGTGAAATGCGGGTGAAACCTCCCCACACATGCGAACAATACTCGATACATGGGCACACTGTGCCCCTGTACAGAGCAAGAAGCTGTGCGGGGATGTAGAACCCACAGAGATGGTTGAGCACACCTAACTTATAGGAAGCTCATTTTAGCAAGTTTGGTATTGTGATAATTCCATGAAAGGTCAGAAGAACAAGAAACACCAAGAATATTGAGATGAGATGAAGGGCTGATTATTGTATTGTTGAAGAGTAAGGGATGGTCATGTGAAATATTGTGATGGGTAGATTGATGGAGAAATTGGGTTTTGGCCTCATCAACTGAGTTTTGGAGGAATTGTGCGGGTGGTCGTTGTGGAAAAATATTTGCAACGTGTAAGGTAGAGTCATCAGCATGATTAGATAGGACTAGAGGTACAGTTTAGAATATCATTAATTAATATTAGAAGGAGAACTGAAGATGGGACAGAACCTTGAGGAACATGGAAGTTGATAGGTTGAGGAAGTGAGCGATTGCCGTTCACAACCACAGCTATGGAACCGCCAAAAAGGAATAGAAAACAAAGGAGGGTAGTTTAGAAAATATAGATTTGTACCAGACTCTATCGAAGGCTTTTGATATGTCTAGCACAATAGAAAAGTTCTCACCGAAGTCCCGAAAGGAGAGCAACCAAGAGTTAACCCCATCAGACAGGATATATTAAGGGGAGCGTCCGCCATGTATTTCAAAATGGTCCGATCGTATTTTTTTTTTACAGGTGATAGATACCACTTCTAGGAACAACATATCCAAAAAATTAATAAATTCGGATGAATAGTTTTTTCGCTACCTCGGATTTTCGCATTTTGGCCAAATTTTCAAAACCTAAAAACTAAAATACTTTTGGTCCAATGTACATCAAAAAAATACCATTGGAAAGAGGAGAAACAATGCAATAAAATGTACAGAGGGATTTTTGATACACCTTATAGTATTTTATTAATATATTTTTTTTTTTTTTTTTTTTATATTTAAATGGTTTCAAAAAGGTTATGGGTTTATCAAAAATGTTTTTTTTATTTATTAAAATCGGACCAAAATTACGAAAGTTTTTATTTTTTTTGTTCGAGTAATTATAGTTTTGAGAAAAAGGAAAAAAACTAAATTTATTCATTACCCAACGATTCCTCTCTCAAATGACGATTTATTTCATCTGTTTGCTCTTGATTGATTTGATACATGTTCTGGTACTAAGATCCAGTGCAATTTACTATACCACACTATACACATATACCACATATACAACGTAAGTACGGTGGTGCATAAGGGGGGGGGGGGGGGGGGCTGTATTTACGGTAATTTTTATTTTACGAGTCTAAAATTTGGCCAGGAGATGCCTAGAGTGTTGCCCTCACGGGAGCAGTGAAAATCTCAATTTCGGATTTTTCAACTTGCACCTCTAATACCCCATGGCGGACGCTCCCTTAACTTACCGACGGGTTGGCAGACCGCCCGCTATTTCCCCCACAACAGTCTTCCTCACACTGAGGGACCGTTAAAGTCGGAGGAATTTTGGGTTGCCATCAATCGACTGATTATGATCTAACTTACCTAGCTTACTGAGCTCAAAATGATGCAGAAGCCTCATATAACTTATTATTGAGCTATTTCACTAGGCTCATAAGACGCGGTAGCGTCATTTGATAGTTTTGGGCGGAACCGTCATATGACGCGGTCGCGTCATATGTGACGAAGGGGGTTAATAAGATAAACAAGAAGATAACCAAAAAAGTGGCCCTTAACGCCCTGGGTGCGGCGCCCGTCACCTGGCGAAGACAAATATCTGCCAATTATGTGGCCTGGGAGCGAGGCAAGCTGTTCCAGGCAGCGCTGGAGGGCCTCATCCGGAGCCCACAAAGTCTGGGCATGCACTGGTGTGAGAGATAGCCTTCGCTCGTGTTGCTAATACCTATCAGTAAGGCCTACAATACATATTAGCGGCTACCACTCGCTATTAGCAGAGACCAAAGCTCAAGTACTAATATATTTTATTCTGACGAACTATGTTTGGCACTCGTACAAGATAGGTTAGGATTAGATTTTATAAACATCTAGGAGATGCAAGAAATTAGAGCAATTGGTTGGTAGTTGGAGGGATGAGAGCGGTCACCCTTCTTTGGGACAGGTTGAATAAGAGCAAGATTCCAGCAAGATGGTAATATGTAGTGGAAAGACAGAGACGGATGAGATTGCTTAGGCAAGGAGTCAGCACGGAAGAACAGTATTTGAGTACAATAGGAGGAGCACCAGCTGATCCATCTGCCTTCTTTGAATTTAGCCCAGGCATAAATTACATCTTTAGAAGAGATTAGGATATTAAGCATAAGTAAGAAAGAGGGGGTGGAAAGGGAGGAATAGTATCTGAATCATCCAAGATTGAAGTTTTTGCAAAAGTTGAGCAAAGATTTCAGCTTTATCAGAAGAAGAAGGTGGTGCCATCGGAGTTTAAAAGAGGATGGAAAGATGAGGAAGTAAAATTAGTGGAGAGGCTTAGGGGTAGATGCCAGAAAGTTTGGGAAGAATCCGAGTTGTAAAGTTCAGATATATATAATGTATGTATATAATTATATATATCAGTGATTGATCTTTTCCGTGGGAAGTGGAGACATGAGTAATCGAGAGGAACACCAGGGTTTGATAAAAGAACACGTTCATCTTGTCTATATATATTGTTACGTTTTGGAGACACATTTTGTTTTGTGTCTATGTGAGTGAGGGAGACAAAAGGCAAACTTCCTGTGACGAGTGCCTCCACCAAAGTTGAAAGAGTGACAGGGCCAAAATCAAGGGACAGCCATCATCAGGCAGATCTAAATCAACAGATACGCACACATGTAAAAACACTAATATCATAGTGAAGTACAATGATTTTAAATACCCTAAGAAAATTAAATTAAATTACGGAATATATACCAATGATATAAGATCCCGAGCACTAGAGAATACGGAAATGTCATGATGAATTTCAATGATATCATTAAGCCTAAGAATGACGCAGACAATTGCACAATATGAAGAGTTGTGAAGGAGAAGGGGGCAACGTAGTAAACCTAATGATAAACTGATTTTGTTTTTTTCAAAATATTGTTAAACACAAAATATAACTTATATTATGAAGAATCAGAAACGCTAGAACCACAGAAGATCAGTTGGTTTCTCGTTGTCACCAAATTTGGGCTATAATTTTGAAGTTAGAGGAAATTCCATAGTGGTTAGTTCCTCTTTGTGTGAACACTACTTTAGGACTGAGAAGATGCCCTCTCTGACTAAAACTTTCCTGTCACTCACAAACTAAATATTTATGCGCTGTTTATCTTTCTACTAACTCTACTGACTATCCAAAATTCTTTGACTATCTAACTTCTAAAGTGAAACACATTATAACCATCTCTCCTTTCGCAGAAATCTCCATCTTAGGAGATATCAATGTTCACCACCGCCAATGGCTCTCCTCTCTTTTCATTGACCAACCTGGTGAACAAGCCTACATCTTTTCTATCCTAAATGACCTAGTCCAGCAACCCACCCATATCCTGGATCGCCTCAGAGATCGGCCCAACATTCTTGACTTATTTCTATCCTCTAACCCTTCTGCTTATATTGCAAATTTGTTCTCTCTTTTGGGCTCCTCCGACCCTAAGCTTATCTCTGTCACCTGTCCTATCTCTCCGGTACGGCCACCCAATCCTTCCAGCCGGCGGCGCTTGTGGCAGTTTGGTGCTGCCAAATGGGAAGCTCTTCAGTAGTACTTCTTTGATTTCCCATGGAATGACTTCTGCTTCAGTGGTTTGGGACCCTCGGAGAGTGCTGAACGCATTGCTGAGGTAATTCTCTCGGGCATGGAAGCATACATTCCATTTGCTTGTTCACAGTCTAATGCAAAAAAAAAAAATGGTTTACTCACGATTGTTCTACTGCTGTCCGCAATAAGGAAGAAGCATTTACACGGTACCGTCCCCTTCAAACTCAAGAATCTCATACTTCCTACGTTTCTGCCTGGAATGAAGCCAAATCTGTTCTTCAACTCGGCAAACATTCTTTCATCAATAATAAATGCACTGAACTATCCAACTCTAGATCTTCCCAAGCCTACTGGCATCTAGCCAAACCCTCACAAACAATTTTTCTTCTTCGTCTTTCCCTCCTCTTTTCCACTCTGACGGCACTACCGTCACTTCTTCCTCTGACAAAGCTGAACTCTTCGCTAATACTTTCACTAAAAACTTCACTTTGGATGATTCCGGTGCTATTCCTCCCTCTCCACCCCCCTCTCTCCTACTTATGCCTAACATTATAATCTCTTCTAAGGATGGACTTTCCTCCCTCTCTTGGCTTAATGCTAAGAAGGTGTACGGACCGGATGGTGTTCCTCCTGTTGTACTAAACAAATTTGCTCCCGTGCTGACTCCGTGCCTAGGCAAACTCTTCCTTCTCTGTCTCTTCTCTAACTTCTTCCCTTCTTGCTAGAAGTTCGTTCTCATTCAACCTGTCCCAAAGAAGGGTAACCGCTCTCAACCCTCCAACTATCGTCCAATTGCTCTCATTTCTTGCATATCTAAAGTTTTTGAAACTATTCTTACCTCAATATTTCTTAAGCATGTAACTTTCCATAACCTACTCTCAGACTGCTTCCTTAAGGGCAGCTCTACTGTTGATCTTCTTTCTTATCTTACTGACTCTTGGTCATCCTCCATTCGGGACTTCGGTGAGACTTTTTATATTGCGATAGACATACCGTATCAAAGACTGGCACAAATCCCTCATTTCAAAATTACCTTCCTTTGGATTCTATCTCTCCCTCTGCGACTTTGTCTCTAATTTCCTTTCCAGCCATTCCATAGCTTTGGCTGTGGACGGCCATCATTCACTTCCTCAACCTATCAACTCCGGTGTTCCTCAGGGTTCTGTCCTATCTCCAATTATCTTCCTATTATTTATTAACGATCTTCTCAACTGCACCTTCAGCCCCATTCACTCATATGCTGACGACTTTACATTACACTATTCAACTAGTCTTCCACAACATCACTCACACCAGGAATTCCAAAACTCACGTAAGGAGCTCATAAAGCACCTATCTTCTGATCTCTCCACTATTTCTAATTGGGGCAGAGAAAATCTTATTACTTTCAATTATTCCAAAATTCAATTTCTCCAACTGCCTACTCATCCCACCCGACCAGAAAATATGACTTACTCTTCAACAATATCCACATTAACCCTTCATCTTCTCTTAATATTCTTGGTGTCACTTTTTCTTCTCATCTCTCTTGGAAAGTTCATATTACCACTCTTGCTAAAAACAGCTTCCCAGAAGCTGGGTGTGCTCAACCTCCTCCAAGGGTGCTTTACCCCTGTGCAGCTTCTTGTTCTGTACAGGAGCACAGTGCATCCATGTATTGAACATTGTCCACACATGTGGGGAGGATCCTCTCACACAGCATTTCCAGACAAAGTAGAAAAGATAGCCTTCTGTCTCATTAACTCACTTCCACTCACCAATTCTCTGCAATCTCTCTCTCTTCATTGCAATGTTGCACCTCTCTCACTGTTCTGCCTTTATTACAATAATCAGTGTTCCTCAGAGCTCTCTCAGTGTATAACACCCCCTTTTCGTAGAGCAAATAGCACCCGTCTTGCAAAATAATCCCTAACTCTGTGCAACTCTCCAACCCATGAGGGAAACGTTATTATCAATCTGTCTTCTTATCAACAGGTGAGCTCTGGAACTCTCTCCCAGAATCAGTCTTTCCCTCATCCTATGACTTGAAATACTTCAAACTCCGTGTATCCAGGCATTTTGGCTCGAACGTCCCTTGATTTTGGCACTGTCGCTCTTTCAACTCTGGGGGAGGCACTCGTCACAGGCAGTTCGGCCTTTTATCTCCCTCACTCACATAGACAAAAAAAGAAGACAAAAGTATAGGATGGTCAGCGTCAAGTATATGTTTTCCTATGGGAATATTAAAGGGATTGATGAAGGGTCTGTTTGTCCTCAATGAATCGATGAGACGGCGATACTCGGCAGGAATAAGTGGCAATGTCAAGAGAAGGGAAGAGGACGAGAAAACCAACTTCACCCCCAGCAACAGAGGGAGGCTTGGAGCATCACCTGATAGGTGGGAACCCCCCGAAATAAGCCACAGATCCGGTAAACTAAGAGCTAACCACCATGGAAGCAGGCTCTCCAACATGCATCCCATGAGGAAAATAGTTTCAGAGGAATGATCACAGAACGAGCAAGACGATACTGAACACCATTAACCCAAACAGAACCGGTGACGTCCTTTTAATTTTATTGTGGCAAGTATTAGACTATTTTATTCAGATTAGGAAGGAGCTCTAGCAATGAAAAGACTTGAAATTATCTCAACCAACCCTTTTAACTACCGAAGAGTGTTCCTAAGCTGCAAATGTCGTCTAAATATAGTTAGAATAAAAGATAACACACGTCGCTGGTACTCAAAGGGTTAAAGTAGATAATGAAGTCAAGGTCGAGGGATATGGACCGTATACAAATGCAAACATTATCAGTCAGAGCTGACTGGAGTGGCCCCAAAATTATTCGAAGTTTCGCAAGCCCCAATGTGTGTGTTGTTATATGAGTGTCTATCTTTATTGTAACACCACTCTGCTCTTTTCATTCATGCTTTCTTACCCCTTTCCATTTTGTAGTTAGTTATTACTCTACTTAACTACTTGGATCTACTATCCTGTCATTTTGATTTTATCCTGTCTAGCATTAGGCAACTCGTATTAACCCTGGGATACATACAGGTCCTTTCTAATCTGAAAAATATCGTTGTATGAAAACCAAGCTTCGAGGAAGAAAGGAGGTATGGTACTTTGTTTTTCTGTTTATACATATTGTATATTTATTAATTTACTTATTAGTTGTTTCATTTAGATTGCATCTTGCGTTCATTATGATGACACTTTGCTACATTATATTTTGTTATTTTGAAATAATCATTATGGTTCTTGGATTTATTACTAAATGTATGTACTCTTATTTCCTTAATATAACGTTCTTAGGACCTTTAGGACCTTTTACTGGGATCCTCCGTCTCCCCGAATCTGTCTCTGTTTCGCCGTTTAACTGGAAATTATTTTGCTAATGTGTTTTCTATGTTTCTTGCATTATGTATATTTGTGTGCGTATGTCTGCATGTGTTACAATGTGTGTATACCTCTCTCATTCTTTCCCTCTCTCACACACACACACACACACACACACACACACACACACACATACACACATCTGTCCCCAATTCCAGCTCTATGCACCCTCATTTCTTTTCTCCCTTCACTTCCTTCCAACCAAAAGTAAAATCATTGTTTTACTCATGCTGGTAATATATATTTTGTTTCCAAGAATGTTCCAGTTAGTAATTTTGCAATTTTCTTTATTTAGTTTTCTTCTTCTTATATATATGAATGTCTAAATGAATGCAAACAACAACTGGTAAACTAGTCCAAATACGTCTGATCGTTATTAAGTAACTGTAATCGCATAGCATATGTGTAACGCATTTACCTTGTGTTAATCCTATCTGAAATGAAAAAAATTAGGTTTAATTTGCATACTAATCTAAGCTTGTTTCGATAGTCAAAACAAACTAACAATTAATATCAATATCTCTTGGCAGCTACATCTCAACGTTTACGTCACGGTTGAACATATTAGTATTTAGCTTGATCTGACTTGATTTTTGTTTTTCTAACGATGACGAATTAATTTCCATTCGTTTATTTGAAATATTGACTTATGTTCACCCTAAAATGTATCCGTATTCTTTTGTTATGTGTGTTCCTGTAACTACGATTCTATAATAATATTAATAATAGTGTCCTGTATAATTAAATCAGTCAGGTGTGTCCATGTTTCCCTAAATGTGTTTCGATCCTGCATTAACTGGTATGGTATGTGTTAATCAAGCTGAATTTGATGTTTTATAAAGATTCCTCTAATTACCAAATTTATGTTTATATACCGTATTTAATGTATGTTATATTTTGTTTTCCCCTGGCACCCGCTCCAGTTACACCAGCCTGCACTTGGCCTAATAATGTCCAACGTTATTCCAGTCCTGCCAAACACTGTCCACCAACCTTAAATTTAATGGTTTCTGGCATTACATTTTACTTTTATCCTCACCTGCTCCTCTCATCACCATCCCTTGTATACCTCATCACCATCCCTTGCTATTATCATCACCATCCCTTGCTTCTATCATCACCATCCCTTGCCTCTATCATCACCATCCCTGCTTCTATCATCACGATCCCTTGCTTCTATCATCACCATCCCTTGCTTCTATCATTACCATCCCTTGCTTCTATCATCACCATCCCTTGCTTCTATCATCACCATCCCTTGCTTCTATCATCGCCATCCCTTGCTTCTATCATCACCATCCTTTGCTTCTATCATCACCATAATAATTGTAAATAATTGTAAATAGGATGATAAAATTTTGGTACAAAATTGCTAACAGTAAAGAAAACAAGATATCAAATATTTAATACAGATTAATTGAAAAGTTGTATATGATGGATGTTTATAAATCGCCCTGCTTATATAATATTATAAATGGATTGAATAGTAATGGTATGTCGGATATATTTGCAGAAGTAAAAAACATAAATGGAGAATGGCTTAGGGAAGCTTTTAAATTAAGATCTTCTGACATATATAAACAAAGATGGTCAGATGAAACAAATAATAATTTATCTTACATAAACTATAGATTAATAACAAGCCATAAACAATTACAAGAATATATACTAAAACTCCCTAAACAGTTCTCAACCTGGATCTGTGCATACAAGTGTGGTAATCATAATCTACCAGTTGTTGTTTTTCCCCAAGCTGCCTGGCCGAACAGCCCCAAGGCCCCGAGCAAGGCCAAGGCCATAACCGAGCGCCCCCACAGAACCCTCCCTGCCGACCACAATAAAGCCTGGGTGACCAAAGCCACTCTATGGCGGGGAGCTGAGGAGGGTGCGGAAATGCCCGGGAAACCAAGCCCCACCCAGGGCCCTGTGCCCCTCAGCAATTATGAAGAGAAAGGTGAGGGGCAAAGGAAAAATGTGACGCTTTGGCTTCCAATCTTGGTAGATTGGGAGGTCAATCCACGGAAGAGACGCCGTCACTTGAGATCTAGAAAATATATAAGTAAAAGTAACAGTCAGAGTAAGCTATGGGTATGGCAGAGATCGCTCAGTTCTCACTCTGATAGACCAGCCCATCAACACATGACTAGAACCAAATCCTCTCAGCATCAGCTAGGAAAAGCCCTAGAAAGCCGCCTTTGGCGGGGGGATAGCTCCCCTATTTCAACCTTAAGCATGGCCTGACCAAACTCGATGGCTCCCCCATCTACCAGTTGTTTGTTAGAGGTAGATATAATAACATTGCTCTGGACGACCGAATTTGTAACTTATGTAATAACAATGATGTCGGTGACGAAGTTCATTTCTTGCTTAAATGCCCGTTTTTTAAGCAAGCTAGAAATAAATATTTAAAGAAATACTTCTATACTAATGTAAATGTACATACAATAAGGAACTATTTAATTGTCTTTCTTATTCAGTGATGTTTAATCTTGCTAAGTTAATTAAGAGAAATTATAGTATATGTTAAGCTTACGTAGATATTCATACTGTTTGTATATAATTGTTTTTCTTTGTTATTGTATCCTGTGTGTTGTCTGAACTAAAACTTGATTGTAACTTATGTACTCATATACCCCAGCAGGGGTCGCCTGAGTTAAATAAGCCCTTTCAAACCATGCCTTGCTTCTATCATCACCATTCCTTGTTTCTATCATCACCATCCCTTACTTCTATCATCACCATCCCTTGCTTCTATCATCACCATCCTTTGCTTCAATCATCACCATTCCTTGCTTATATCATCACCATCCCTTACTTCTATCATCACCATCCCTTGCTTCTATCATCACCATCCCTTGCTTCTATCATCACAATCCCTTGCTTCTATCATCACCATCCCTTGCTTCTATCATCACCATCCCTTGCTTCTATCATCACCATCCCTTGCTTCTATCATCACCATCCCTTACTTCTATCAACACCATCCCTTGCTTCTATCATCACCATCTCTTGCTTCTATCATCAATATCCCTTGCTTCTATCACCACCATCCCTTACTTCTATAATCACTATCCATTGCTTCTATCATCACCATCCCTTACTTCTACCATCACCATCCCTTGTTTTTATCATCACCATCCCTTGCTTCTATCATCACAATCCCTTATTGCTATCATCACCATCCCGTGCTTCTATCATCACCATCCCTTGCTTTTATCATCACCATCCTTTGTTTATATCATCACCATCCCTTGTATACCTCATCACCACCCCTTACTTCTATAATCACTATCCCTTGCTTCTATCATCACCATCCCTTACTTCTATAATCACTATCCATTGCTTCTATCATCACCATCCCTTACTTCTACCATCACCATCCCTTGTTTTTATCATCACCATCCCTTGCTTCTATCATCACCATCCCTTGCTTCTATCATCAACATCCCTTACTTTTATCATCACCATCCCTTGCTTCTATCATCACCATCCCTTACTTCTATAATCACTATCCATTGCTTCTATCACCATCCCTTACTTCTACCATCACCATCCCTTGTTTCTATCATCACCATCCCTTGCTTCTATCATCAACATCCCTTACTTCTATCATCACCATCCCTTGCTTCTATCATCACCATCCCTTACTTCTATCATCACTATCCCTTGCTTTTATCATCACCATCCCTTGCTTCTATCATCACCATCCCTTACTTCTATCATCACTATCCATTGCTTCTATCATCACTATCCCTTGCTTCTATCATCACCATCCCTTGCTTCTATCATCACCATCCCTTACTTCTATCATCACCATCCCTTGCTTCTATCATCACCATCCCTTACTGCTATCATCACCATCCCTTGCTTCTATCATCACCATCCCTTGCTTCTATCATCACTATCCCTTGCTTCTATCATCACCATCCCTTACTTCTATCATCACCATCCCTTGCTTCTATCATCACCATCCCTTGCTTTTATCATCACCATCCTTTGCTTCTATCATCACCATCCCTTACTTCTATCATCACTATCCATTGTTTCTATCATCACTATCCCTTGCTTCTGTCATCACCATCCCTTGCTTCTATCATAACCATCCCTTACTTCTATCATCACTATCCCTTGCTTCTATCATCATCATCCCTTACTTCTATCATCACTATCCATTGTTTCTATCATCACTATCCCTTGCTTCTGTCATCACCATCCCTTGCTTCTATCATCACTATCCCTTGCTTCTATCATCATCATCCCTTACTTCTATCATCACCATCCCTTGCTTCTATCATCACTATCCATTGTTTTTATCATCACCATCCCTTGCTTCTATCATCACCATCCCTTGCTTCTATCATCACCATCCCTTGCTTCTATCATCACCATCCCTTGCTTCTATCATCATTATCCCTTGCTTCTATCAACACCATCCCTTGCTTCTATCATCACTATCCCTTGCTTCTATCATCACCATCCCTTGCTATTTTCATCACCATCCCTTGCTTCTATCATCACCATCCCTTGCTATTATCATCACATTCCCTTGCTATTATCATCACCATCCCTTGTTTCTATCATCACTATCCCTTGCTTCTATCATCACCATCACCAAGGTGCGGGGGCGAGGGAAAGGAGGATAATACACACCACAGACTCTCATCTCTCCCTTCCTCCTCCTCCTTGCACCACAAATCCTTCTCACACCGCATAGGGTTACCACTTCTATTTCACATATTTCTGTTTTATATCAGGGTACAATCCCATTCCTATACCTTCAACACATCCTCCCCTACATAACGATACTCCGTAGGCAGCATAAATAGCTTGGATACATATTGTAATAACCGTAATGAGGTGTTGTAAAGCATATATGCATATAAACAGATTATGCCTGCTTATGCAGGCCAACCACATAACGTCTAGCCTCTAATGTTGGAATGCCAGATTGTCTAGGTCGGTAATATATATAGGGTAGATACAGACTTCCATGTCAAAGATGTTGATGGTATTTTCACTTAATTCAGTAATCACTATCAACATCGTCAATCTCACGCTTAAGGCATTATGGCTTTCCATACCAATACACTCAGTTTCGAGGTTAATTATTCCTCAAAAGTAAACCATGGCAAATCTGTCCTCGATATTCACGACACACACCATAGTGCATAGCTAAAAAATAAAAAATATTGACCCAGGGTGGGTCTAAGAGAGGAAGGAAGAGGTTTGGGGAGGAAGATGGCAAAAGGAGGACATATGAAGGAAAGTAGTACAGAAACCAGGCATTTTTTAGCAGAGTTTGATATACCAGGATATAGTTTGTTTAAATATGACCGAACAAGTAAGAGGGGTGGCGGTATAGCAGTGTTTGTCAGGAGTTCATTAAAAAGCTGTACTAAATCAGGTATTAGAGTAAATAATGAAAATGAAAGTGTTTGGGTAGAAGTTAACGAAGGTAGTGAGACTTTAGTTATTGGAGTTATGTATAGACCGCCAAATATGAGTAGAAATGACGGAACATCATTATGGGAGGAAATTAAAATAGCATCAAGGCTTAGCAACGTGTGCATTATGGGGGATTTTAATTTTCCTAATATAGATTGGCAGCAACAAATAGGCGACTCTGATTCAAAGGAGTTTATTGAGGTAGTACAAGATAGTTTTTTATCTCAATTCATAGATACGCCGACTAGAGGTGATAATATTCTCGATTTAGTTTTCAGTAACAATGAACATATGATAAATAGTGTAGAAATCGGGGACCACCTTGGAAATAGTGATCACAATTCTGTGTATTTTAATATACAATGGAAAGGTAATATCAGAGAGAATACAACATTAATACCTGACTTCAGAAAAGCCAATTATGGTGGGTTAAGAGAAGCCCTGTTAGCGGACCCTATGGTCAAAAAATTAAGTCGATCCAGGTGTCCAAATGAGTGTATCCTTTCTCAGGCACCTGTTATCTTAAGTCAGGAGGAGACGTCAAACTTGGTAGATACATACGATAATTTTATCAAGTCAGTATTCAATGCGCAAAATAAATATATCCCCAAAAGAAAATTTAGATCAACACAGAACCAACCCAAATGGATGAATAATAGACTATTAGATCTTCTAGGAAAAAAGAGAGGAATATATAGAAAAATTAAAAAAGGCGAAATTCACCTACTTGCTTACTATCAGAATCTATCACGACAGGTAAAAAAGGATATTAGTAAAGAAAAAAGAAATTATGAAATTAAGGTTGCCAATGATTCAAAAAATAATCCTAAAGCTTTTTACCAACTATATAAATCCAAGGTTAGAGATGTAATTGGTCCCCTTAAAACTTCGATAGGAAAATTGACAGAAAGTGATTTAGAAATGTGCAGTACATTAAATAGTCAATTTCTTTCCGTTTTCACTAATGAAAATTTGGCACAGTTTCCAGAAGTCCGTAAGGTATACAGCGATAGTATAGAAAATAGGTTAAGTACGGTTACTATAAGTAGAAATGATGTGGTTAAGGAAATTGACAGACTGAAACCTCAGAAATCGCCTGGTCCTGATGAGGTATATGCTAGAGTATTAAAAGAATGCAGAGATGAGTTAAGTTATCCATTAACATTTCTATTTAACAAGTCATTAGAAACAGGTATAGTTCCAGAAGCTTGGAAGCTTGCAAATGTAGTTCCGATCTTCAAAAAAGGTGATAAATAGCATCCAATTACCGTCCCATTAGTCTCACTTCAATCATAGGAAAACTACTAGAGTCAATTATTGCTAGGAAAATGAGAAACCACTTAGAAACATTTAACTTAATCAATTCTTCTCAGCATGGATTCACTCAGGGACGGTCTTGCCTTACTAATTTGCTTAGTTTTTTCTCAGAGGTATATGAAGCAGTAGATAATGACAAGTCATATGATATTATATATTTAGATTTCAGTAAAGCTTTCGACAGAGTCCCTCATGAGAGATTGATGAGAAAGGTTGAGGCACATGGAATAGGTGGGGCGTTGTTAGGATGGATTAGGTCATGGCTAATTGGTAGGAAGCAGAGAGTCAGCATAAATGGTACCAAGTCAGAATGGGGAGCAGTCAAAAGTGGTGTCCCCCAGGGATCGGTATTAGGTCCCCTGTTGTTTCTTATATACATAAATGACCTAGATTTAGGTATAACTAGTAGGATAAGTAAATTCGCAGACGATACTAAAATAGGGAGATCAATTGATTCAGATAGCGATATAGAGTGCCTCCAAAGGGATCTAGATACCTTACATGAATGGTCAGTAAATTGGCAGATGAAATTTAACATTGACAAATGCAAGGTATTAAAGATAGGGAAGATGCAAACAAATGTAAAATATAAACTAGCTAATTTAGAATTAGAAAATTCAGACTGCGAGAAAGATCTAGGTGTGTTTGTTAGCAATGATTTGAAGCCTAGAAAACAGTGTATAAGCGTTCGTAATAAGGCAAACAGGATTCTCGGGTTCATCTCTAGGAGTGTGAGTAACAGAACTGCTGATGTTATCTTAAAACTTTACTTGTCATTAGTGAGACCCCATATGGATTATGCTGTCCAATTTTGGTGTCCTTATTACAGAATGGACATAGATTCATTGGAGAGAGTACAGCGTAGAATGACAAAAATGATCCATAATATTAGAAATCTTTCGTATGAAGAAAGGTTGAAGAAATTAGGTTTACATTCGTTAGAGAGACGCAGAGTTAGAGGGGATATGATAGAGGTGTTCAAGTGGGTTAGTGGGATTAACAAAGGAGACATGGCAAATGTACTAAAGCTCAGTGATAGCGAAAGAACTCGTACCAATGGTTTCAAATTAGATAAATTTCGTTTCAGAAAAGATATAGGCAAATATTGGTTTGGTAACAGAGTTGTAGATGGGTGGAATGGACTACCAAGTGCTATAGTGGGATCTAAAACTGTAGGGAGCTTTAAGATAAAATTGGATAAGCATATGGACGAGAAGGGTTGGGTGTGAAGGGGGATCACCCGGGTTGGGCCAATCAGCGCTCTGCAGACCTCCATAATCCTGCGTTAATCTCTAACCGTTTTGGTAAGATGATCCTCAGGGTATTAGAGTGTGAAGCCTATAATTGGGCTTTGTAATGAATTGGGGTTGTGTGGGACAGGGATCTGCCTTGCTTAGGCCAATCGGCTTTCTGCAGACTCCCATTTTCTTATGTTCTTATGTTCTTATGTAGTAGATTAAAAGTAGGTGGGTAAACCACCTTGCTTAGCTAGGTTTGAGTTACTTTTTATTTTTTTAAGAGTTGGGGATTAGGATGTGTATTATTTGTCTATCGTAATATTTCAAATGTTCCTGGCGATGTTTGGCCAGGAACTTTTGTTGTTGATGAAGGATATTAGTTGATGTTGATGATCTTTTGGCAGTGATGTTGAGCTGAATCTTCTGGTATGTACTCAGGCGATTTTCAGGAGGGTCAATTGTTGAGCTTGTCGTTTATAGTCTTTCCATTTTTTAGGAGTTAATGCAAGATCTATGTCTATTGCAGGGTATTTTAGCTTCAATATTTCAGATGGAAGTTGTTCGAGGTCTTCGACGAAGTCAATCATGTTGAAGTCACGCACTGGTTGTATCTTCTGTGACTTGGGCGTTGTATCTCCTGTAGGTTTCTCCTTCCTCTTCTTCTTTTTCACAACTTGTGGGGTCAGAGCTGGAGGGGAAGGAGTGGTCCTGGGGATCTCTTTGGATGGTCTGGGCGATTTTGTCTTGGTGTCGGGGGGAGCTGGTGATGCTATGGCTTCCTCGGGTTCCATTGGTGTCTCCTCCTCTTCTAGGTGTTGCTCGTATATGTGAAGATTTGGAGACTCCTGTAGTTCTGGAACTCGAGGATTTTGTGCCTTGGGGGCCTTCCTCTTCTTTGTTGGCGCCCTTTTGATGTTTGCAGGGGTCGTGGAGAAGGCCTTCTGAGGTATGGTGATAGTGGGTAAGTTGTTGTGTGACAACAGACGGGGGATTAGCTGGCAGAGTCGGTGTTTCTCTGAGCCAGCGATGGCCATGGCTGACTGAATACAGGCAAAGATCTTGGCCCTCAGTACTGCTTCCCCATCTGCTGTAGTTGTAGGTGGTGTCGATTTTAGTGTAGCATTTTGTGGGGAAAATGAGGAGCCCTTGACTGGGGCTCCTTCAGGGCCTGAGATGTTGGTAGCTTCAAGTCCCTGTCTCCCTGTTTGGATTGTGAATGCCACTGGTTCTCCATTCTTAGAGAGGCTTTCTTCTTGCTGTTGTTGTTGTTGTTGTTGTTGCTGATGTTGGTGTGGTGGCAGAAGATATCCTCATTGTTTGTCGTCGTTATAAAGCCATAGCCTGCCTTATAATTATACCATTTGACGGTACCACAGGTAATGTTGTTGTTGGTGGCCATGGTAGTGTGGAGAGGCAGGGGTTGCAGGCTGGTGGAGCTGCAAGCTGATTGGCCGATGACGAGAACTCTGAATAACTTATGGATGTACAAGTATTATTAGTATGTATCGACTGCAAACATCAATCAGCTAATGTATTTACTTCACAATCATTATAACACTTATAGTGTTTAAGATCTGTATGTGGTAACCCAGATTCGAATCCCGGTAGGATCACATGCTTTCATTAATTTAATTGGGAAGCGTTTGGTGTTGGGTGTTAAATTAATAAATTAGATTATAAGTATCTTGTTAAATATTGATTGTAAGCACATCAAATAGGAGTGTGTACATGACTTGAATGCAAATTTCAGTATGAATGCAAGCGTTTTAGTCAACTTATGTATGAGTTCAAGACTGAAGACAGGCACACAACTGCATAGATTCGATTAATGATAGCTAAAATAATATAACAAATGTTTCCATCTATTTTTTATTTATTTTTTAAAGTAGAAAGAAATTCAACGAAAACAAAATCCATGCACTCAAAATTGTCCTGCGTTCAAAGCAAGTAATTTTAACGTGCAACCATCTCCTACAATCTCAAACCCAAACTCCCACAATAGGCTACATCAAGATGTTAACAAAGCGCATATAATGTAGCAGGATTTCTTTTCTGTACCTACATTTGATGTCCTCGGTTTCATACCAACTCCCAATCCAACCAATCACAAAGATGATGTAAAGCAAAAAGGACAAGCTAAGTCTACTGGACAACTTCATAAATCAATTACAAAACTAAACTACCCCACAGTAACCATGCGCTCTCAATCAAACATATAAGTGCGCACCAAGAGCCTGGGCCGAAAATCCTGAGCAACAATGCCGCGAAGGATCAAGTATTACCATAATGTGAAGGTTCTTTGTTTTAAAAATGAGATACAGTATGTAAAAATATTATTTACTTGTATGAGTGTGTTAGGTAACTGGGGCCAAACTTTGCATCCTTATGTCTGAAATACCATACACTATAACTACAATCATTCCACCAAGTATTACTATTTCAGTTGTAATCACTAACCCCACAACCAGTTCAACCATACGATAACTATGTGTATCACCCCCACTACCACAACAACCAACCCCATCACGACTATCACTACCACCACTGCAGCTACAACTAAAAATAAAGTAGACGTGCCGTTTTGCCCAAAATCAAAACGGCATAGGGCCTACCCAACTCTGCGATGGGTTACCATCATCACTACTAATACCATCATCAATCACAATCAACATAATCACTACTACTGCCATCATCACTACAACTGCCACAATCATCACGAGTACTGTCATCATCACCATTACTATGATCATCATCACTACTACAATTACAATTATCACTACTACTCTCACCATCATCACTGTCCATTGTCACTAGCATCTTAATCACTACTATCATCATTGATACTACAACTATCAACCATCATTACTAATATCATCACCACCATCTTACAATCATCATTACTACTGTTAACATCATCACTACTACGATAACCATCATCATTACTACTGTCACAAATATTACCATAATTTATTCTACTGTCACCATCATCACTACTACTGCCATCATCACCATTACTTTGAACTACATCACCACAACTATCGTCATCATCACTACAAATTTCACCATCCTCACTACTACTCACCATCATCACTAATACTCACACCATCGTCACTACCATCATCACTACTGTCATCAACTCTGCGTAAGCAGAGTTTGGTATCGCCCCCCGTATAGTGGGTACCACACAAAAAAATGTCTGTTGTCGTTGTTGTCGTTGTCCGTCTGTCTCAAAACTCCTCCTAGACCGTTGGACAGATTTTCACAAAATTTTACATGAACATTTGTTGCGTGAATGCGAACGTCAGTCAAAAAATATTTTTTGAATTTATGCAATAGTTATGATTGTAGATCCAAAATATGGTTTTAACCCCCCCCCCCTCCTCCCAGACCCTCCCCCCCTTCCCCCCCCCCCCCCCCCGCAGCAATGATGGCGTTATTAGTGTGTGAGCGACGAAGGGGCTCGTACACTAAGAACGCATTCATTCTGGGGGCGAAAACATCATGCTCTCATTTGCTAGGTTAAGTTAGTAGTGATGATGGTGATAATAGTAGTGATGATGGTTGTAGTTGTGTTGATGATGATGACAGTAGTGATGATGATGGCAGTAGTAGATATGATGGTGACAGTAGTAGATATGATGGTGACAGTACTAGTATTAGTGATGATGGTCATAATAGTAGTGATGATGGTGACAAGTAATGATTATAGTTGTAGTGATAATGCTGACAGTAGTGATGATGGTGTGAGTATTAGTGATGATGGTGAGTAGTAGTGATGATGGTGAAAGTTGTAGTGATGATGACCATAGTTGTGATGATGAAGATCATAGTAATGGTGATGATGGCAGTAGTAGTGATGATGGTGATAGGATACATGATGGTAATACTTGTGACAGTAGTAATGATGATGGTTATAGTAGTAGTGATGATGTTAACAGTAGTAATGATGATTGTAAGATGGTGGTGATGATGGTAGTAATGATAGTTGTAGTATCAATGATGATAGTAGTGATTAAGATGGTAGTGACAATGATGACAGTAGTAGTGATGATTGTAATTGTAGTATTGATGATGATCATAGTAATGGTGATGATGACAGTAGTCGTGATGATTGTGGCAGTTGTAGTGATGATTGTGATTGATGATGGTGTTAGTACAAAGGAGTACAAAGGAGTACAAAGGAAATCAAGCAACAACAGATCTAGTGACCCTTCTAGGTTGCTTGTCCTCCAAAACACTGAGGATCAAGTGTCCAAACAGTGGTTTAGAGTGGGTAAGGGAACATTGGAAAGGGAATTACTACCCTGGAACTAATGTCCGTGGCAGGATAGGAAGTTAGTAGGGGACAGATGGGTTAGTAACTGAGGGGGGGATAAAATAAAGTTATTCATTTACAAACGCAGTCAGTCGCGGGTTTGATGCGAGATATTTGTCTAGGCGGAGTTTAAATGAATCAACGGTGATGCAGTCTATAACGTTTCGGGGAAGCCCATTCCACAAGTTGACAACTCGATTGAAGAAGAAATTCTTAGATTCGTGTGAGTTAAAAGATTTACCAATAATTTTGCAACCGTTTCCCCGCGTGTAATTAGATTGGTCGATAGTGAAGTACTTACTAGAGTTCATATTGTCGATGCCTTTGATGATTTTGAACACTTGAATCAAGTCACCTCTTAATCTGCGCTGGGTTAAAGGAAATAGATTTAATTCTCTAAGACGCTCTTCGTATGGTTTGTTCTTTAGGCTAGGTATCATTTTGGTAACTCTACGTTGAACTCGTTCTAGCTTGTTTATATCTTTTTGGTAATAAGGGCACCAGGATTGAACGCAGTATTCCAGAAGAGGGCGGACTAAGGAATTGTAAAGGGTTAGGATAACTTCTTTGGATTTATGCTCAAATGACCTGCCTATAAAGCCAATTATTTTGTTTGCCTTCTTAACAACTTCTGAACATTGTTGACTCGGTTTTAGGTTACTCGATATTGTTACTCCCAGATCGGTTTCTCTGTTTACATTCTTAAGCTGAGTGCCATTCATCGAATAGTTTGCTTTCTCATTTAGGTATCCGATATGTAGTACTTTACATTTATCCGCATTGAAACTCATTTGCCAAATTTGGGCCCAACATGACAATTTATCTAGATTGTGTTGCATATCGTCAACTTGTTCTTTTGAGAGTACGCTATTTGCAATTTTTGTATCGTCAGCAAATTTTGAGATTGTACAGGTGAGACCCTCATCTATGTCGTTGATGTAAATTAGAAAGAGAATTGGTCCTAGTACCGATCCCTGGGGTACCCCGCTACTTACATTGGTCCATTTAGATGCCTTACCGTTTATGACTACTCTTTGCTTTCTGTCGCTGAGCCAATTTTCTTTCCATTTCAACACACCGTCTTGTATTCCATGCGCTTTTAGTTTTAGCAGTAAACGTTTGTGGGGAACTTTGTCAAAGGCCTTTTGAAAATCAAGGTATATAATATCTACAGCTTTACTCTCATCGTAGAGGTTGAGGATATCGTGGAAGAAGTCTAAGAGGTTTGTTAAACAGGAACGTTTTTTACGAAAGCCGTGTTGAGTATCTTTAAGTATGTTATTTTCCTCTAAGTGATTTACGAGTCTGTCTCGTATGACCGTTTCTAGCATTTTACATACAACTGAGGTTAAGCTAATTGGACGATAGTTACTGGGTAGGGATTTGCTGCCTTTTTTGAATATCGGTGTTACGTTGGCTAGCTTCCACTGATCGGGCATAGTTCCAGACTGCAAGGATTTATTGAATAGTAATGTCAGTGGTTTGGAGAGCTCATCCTTAGCTTCCTTTAGAACTCTAGGCGAGATTGTATCAGGTCCAGGTGTTTTATTTACCTTGAGTTTATCTAAACAATTCAATACTTCTCTCTCTGTAACGGTGATATTGCTTAGAACATCTGAATTATCAATCTGAATCGGCGATGGTGTAGGGATATCACTGAGGTCTTCTGTTGTAAAAACTGATGCAAAGAAGGTATTGAGGGCATTACTCATTTGTACTTCGTCTTTGGTGTATTCTCCATTTACATCGACTAACGGTCCAACAGTTGAAGTAACTACTTTTTTCTTTCTGATATAACTATAGAATTCTTTCGGGTTTGTTTTACTTTGATTCGCAATATGTAACTCTAAGGTCTTTTTACTTTGCTTAATTAACTTTTTGGCTTTGCGTCGTAGCTCTACAAATTTCAGCCTTCTTCGTCATTTTGTGAGGATTTTAATCTATCATTAGCAAATTTTTTAGCAAGCAGGCAGTTTGAAATATCTTTATTCCACCATTTGGGCTTATTATTATGGCCTGGACGCCGTATTTTCGATGGTATGCAGTCTTGCACTGCTTTTAGGTAAGTGGCTTCGAATAACTTCCAAGATGTATTTATGTCGTTATTGTGAATTAAAAAGCTCCAGTCAGTTTCTTTAAACATAGCTCTAAGTTTATGGAAGTTTGCTTTCTTGAAATTAGGGACTTTTTCGATGCTACTATTTGGTTCGTTACTAGTAAACTTTAAAGTGAAAGTTATCGTACAATGATCGCTGTTACTGAATTCATCACCAACATTCAAATTCTCTATTAATTCTTCTTTTGTTGCAAGTACAATGTCAAGAACGTTATTACCACGGGTTGGCATTCGAACAAATTGATAAAGCGAACTCTCTTGCAAGTTCGTATACAAGTCATGTCCGGAGTGTGAAGTAAGAGTATCGCCCCACTTGGTCACAGGTAAATTAAAGTCGCCAAAAATTACGGTATCTTGTGAGTTACTTACATCTGCAATTTGTTCGTAAATTTCTCGGTCAGTTTGCACTGATTGAGCTGGAGGTCTGTATATTAATGCAAGTATTATTTTTGTACCTTTATTATTCTTTATTAGCACAAAAGATGCGTCGACGTTCACAATGTGAGGTTTTGACAAGAGGGTAGGGTTAAGACTTTCTTTGATATAAAGTAAAACGCCACCTCCATTTCGATTTATTCGGCTTTTCTCAAACATTACATAACCGGGAAGTGACTACTCTGCTAAAAAGTCTCTATCTTCTGTATTGAGCCAAGATTCTGTTATGCCAATCACATCATAATTTTCTGTAAACACTAGCTCCTCTAAATCTGAAAATTTATTGCGTATGCTACGAGCGTTTGCATAGAAAACCTTTAAATTTGTTATTTTAGAACTCATGGAACGCTCTTTAATAATATTTTTGGTTCTTGTCGGATCTACATTTATGTTCATGGCTGTCCTCGGTCCTCGCTGTCTTCGGTCCTTATCGCTGGTGGTCCTCGGTTGCCTCTGTTTTTTTCTTGGCGTTGGATGATTTATGTCACTGCTGCTTCTTCTCGGATGGCGTTTTTTGATCCATGGCTGCGGACTGCTTCGTGTAGGAGACGACCCATGCGTGCTGAACCCACAGGGTTTAGATGAGTGCCATCCTTGCGGAACAGAGTAGGCTGGTTGTAGAAGTTGTCCCAGAGGTTGATGAATTCAACTTCTTCCCTCAGACACAAATATTTTAGTCGGCTATTTGTGCTGAAGGCCTTGTCGTAGAATTTGTCAGGTGCGTCGATCTTGGGGAGAATGCCTGAGATGATTAGTAGTGATGATGGTAACCCATCGAAGAGTTGGGTATGCCGTTTTAATTTTGGGCAAAACGGCACGTCTACTACTATTATTACTAGGCATTAGTAATTTGCCTAGCGAACGAACATAACGAATTACATTCGTTCTGGGGGCAAAAACATCTCGCTATGTATTTGCTAGGTTAAGTTATTTTAGTTGGCATTAGAAGTTATGGTAATAATAGTGGGATTGATGGTGATAATAGTAGTGATGATGGTTGTAGTTGTGTTGCTTATGTTGACAGTAGTGATGATGATGACAGTAGTAGATATGATGGTGACAGTAGTAGATATGATGGTGACTACTAGTAGTAGTGATGATGGTCATAATAGTAGTGATGATGGTGACAAGTAATGATAGTTGTAGTGATAATAATGACAGTAGTGATGATGGAAGTGACGATGGTGTGAGTATTAGTGATTATGGTGAGTAGTAGTGATGATGGTGAAAGTTGTAGTGATGATGACAATAGTTGTGATGATGAAGATCATAGTAATGGTGATGATGGCAGTAGTAGTGATGATGGTGACAGTAGGATACATGATGGTAATACTTGTGACAGTAGTAATGATGATGGTTATAGTAGTAGTGATGATGTTAACAGTAGTAATGATGTGTGTAAGATGGTGGTGATGATAGTAGTAATGCTGGTTGATAGTTGTAGTATCATAAACCATATTTTGGAACTAAAATCATAACTATTGCATAAATTCAAAAAATCTTTTTTGACTGACGTTCGCATTCACGCAACAAATGTTTGTGTGAAATTTGGTGAAAATCCGTCCAACGGTCTAGGAGGAGTTCCGAGACAGACGGACAACGACGACGACAGACATTTGTTTCCAGTGGTATCCACTATACGGGGGGGCGATACCAAACTCTGCTTACGCAGAGTTGATAATACCAAAAAAATAAAAAAAATAAATACAACAACTAACATCACAAGCACAACATTTACTAATACCATTACAACCTCAACTACAACTGCCACTATCCCCACATCCACCACCATCATAGAACAGCTCGGAGTGTAACAATCAATAGTGGATCAATACCCTGTTAGTGCTGTGATGCTGCTGCCGGTAACTAACGTGGAGAGAGAGAGAGAGAGCGAGAGCGAGAAAGATGTAAAATACACATCCATAATCTGTTTCATGGGCACATTCTCCATTGATACATTATTCCAGTTTGCGTGAACCAGGCTGGATAACTTAATACCCGAGTTATCCACCACAGGATCCAATGATAAGGAGATTAGTGCCACAACCAAGCAAAGCTTCCGTGTGGGCTAGACTGATTGTCTTTCGCTCACTAGGCCTATTTTATTTCATTAGGCGTATATTTTCTCTTTCCTACACTTAAGCTAAAAGAGTTACCATAATGATATATATATATATATATTACTTATCGCCTATTCTTCCTCTTCACGCAACACAAAACAAAAGTAGAAGTGTAGAGGTTACGTTTAGCCAGAGAAATGACAATATCAACAGTGTGGAGAGATGGGTCCCAGGCGGCCTTGGCGCGGGACCTCCGGTCACAGAAGCCATTCTAATGCCCCATTCCCACTGATGCGATTTCATACGATTTTCGTCGCCGAGGACATAGTTTTGTCAATTCACAACGAATTTGTGCGACGTCAACGATTTTGACCGTTAAGAAACGTTGACAAGTTTACACTCAGCGACGATGTCGCCGATGGATACGACGTAATCAGCGACATTATGCGACGTCATCGGCAAATTGAGCGATGGTTCGCCGATGTCCTCGGCGAGAACTGTCACATTTGAATAAAATATTGCGAAATAATGCGAAGGATGAACGAATCCTCGGCGTATGTTCTGCGACGTCTTCGGCGAATTAAGCGATGGTTCGGCGGATACCTCGGCGAGATTATCCGAAAACTTATTGCATATATTTCATGGCACAAATATAAGAACATAAGAAAACGGGAGTCTGCAGAAACCCGATCAGCCCACACAAGGCAGATCCCTGTCACACCCAACCCCAATTACAAGGCCTAATTATAGATCCAACTCACTAATGCCTTAAGGTCTGACCTCACCAAAACGGTCAGAGATTAACACAAGATTACAGGGATCTGCAGAGCGCCGATTGGCCCACACCAAGCAGATCCCCCCTCATACCCAACCCATCTCGTCGAAAATGTACAAAATTATCTTGAAGGGGGTCTAGAGTTTTTTCTTTTAAGTTTGATGGAGGTCTAGTGAGGAAATAAAGGAATGAATAACCAAACAAACAGTCCATTTCCCCTTAAGGGGGATGGGCGTAATATTTGCTCATTTATATATTTGTTTATGAATTATTCAGTTTCATCCCTAGACCTCCATCAAGCATATAAAGCACCCCCCAACACCCTCCTTCAAGATCAATTTGTACAATTTTCGATAGAAAAGTATCCTGGCCGAAGGCCGGTTCCTCAAAAAGTACAGGCTCGCTATCGCTAGCCAGGAAAAACTCGACGCCTAAATGACACGAAAAGTCTTAATATTGACAACGAAATGGGGTGAAATATCTTAAAATCGCCAAACTAATGGGCTGAACGTCATAAAATATGAAAACTAATGGGGTTAACCATGAGGAAGAAAGGGAACCAGAAAAACGACCCATCTCCCCTTAATTCGGAGATTGGCAATGTCCTTGCCGTATGTTTATGTTACGGCTTAATTGAGCCCACCTCGCTTTTTTTGTTTTCTCTTTCTCTCCCTCTCTCTTTGCCTTGTATCCGTTCGGCCCCATTCAGCCTACTGTTTATTATGTTCTCTCCACTAACCAACTTTACTCCTAAACTCGATTAATGAAATTAACAAACACATGTGGCAGTCCGGGGACATTTACCCCCATCCCGGTTTCAATATTTTCCTTGTGAGCGGTAGCGAGCCAACATATATATATTTTTTTGTTTTGAGAGCAAGCTAAATTTGTAAATTTTTCGATAGAAAAATGTCTCCGCGAAGCCGGATTTCTCCATATAATGCTGGCTCGCTATCGCTCGCCAGGAAGATATCGATACTTGGATGGGGATAAATGTCTTAAAACAGTTGGCTGAATTGGGCAGAATGGATACAAGCCAGAGAAAGAGAGAAAAGGAGAGAAAGAGAAAAAAAACAGGTGAACCCCCTTACGAGAGGTGCATAGAAAAAAGGGTTGACAGGTTCACTATAGGCCTAATCCTCTTTTTTTTTACTCACCTCGCCGAAGGTGCTCTTTGGCCTCGGCGAGGTGTTTTCTGAGCATTCATCCACGTAGCACAGCCCTTCCCACGCCTCTGCGAAGTATACCCGTGGCGGGTATATTCTCGGCGACGCTTTTTTTACGTGTGACACCCTCGTCGATGTCTCGCCGATGTCGTCGAGGATCTCCGAGGGCCTCGCCGATCCCTCGGCAATGTTCGACGATGCTTGCGACGGTTCAGACCCCTCGCAAGTCCTCGTCCCAAATTTAGAACAATCCGAACATTTGCGATGACCCGCGAGGGCCCTTGCGAGGCCTTGCGAGTCAAACGATTATCATGCGAGGGTTCAAGATTTTGTTGCGACATGTCACGAATGTGCCCATTTTTTGGTGTCGGCGACGAAAATTGTATGAAATCGCATCAGTGGCAAAGGGGCATAAGGAAGCAAGGACTGGGAAAAGGATGACCCGCAACCTGGTGTCTTAGAGTTAAATTTGTTTGTGGACATGTAAATAAGTAATCCATTAAATGCTACCTCACCTTGAATCATAAGCTATGATAACTTATGTTTATGAATTTAAAGCATTTGCAGTAAGACAAGTATGGTGAGTATAACTCCGTTTATCTTTGTTTCTTTAACCTGACAAGCGCGAAATAGACCTAGGGGCTAGGGTAGTTATTTGTGCATTTCTAGCCCTGTGAGGCCTATCGCGCTTGCCGGGTTAAGCATATTCATTATTTTGGGTGACTGATATAAAATATTTTGTAAGATGTAGTCAGGATAGATTAATGTCAAATAAGATTAGCTTATGTTATGTTAAACTGCAGAATGGGGAGCTTGTATAGTCGGTATATTTCATCTGATGGTTAATTGAATCCCTTAGCACCTGATTCCTCGATACTTAATGGAGAAATATTATTCGACTATGTCTCTGCATCGTATTAATGCCAAGTTTCCATAATTAACAACAAATTTTGCTACAAAATCACCGTAATAGCTGAGTAAACAAGCTAGTATATTAGCAATTTACCTTCAGCTGGAAAAAAATAGACTATGGAGACTAATCGAGCAGAGCAGTGTGATAAGGAGTTGCTGGAACTCCTCTTTCATTTGCCTAGCTTCCCCCACTGTTTCTGTTTGTGCCTCACCTACACAGAGAGTAATCCAGCTAACTCCCCCAAACACCTCCTCCTATTCATTTCACAATAAGTCTAGAGTTAATGCTTTTTTGCAGCATTAATTCTAATTTTTAAAATTATTTTATTCTATTTTATTGTATTATATTTATACTTGATATCCTCCACTGCATAATATGTTATCTGTGTTTAATATGTGTATATGTACAGTATACAGTATATGTTTTTATTTTTTCCTAAGTTGCCGTAGTCTCTCTCCAGTGCCTCCGGGTGTTTTGTGTGCATTGATCTTGATGGTGTTTCTGCACCCTGGTTGGAGACTTCGGCATCTCATATAATAATAATAATAATAATAATACATTACAAGCACAGCACACATCTTTCCAACATGCCTAAATTACCTCTAACGTACCATTTTATTGGCCCTCTATCACTCTTTCAAACTTGAGGGGACAGTTGTTACAGGCAACTTTGCCTTTTATCTCCTTCATGCAGAAATCAATACAGACATAATTTGACAAGTTTGGAAAATAAATACAAAATCATTCAAATAACAACAGACAAAGTAGTTCTACCGAGGTTGCTCGATTTTCAGCAAACGGGGAAAAAACATATGCACTGGTATAAGGACAACTCCTATAGTTTGGGCCTACTCAGCGGTAAAGATGAATTTGATTAGGGTAAATTTGCGTAGATTTATATAAACGTGTTTTTAAGGTCGTTTCAGTCTTACAATTTATTAATGCACATGGTATCATATTCAAGGCGTTCACGATGCAGTTGAAAAATAAATTCGAAAGATGTTAGATGAAAGACAGAGACAAAAGACTTTGCCTAGGCAGAATCAGCACGGAAAAAAACAAAAAATAGTACAACAGGAGGAACACCATCTGGTCCGTACGCCTTCTTAGTATTAACCCTTCCTACCCGGGCTGCCTTACAAAAGGACGGAGGTCGTATCCAGGCGATCTGGCCGAAAAACGTCTAGACCTAGGCTACTGTATCTTTGTTATATTAACTGCTAGAAATTTCCCACGCATCCCTAAACGTAGTGCGGTTTCCAATCTGTAGACTGGCGTTGAGTAGAGCTCTCCAAGTCAACTGGTTCAGTTGTGATGACGATTTCCGTGGAGCGAATTTTTCCGCGATGTTGACAATATCGGAGCTTTTCAGACACTAATTTCGTCATATCATACAACAACAACATTGATCCGACGTCTCCTTCTTGTTTTCGGAGGTGCAGTGATGCAATGACCGGCTTTGTTTATATGCGTCGGACGCACGGCGTTCAGACCAAGCTTAATAGACTTTCAAGCTTACAGCCTGTTATAAGGACACCCGGGTACCGGCCCATCTGCCGTGGTGTCCTTATAAAAGGACACCCGGGCTGGAAGGGTTAAGCCCAGGGAGGGTAGAAAGTATATCCTTAGAAAATATTATGAAATTAGGCATAGGAATCATCCATTGTGGAGTTTTTAGCAGAAGTTTGAGTAAAGAGTTCAGCTTTGTCAGAGGATGACGTGTCAGGGTGGAAAAGAGGAAGGAAAGACAAGAACATAAATTGTTGGATAGTATTTTGGCTAAATGCCAGAAACTTGAGAAGAGCTAGAATTGGAAAGTTCAGAACATTTATTTTTGATGAAAGAGTTGTTATCGAGTCGAACAGATTTGGCTTGATTCTGGGCAGACACATAACAAGTACGAGACTCTTGAGTTTGAAGGCGATGGTATCGTTTGAATGCTTCTTCCTTATTGTGGACAGCAGAAGAACAATCGTGAGTAAACCAAGATTATTTAGCAATAGACTGTGAGAAAGTATATTAAATGTATCCCTCCATGTCTGAGAAAATTACCTCGGTTATACGTTCAGCACACTCCGAGGGTCCCCGGCCATGGAAGCAAATATAATTCCATGGGAAATCAAAGAAGTACTGCCAAAGAGCCTCCCATTTGGCAGTGGCAAAGTGCCACAAACGCCGCTGACTGGAAGGATCAGATGGCTTTAGTGAAGAGATAGGATATGTATCAAATATAAGGTTATGACCGGAGGAGCCGAACAGATAGAAAAGGTTTACAGTATAAGCAGAAGGATTTGGTGTTGACAAGATGTAGAGACATTGCAGTTTCATATTAAGTATGAATTTGCAATGTCTCATTCTGTCCATTTAATAACGATAATTTATTTGCTAAAGGATTAAATTTACCATAAGCTGAAATAAACCAATTATAGTTGCATTGTGGTGGTAGAACATTTATGTGAAGAGTGTAGTGGTGTTGTGGTAGTGATATTCATGTGTTGAGTTAGTGGTCTGGCTATAGGCTGATGAACCAGCAGTGTATTGGTATTGGGGTATCTGGTAGCAATCTCATAGTGATTTGGCTTTGTGATAGAAGTGAACAGTATTGTCAATTGATTAAATGTTGCTATGGTGTTTAAGTATAGTGTTGTGGAAGAAATGTAATTTTACAGTGGTGCTGTGGTGCAGTGTTGTGGAAATAGTTTGGAAGGGTTATATCGGTGTACTTGCATGGACGGTACACAGGCCAGTAAAGGCCATTCAGGAGAGTCTGTAAGGAAAGAGAAAGAGAAATAATAATGTTTCAATGTTTAAAATATATCTAACATTTTGCTCTGAGTAGAAAATTGTATGTATAGACTATTGAATTGAGTAATTTATAAAAGTAAAACTAATTGATTCAGAATATTGAAGTGAAGTTCAAAAGAAGACGAACATACGCAAGTATTAACAGGAAGTACAGTAAAGCATTAGATGAATGAAATTTGAATACTGAATGAAAAGAATATAGACAAACATAATAGAGACCTTAAAGTGGAGTAGCAGATGTATAGGATGTAATTACAGCTACTGAGTGTTGATATAGAATAGATTGAAGTAAATTGATGTCCCCGTATTTGTTCGGCATATAAATTAACGGAGTCATTAACAAAATACAAGATAAGCAGTGGATGTTGGCGTACCCCAGATAAGGGAAGGAATTCAGTGGAAGTTGCCTGTTGCTGTTTGCTGATGATATAGTTCTGATGAGTGGGAACAGAGTCTGGTAAATATATTTGAAGCTGTGTGTGAGAAACGGAACCTGTAGGTAAATGTTGGAAAGAGTAAGTTTTGGTCTTTGAAAAGGGTGCAGTCACAAAGTGTGAGGTGGGGTTGCATGGTCAGGTTATGGAGATTGCCGGCTCATATAAGTATTTGAACAGCGTGATGAGTAAAGATGAGAGTATGGAGAATGAAGTGCGGGAGAGGTTACAACAGGGAAAGATAGCTGTGAGAATGCTGACACCCGTGACAAGGAATAGGGTGCTGAGTATGGAAATATAGAAGTTTATTGCATGATAGTGTGGTAATCCCAACATAGACTTACGAGACTGTAGCATGGACGTTGTTGGAGAGACATAAATCAAGAGTGAGAGGGGGGGGGGGGGGTGAGTTACTTGAGAAGTGCGTGTGGAGTAACATGGAGAGATAAACAGGCAAATCAGGAAGTACGAGAGCGTTGTGGGTGTGGATGTGCTTGTGATGGAGAGTGTGAAAAGGAACACCTTGAGATGTTTCTGTCATGTGGAACGAACGGTGAGCGAGAGTATGACAAAGAGAATATACAAGAGTGAGCTAGAAGGCCAGAGAGGAAGTGGCAGACCGAGACTGAGGAGGAAGGAGGAAGTTGAGATATATGTGTGAACGTGATGTTAGGTGGGAGGAAGGGCGCTGGCTTGTAGAGATGTATTGAGGCGATCTATTCGTGGCCACCCTTTCCAGGATCATGGCGTCAGGCAATAGGTAGATATATAATATAATATGGATATTTCACTGCAATTCTATTACTTCATTAATTTTTCTATAAGTATATTTCCTATTAAAAACTGCTCTTCTTGATCGGGCATGCTATGTCATTGCCTAGCAGCCAATGTGTGTATATAGTATGTTTCTATTTCATATTAATATTTTGTTTTCGTAATTGACAATGTTTCATTACTAAAACCAAATCACAGCTCATTAATCATGATAGGATATATGACAATATTACTTCTTATTTTGGTGAACAGGATATACCGTGCATTAAAAACACACGACGCAAGGCGTAAGAAGAAAAAAAAACAGATAACAAAGAAGAATATCAGAACAAAAAGGTTACCAATGAACAGAGAGTTAGAGTGAGAGAGAAACGTAGGAAAAAATGAAGGAATAAGAATGTATGAAGGTGAAAGGGAAATTAGAGTGAACAGAAATAGACAAACTAATGACAACTGTGTTGAGAGAAGAGCACACAAATCATACACATACAAGTGAAAGCAAGGCCAGGAATCAATGAAAATAGAAAACAAAAGTTAGAGAAAAACATTTAAATATAAATATGGAATCGAATAATTTTAAAGACAAGAAAGGAAATACACACACAGTGGAACTAGTTTTAAAGCAACTAGAATGCAACTTTCAATTTTGTCTCCTTCATTCATATATATATATATATATATATATATATATATATATATATATATATATATATATATATCAGGCGCAATTTATGGCGAGGCCATCCCGAGGGTTAAGTGCCCCATTAATTACTCCTTCCATTCGTCTATAAATTAGGTTACCATAGCACAGTTGGAATGTATGTACATGCTCAGATTAATATGGAAAATTCGAAACTGTATAATAAATCGTAGGCGTGTGCATACTTTTTTAACTGACTTGATAGCGTAATACATAAATGCGCGGAATGTCGGTGTGAGTATCCTAGGTTCAAGTCCTTGGAGTGCCATATGTATTTGTTGATTTAATTAATTGAGTTTAGAAGTAAAATTGGTTGCCTTTAACCTCGTCTGTTTAAAAGAGAATCTATTACCTGGCTATACTAACATAAAACTCCACAACGAGAATGCCAGACATCGTACTAGCACCCGCCAGTTTCGTGAAGAACTGATACGAGAAGAATTAGCTGAGAAACGAGAGACCACCACCAATCTCCGATATGAACGTGACGCCCTGCTACAGAAATGGGATGAAGAAGAAACCACCCCTAACCACATCAAAACAGAAATCAACCAAAAACTCCAACAACTCAGCGAACAACACAGACGACAAACAGAGAACACTACCATCCAAAAACTCTCCCGTCTATATGGTGGAAACATAAAACTTCCCAAGCCAACAAAAGGATATATTAACCTCACCAACACCACCATAACGCCGGACCAAGAAGACCTACTGAACAAAGGCTTAAATTGCCACTACATTTCCAAGCCGGGACCCCACCGAAAACGCCTTGAAATTGAAGTCCTACTGGATGACATCCTACGATCCCAGAAAGACGGCAAGATCACCACCACCCCAGCCCTACAACCCACCCTACTAGCAGAAGCCGCCAAAACCAGGGGATCCCACCAAAGCAAGCTCCTCAACAAAACCCACTTCAAAGCCGCTAAACAACTTAAAGAGAACCCCAACATCATCATCCGACGAGCTGATAAGGCCTCCTGCCTTGTGATACACGGAAAAGAAGAATACCTACGGAAAATGGACGACATTCTTAGTGATAAAAACAAATTCAAAAGGATCACTCGCAATCCTACTGACGAAATAAAAAGGAAAGCCAACACCACCATCACTGCTATCAACGCCAAAGCCGATGGCGTACACCTGAAGAAACTCATCGGCGAATTCACCCCAGGTTATGCTTACGGTACTATAAAAACCCACAAACCCGGGAACCCCCTCCGCCCAATCATATCACAGATCCCTACTGCTACCTACCAGACCGCCAAGGCCCTGAACAAACTCCTCACCCCTTTTGTTCCTCGGCAATACAACCTCAACTCTGCTTATGACTTCCTAGAAATTCTACGAGATGCCCCCCCTGCTAACGACCACATCATCGCCTCCCTCGACGTAGAGAGTTTGTTTACCAACGTGCCCGTTGACAAGACAATAGATTTTATCCTACGTCGAGTTTACCACTGCCCTAATACGCCCCCACTGGACATCCCGGAGAAGGCCCTGAAGACGCTCTTGGAACTATGTACCAAGGAGTCCCCTTTCCTCTGCCCCCGCGGGAATATGTACCAGCAAATCGACGGTGTAGCGATGGGAAGCCCCCTGGGGGTCCTGTTCGCCAATTTCTTCATGGGAACTATCGAAGAGGAACTCCTGGCTGCCCAACGGCCCACTGTCTACTGCAGGTACATCGATGATATCTTCGTGCGGATGAAGGACCTGGACGAACTCAGGGACCTCCAGCAGCGCTTCATGGCCGCCTCCGGACTCAACTTCACATACGAAGAAACCACCGATGGTCATCTACCCTTCCTCGACCTCCTTGTCTCCCTCCACGACCACGGCTTCAAAACTACAGTGTACACCAAACCTACTAACAATGGCCAATGTCTTAATGGGGAAAGTGAATGCCCTAAACGATACCATCAGTCCACCATCTATGTCAGGAGAGCCCTCACCCATTGCACCACCTGGAATGACACACACAATGAATTGGAAAGGCTCACCCAGGTCCTAGTCAACAATGGGTATTCCAACACTGACGTCACCAATGCCATCAACCACCACCTAGAAAAATGGTACAAACAAGACCCCCCTAGCACCAACCCGGCCAATGACATTACATTTTTCTACAGAAACTACATATCTTCCGACCACACAACAGACGAATCCATTATGAAAGAAATAATTCACAAAAACGTCCTCCCCACCAACCCTGACAATAAAATAAAACTCATTATTTACTACAAATCTCCTAAGACCTCCAACCTTGTCCTCCGTAACCGCCCCATTTCCACCAACCAACCGAAAGACGATCATGTGATATACCAGCATATTTGCACCTCTGGGGACTGTGGACCCCTATCCTATGTTGGAATGACACAGACTCGCCTTTCCCGTCGACTAACCCTCCACCTTCAATCTGGCGCTATAAAAGATCACTATCAAGCCCCCCACCATCTTGCCCTAACTCGCGCCGACCTAGACAAACAAACTACCATACTCGACAAAGAATCAGACCCCAGAAGACTAGCTATTTTAGAAGCTCAATATATCCAAACACTCAACCCCAGCATCAACAACCAAACACAAGACCTTCAAATTCTTCCTTCAGGCAAGCGCTACAGGCATACTGCCCTCGTTCCTCTCGCCCTGTGCCCCCTCCCGTACCTTTCCGCGATCAGCACACTACTGACAACACCAACCAATCACAGCCACCCACAGCCAACAACCAACCACCGATAAGATTTAGTGCCCGTCTCGCGAATAGACTGCCTTCCACCAATGAACAGCCACCCCACACCCAGTAGCTCCGCCCACCTACCTATTCTTGATCCTCGAATTTTGTATAAATATGTTGCTTTGTCCTTATTCTAATCATTACCTGCCCATTCCCTGAAGATGCAAGATGTTTACTTGTGAAACATTGGATCCACCATGAATTTTGCTAACCTGTTGTACCTCATCTCTGAACCCCAGAGGAAAATTGTCAGAAATATTGAAAGCTGTAACAATAAAATACTGAATGCTGAAACTGCTGTTGCCTTTAACCTCGTCTGTTTAAAAGAGAATCTATTACCTGGCTATACTAACATATATATATATATATATATATATAAGGAAATGGAGGTAGATGAACAAGTCAATTATATCCAAATAGAAAGAATGATAGAGAGACAAATTCAAGGTGTGTTAGTCAAAAAATCTGGCCACATGGAACTTGAAGCACTCTAAAGGGCCTGTCACACATTCACGATCTGTGACTGCAACCCTGATAATCCGCCAGAAAGCCGAAGCACGTAGCTAATCCTAGTAATCCGTCTCCAGATTATCCGAAATATTGACGGTGGACGTGCCAATTATGATTGCCACAGGAGCCCCGGTGACGTACCTGTAGGGAGGGACGCTGCCCCTGTGTCATGAGCGCCGCCATGCAATGGTATGTGCCGAAAATGGTCGCCACTCTAACAGGATTTCTCAATATTGCCAGAGGCGTCCTTGTGGCCACCATATGGTCCTCCCTGTGGTGACCACAGGGACGCCTCTGTCAATCTTGATTAACTCTAAGTTCGTCTCTGTCTTCCCTGCCTGCCTGCGTACACACCTATCTCCCTGCCTGCCTGCTTCCCCTGCCTACCTACCCTCCCTACCTATCCCTGCCTGCTACCCCTGATAACACTACCTATTTCCCTGTCTTGTCTACCTACCATTCCTTCCTACCTTGCTTACCCTGCTTGCCTGCCTGCCTTCCTTCCTACCTATCTCCCTACCTACTCTATTTGCCTTCCTGATTCACCTGCCTACCTATCTATCTCACTGCCTTGCCTATCTACGCTTCCTTCCTACCAACCCTGTCTACTTCTGCCTTCCTTGTCTGCCTTATCCCCTTTCTACCTCCTCTCCTTTCTACTTACTGCCTGCCTCCTTACTTTGCATACGAATCACTGCTTCCTACCTACCCTGTCTACATTATTTACCTCTGCATACCCTGCCTTCCCCTTGCCTGAATGCCTACCTCCTTGTCTAAGCTGCCTCATTGCCTTCCCATCGTTCTTCCCTTGGTATCCAACCCTACTTCTTCCATGACTAACTTATGCCTTTTCCTCCCTTGCTTGCTTATCTCTCAACCTAACCTAGCTCCCCTTCTACCTTGCCTATGTATCTGTTTACCCTACCTATCTACACGTCTATACTTCTTGAATACCTTTCTACCCTGCCTGTCTACTTTTCTATCCTGCCTATCTACCTGTCTACCTGCCTTTTTATCCTACCTATCTATTTTTCAAGTCATGCCTATCTACTTTTCTACCCTGTCTGTCTACCTTTCTACCCAGCCTATGTAACTTTCTACCCTACCTATCTACCTCATTACCTATGCTACCTCACTTTCGATCCTGCCTATCTACCTTTCTACCCTGCTATTTACTTTTTTTCACTGCTGCTGATTGACCCAGTCATGCCTGTGGTTACCTGTGCCTTCACACGACATGTCACAGATCACATATTTTTGAAGCTCGCCGAACATCTGTGAACATTTGTAGAATGCTTGACATTTTTTCCCACACTCATGGCACATCGCGGTCCACACCGAATCGTTCACGGCACCTTGGAATTGTCCCAGACCACACCCACGACATGCCTGCTTCCGTTGTTTGTCGGTCATCATTATTATTGAGATCGTGAATGTGTGACAAGCCCTTAAGTAATAGGAAGAGGAAAGGGCAGATTGAGGGAGAGAGTTCCAGAGTCTACTTGTTGAGTGGAAGAAAGACTGGACAAATCTTAGGTTAAAGATTTGGAAAGAATAGGGATTCGAATGTGTTGAAAGGCGAGTTGTATATATATATATATATATATATATATATATATATATATATATATATATATATATATATATATATATATATATATATATATATATATATATATATATATATATATATATATATATATATATATATATATATATATATATATATATATATATATATATATATATATATATACTGTATATATTACCGGCAATTTGTAAAACCAGGCAACTTGTAAAATTACTAAACATTTCAGGCAAATTATAAATTGCCTGTTTCATTCAGGCATTTTATAAAATACCTAAAAATATTAGGCATCTTACAAGTTGCCAGGATTTCTGCATGGTTTTCTTTACAAATTGTTTGAAATCTAATTTTGCTAGATGGTGTCCTCACCTGCTCCCAGCACAGTTGTTCTGTAACCGTTGGACTTCCAGATGGGGTATATCACATGTTGTTTATAGAAATGCAGAATAAAACCCTTAAACTGTATTTAATCTAAAATCAGTAGTCATAAAAAGCCATAAATGATCTAATTTTTTTGTTTGGAATAAGTCATATTGGAATGGCATCTAGAATTGCATTTCAACTTTTCCTTAAAATACTTCCATATGTTAGTTTGGCATCTTTTATGCTTAGTTTCATAGTTACATTTGACATAAGCTTGACCACAACATCTAGAATCTATACGAATTGCTTCACGCAATGACAGTTTGTTTCCAGTGCACATATCATCAATATTGTAGATGTTTCAGAACAAATATCAAGCTAATTGTGAGCAAAATTATGTTCTTTCTATGTGATGAGCGTGACAAAAGGCAAAACTGTTTGTGACAGTAACATAACATATTTCACTGCAATTTCGTACCGATCATTTTCATCACGGCTCAAGATGACACCCATGATCTTGCATGGATCGCCCTTGCCTCGATCGACTAGTGGAATTGAAACAATAACATTATCATCTGGTTTTCCAGATGTATGTACCACTTTCGTGGACTTCACCATATGCTCTGCTTGTTTTAGCTGACTTTCAACAGCTCTCTTGTGTTGAGTTTTTATTTGGTTTTGTCGAGTACTTTCTGCAGGCTCTTTAGATATGTAAGCATTTTCATTGCCTTCTTGAGAATCATCTTGGCGGGAAGTACATGGGCTTCCCACATATTTATTTTCTTGAAAAATGCTTGTATTTTCTGAGGTCTCGAGGTGTGCTGGCATTTTCGTTGCATTCATGGGAATCATCTTGGGTGTCTTGTGTATCAGTTGTCATAGACGAATATGCTTCTATTAGATTGTCTTCCGAAATTAGGCGTTCAAGAATTTAATTTGGAGGAGAAGTACTTTTCAAACCAACAGGAGCATCATGTCCAAAACGAGCTATATAAGGAGTATGTTTGATTCCTGAGTGGTAACTGCTGTTTGTTTCTGAGTGGTAACTGCTGTTTGTTTCTGAAATTGGACGAATTTTAGTCCTATTGGCCAATATTGCACTTGTCTCATTTTCACACATCCAGGTTATAAGCATGCCTTTGATATTACAATTGAGTCTCTCTACTGAACTCTGACTTTGTGGATGGCGAGGTTTACCATGCACCAGTGCCTATGTGAGCTTCTTAATTGAGAATATAAAATAATACGAATAATTTCAGAATATAACCAAATACAACCACGTTCTTGTATGGCCAATGATACCCAAGCTATTTATATTTGAAATCAGATTGATATTTGTTATCAACACCAAAGTTGGATTTCAGGCAAAGTGTAAAGAAAATCATACAGAAGTCCAGACAACTTGTAAAATGCCTAATACATTTTAGGTATTTTACAAAATGCCTGAATGAAACAGGCAACTTATAAGTTGCCTGATTTTTTTAGTAATTTTATAAATTATCTGGTTTTACAAATTACCTGACACACACACACACAAACACACACACACACACATATATATATATATATATATATATATATATATATATCTTAAACAAAAGCCATCATCAGCCTAAAAGTAAAGAAAAGCCTACATGAAGACACTTGAAAAAAGTATACTAGGAAGTATAATATGAAATCGTAGGGGATACCAATAACATGTTAATTAAAACCCTCCGACTCATATGACGCGATCGCGTCATATGGAACTTATGCCAAAAAACTCATATGACGCGATCAACTTATCTTAATAGCTCTCTAATAAGTTAATGACACTCTAGCGTCATATTGAGATCAGTAAGTTAGGTAAGTTAGATGAAAATCTGTCGATTGGTGGCAACCCCAAGTTTCTCCGACTTCTAAAGGTCCCGCAGTGATATATTGACAGTTGTGGGGATAATACCGTGTCGTCCGCCTCCTCGTCAGTAAGTTGATATAATCTGTCTGGGGGGATTAATTGTTAAAATAATACAAATTTTGCAGTCTTCATTAAATGAACATACCCCTCAAGTAGCTTAGCATAATATACTACATATTGTTCGTACTGTTAGCTCTCCATACATTATGCATTTATTATTATATGTTACTGGTTTTCATAACTCTCTAAACTCACACATTACTCGCTCCCACATTGTACACTCCGGAACAACAATTTGTAATCACCACAATTTTCTTTAGAATTTACTACAAGATTTGTATTATTTTAACAATTAATTAACATGTTATTGGTATCCCCTAGGAGTTCATGTTATACTTCCTAGTATACTTTATTCAAGTACGTGTCTTCATGTAGGCTTTTCTTTGCTTTTAGGCTGATGATGGCTTTTGTTTAAGCCGAAACGCGTTCCAATTAAAGATGTTCATCACAACGCTGGTTTTACTCTTCATATTGCGCCTCCGCTTCCCTCGTGATGAGAGTATTGCTTCCATATATATATATATATATATATATATATATATATATATATATATATATATATATATATATTATCATCATGTGGAACTCCAGGGCATCGAATTTTCAATAAAAAGGTTATTAGAAGCAAACAGAACCTCATGTTCACCAGTCTATTCCTTATGTTCAACATATTTTGGACAAGTCATGTGATCCTAAAAGTTGGCATATCTTACATAAATCATTGAAAATAAGAAGAGGATCCCGTAATAAATCTTAAATCTTAAATACAAGTACTAACACAAATAACTTTACATGTATAAGACAAACAAAAGACACTTGTAAAAATTATAGTTAATGTAATGTATTCACAAACAAATAACGAGGTTAACTGAACAGCATTTAACGGTATCCAAATACAGTATATACATTATAGTGAAATTAAATACAGTATATACATTATAGTGAAATTAAATACAGTATATACATTATAGTGAAATTAAAGGGGAAGTGGAATTATATATGGGGTACATAAAATCGAAGCTAAGAGAGATTATAGACAGGTTACCAGAAAACAAACATGAAATTCACTATCATAGAAGAGTGAAGATTGAAGGGAAGACAATCGACAACGGAGGAGGCATGCAAATGAAATGGAGACAGGAGGTGCCAGCAAGAATTTAATAGAACCAGCTGGAACAGAGAGAGAGAGAGAGAGAGAGAGAGAGAGAGAGAGAGAGAGAGCAATACAAAATGGCAGAAGGGAAGAGGCAGCAATGAATGAACATTATTAATGAAGGAAGGAATGGATGATGGAGGACGTCGAATATTCTTTGCAACATTATTTCCAGTATGTGTATTCAATATCTGGCTTTATATTGCCTGACACATTAATCCCCAAGGGGACGCCTCGAATGAATCCCCTCCAAGCTCATCTGTCATTAATCAACCGGCGCTTCTTCTCCCGACGTAATTTTCCCTCATATATATTTTTCTACTTCACCTTTGGATCTAACTCTAGGTCTGCCTCTCTCTCTGTCTGTCCTTCCACCTCACTCTTATACACTATTTTAGTCATTGTTTCACTCCTCAAGCACTCTGTATGACCATATTATCACCTCAAGGTGTTCGTCTTCACACTCTGAAGCACATCTACATCCACACCACATTGCTATTGTTAGTCTGTCAAACTAGCAAACTCGTCTCTCCATCTTGGTTCTTATAGGTTGCCAAATTCATAGTAACTACTAAGCAGCAGATTAATTAATAAATTAACCATCTCCATGTTCCTTTGTCATCCGTCAGCCGGCGCCCCTCATCCCATCCAACACCACTATTACTCTTAACTCCATCTTTCAATCTCATTCTCGGATAATTAAATGTTTATTAGAACTCTAGTAATATTGTCGCTTCTACTGCCATTACCATTACTGTAATGTATCAGTAATAACTCCACAATTCGGCCACCGGTAGCATCCACGTAATTGGAACGGTAGTTGCAGCTAATATTGCTGTGCTTTATGCACCAATATTTTGGTAAAGTTATGCTGTAGTATTGATATTATTTACCTGTATGACTGCGCAATCAGTAGAAGATTGTATTCAATATGATTGTATGGCATCGAATAAGTACTTGCACGTACCGGTATATATATTTCACTTTCTGTCTGTGTGTCTGTCTGTTTGGATCTCAGGACCTTGATCCCGTCAGTACATTGGTGCCAGTTTAATTATTTATGACGACACTTACACAAGTTTAGTCAATTTAGTAAAACCCTGTGATAGTCAGAGGTGTAAAACAATATCGAGTACTTTTTCCAACGGAATAATACCGTGCGTTTTGTATTGCTTTGTATAATTATTTTGTCTCTGTAATTAAGAAAGGGGTATTTATAGACAAAGGATCTACAACATATGTAAAAGAAAATTGCCTATCAATTTAATTGGTTAACCCTCTAACAGTTATGAACTCATGGTAAATATGGTAAGACAATGTTGACTACTGATCATAAAAATTAAAAGATAGGTTGATCTGAAACGACTGAAATATGAATATATAAGGACATGAAGAAAACAAACAATAACAAATGTGTGTGTGTGTCTGTATTGATAATTGCAGCCGTAAGCTGAAAATGTACAGACTAACAGTTTACAGCCTAACTCTAATTTATATTATCTTATGTTAAGGACCAAAGCAAGAGATTGCATACGAGCTAGTTAACTATTCATATATTATGTAATAGGTTTGCAGAAAGCTTTTGAGTTGAGACAATAGTTGTACATAGTGAAAAGGTTTGATGATTGATATGATATGAGATTATTTACTATGTTCATTGTTTACCTAGAATAGCTGACACATTTCGTATGAATTGCTATTGGTAGGTTTTGTAGTCGGCTGGTCCGTATACCATGTTCACTGTTCACTTGGGATACAGTTACACGATATAACCAGGAAGCTGTTGAGGTATAATTTTCAAGATTTCCTGAGGCTGTCTAAAGGTGGTGTTTACAGGAGCGAATTTTCCGGCAATTTTCGATGAGCAATTAATTTATGTATTTGTATATGTATTTATTATTTTTGTCTGTACTATATTGAGGCTTTTTCGCACAAGAAACCGAAACTAGACCGAAGATAGATTGTGTTAGATAGCTAACGTGGTTTGGAGGGTATGCCTAAAGTTCATAACCACGCAAAACGTGTTCCCAAGCCAAGGCAAGCCTTCAGAAATTCGGTGGCAAATAACAAACAACTCAATCTGCCTGAAATGTTCGCCAAGAATAGAAATCGATGTAGGCAAGCTATTGGCAATGTTGTGACAATGCGACACCCAGCAAGAAAATCATTACAGGCTGGAGCAGTCCGACGATCAAGTTCGGTCCGCAGGCCGTTTAAAAATGGCTGATACCTGCATCTCAACACCCTCCTGTGACTTGTACATGTATCTAAAATACATAAGGAGAGTGTTGTGCATTAATAAAGTGATTAGGTTTTGTAAACATAGTTACCGTATCGAAATAATAGTGTATTGTGTAAATAATTTGAATTTGAATTTTACAACTGTTGCGTGAGTGTTACTCGTATTTGAAGAACGCATATTTATAAATTACCGAAGAATAATAAAACTAATATATCTATCTATCTATTGCCCGACGCCGTGATCCCCGAAGGGGTGGCCACGAACGAACCGCCTCCATGCACCTCTGTCCCCAGTCAGTCGATGCCCCTCCCCCCGACCAGCACCGCCTTCGTTCATATACTTCCTCACTCCATCCTTCCACCTCTCCTTCGGTCTACCTCTCCCTCTCTGTCCCTCCATCTCGCTCTCGTACACCCTCTTAGTCATTCTCTCACTTTCCATACGTTCCATATGGCCGAACCATCTCAAGTTGTTCTTTTCACACTTTCCAGCACATCTACCTCCACACCACACCTCCTTCTTACTTCTTCATTAGTCTGTCTATCCCTCCATGTAACTCCGCACGCACTTCTTAAGTAATTCATTTCCACTGCTCTCACTCTTGGTCTGAGTCTCTCAACCAACGTCCATGCTTCACTTCCATAAGTCAGTGTCAGGATTACCACACTGTCATGCAAGGACTTCTTCACTTCCATACTGACCACCCTATTTCTTGTTACTGCTTTCAGCATTCCTACAACCCTCTTCCCCTGTTGTACCCTCTCCCACACTTCTTCATCCATAGTCCCATCTTTACTCAACACACTGCCCAGATACTTAAAAGGAGCTGACGATCTCTATAGCCTGACCGTTCAGCTTCACCTCACACTCTGTGACTTCACCCCTTTCGAAGACCATAACCTTGCTCTTCCCCGCATTTACCTTCAAATTCCGTTTTTTGCACACTGTTCCAAACTCATTTACCAGACCCTGCAACTCCCATTCATTATCACTCATCAGAACTGTATCATCCGCAAACATCAGTATAGGTAGCTTCCACTCATTTCCCTCCCTTTTCAGCAATACACCAACATCCACTGCTCTTGATAGTATTTCTTTCATGTCTCCATCCATATATACAGTAAACAACCACAGGGACATCACACACCCCTGTTTCAAACCAACATTCAGGTCAAAGAACTCGCTCTGCTCACTCTCCACACGTACTGCTGCCTTTGCACCCTCATACATGCTCTTCACTGCTTTCAGCAACTTGCCATCTACTCCGTATATTCTAAGTACTTTCCACAAACCTTCTCTATCCACTCTGTCATAGGCCTTCTCCAAGTCCATAAAGGCAACATACGCCTTTTGTTTCTTCTCCAGATCCCCTTCTCCCATGCTAGTTTGCACATTTTCCATACCCATTCGATCACTATCTCACCACCATACCTCAACATTTCCCCACACACTCCATCTGTTCCTGGTGCTTTCCCCAACTTCACTCTTTTCATGGCTTCCCACACTTCTGACCTCCTGATCCCCACTTCCTCCTCCACTACTTCTCTTCTTCTCCCTCCCATACCATATCCAACTATGTTTGCTGGCTCTTCATTCCTTACATTTAGCAACTCATTGAAGTACTCCCTCCCTCTTTCGACTCTCTCTTGCTTCTCGGCTAGCATTCTCCCATTCTTATCTTTACACCCTTACTGTTTCCCTTGCTACCTTCCCTAACTTTCTTGACTTCTTTCCAGAACAGTTTCTTACTCTCTCTCCATTTTACACTCAGATTCCTTCCAAATTCCTCATCTACTCTTCTCTTACTTTCCTTCACTACTCTCTTCACCACCCTCTTACTCTCTACGTACCTCGCTCATTTCTGTCTCTCCAAATCTTCATTCCCTCTACTATCCAACCACTCTCTATATGCTTTCTTCTTTTCTTCCACAGCTATTTTTACCTCTTCTGTCCACCAATGCTGTACCTTTCACTCCCCTCCCTCTTCTCCTCACTCCACACACCTCCTCACATGCTGCACAGATCTCTTCCTTAAACACCTTGCTCATCTCCTCCACTTCCTCCATAACTTCCAGGTCGAACCCACCTAGTCGTCTTTCTACTGCTCCTGTACTCTTCCCTGATTTCCTCCTCCTGTAACCTCTCCACCCTCCTCACCATTCCACCTTCCTCTCGCCTCCCTCCAGCTCTCCTCACCCACTTCCTTTGTATCCTAACCTTAGCTACTACTACATAATGATCAGACAGACCCCCTCCAATAACCCCTATACACCCTAGCATCCATCACAGATTTCTTCATTCGTTCATCCACACATACATAATCAATCAATGACTTTCGTTCCACCACTGTCTTATCCTTCATCGTCAACATCCGTTTCTACGTGTACCTGTGGATCATTCTGTGTCGGAAGAAGGTGTTGGCTATCCACAGCCTCCTCCCCACACATAAACTAATAAGCCTAGGAAATTTGTTGTTCTTGAATTATCTTTCTCATACAATAAGCTATACGTATAACTATAATGCATAGCTATAAACCTCATAACACAACAAAACAAGTATAGTGTAAACCGTTTTCCGAGCAGATGTACAGTTCCCTGCAGAAGCTCCATTCTTCTCTGAGATTATATTTATGTATGTAAAATAGTATTCATAGTGTAGAGTCTTATTAAACAGTTGCATAGGAAGGTGCATTAACTGCTGCACGCACAACAAGGAGTTATCCTATTTCATTAATATTTTTTGTTCTCATAAATAAAATTCCAGAGAGGAATGGAACTTGTGCAGGAAACTGTACCTCTCTTTGTATAAATTGATATACAAAAGTATTGATGATAAACATATTCTGATGACACTTTTGGAAAGAACATGATAAATATTCTTTAAATCAAGTAATGTCACTTGAGATAAACCTCATACAAACCACCCGGGATTCGAACCCTGGACATACACCAGTGTGGTGTAGTGGTTAGCACTCGTGTGGTTTGTATGAGACTTTTCTCAAGTGGCATTACTTGATTTAAAGATTATATGATTTCCCACGGACTGGGAGCTGCCACTATACTTCACTGGTAGGGGGGGGGGGGTATCTTGTGTAAATATGTCTATGGGTGGACGGATGTCTACCTAGACAGATCCTGGGTGACAGTTGTTGCCAGGTTGCAAGACCTCTTGTGTGGCCAGTGTGGTTTAGTGGTTAGCACGAGTGCCTGTTGATCAGTAGGTACAGGGTTCGAATCCCGGGTGGTTTGTAGAACGTGATAAATACTTCTTATTTCATATATATATATATATATAAAACTATTTTCGTAGTTTAAAATTAGAATTAACAAAATGGGAATTTGGATGAAGTTGGAAAAATTGTGAAATTTGTTGGTCGGATTTTTTGGTTTTATTTGTGATTATTGGAGGATTTTGTATGGTAATAAACTAGATTGGCCTTTCCTCTGTATTGTGAGATAAAATACTGTAGATTGTAATAGATGTAATTTTTGTGGGAGGTATTCAATGTAGAATTAATATTTTCGATCAGAGCTCCATGTTTAGGATGGTTGATATAAGGATATATATTATATTTATAGAAATTAAACTTTTTATGATAAACACAATCTTATTTCATATTTGGAAAATGCGTCAAATGTACTTATTTAATATAAATAAAATATTGCTCAGAATATAACAAAATGGTGGCAAGGAGAACTCGGACGAAAGAAAAGCTCTCACGTTTGACTGTGATAATGTTATATTTTCTGATATTCTATTTGGCATTTGTATACTATGATTTTGCCCATTTTTAGTATGCATAATACATTGCAGGCAGAGATAATTATTATGGGTTATAACAGAGCGATACCATACATGTATCGTCTCCCAGCAGCCACGAGAGAGGCCGAGAGTGAACAGTAATGTAAAAAATAATATTACATTTCTTGTGAATCTCAGGGGTTAAATCAAATTAGTAATGGGCCACTGTGAGGACGAGCTAAACACTGCTGGCTGGCCGGTACTCTATGCCCTCTGAATACTAGCACAGCCACCAGTTACACACTAAGGTCGTAATAGATCAACTTAAATCCTCCCTCTGGGGTAATAATATATGGTTAAGTGCATTCAGTGATACCAAGACTAATCACACATATCAACAAAACGGAGCATACAATGGTCAACAAAATGTGGGAAATAAGAAGACATATCAGCTCATGCGTGATGCCTGTGAGAGGCAACATAATTATTTAGGATTGATGCAAACAAAACTCAGAGCGATATTCTGGCAATGCAAAGTAAAGAGTATCTTGGAAAAAAAAATAAAAAAAAATACTAATACTAATAATACTAATAATAATAATAATTGAAGGAGTAATCCCGTCCGCCAATCAGGAGACGGGACTAGCTCAAGTGGATAAGTAAGGTTTACCCACTAAATCTTATTACGGGGAACACGTGACTCTCCCACACGCTCGACAAATCACCAGCCTCCTGTGACGCAGCATAAAGATCAACTCTCATCTCCCTTTAAACGCTCGCCTCATAACTCGTTCTCAGTTCACACCCATATATTTTATCCTGGTCGCAAACATTCTATTACAATGGTGCCACCCTCTTACTCCCGTCAACAACTACAGAACATCTCTAATAAGCTTCCAGCATAATATTACAAAGATGAAGTAAACCAGGAGAAGATTGAATTTTGAAGCGAGCGAGCTGGTGTAGTTCCTCCCGAGCGTGCAGCTCGGCCAATCACAGGACCCCGTTCAGTGAGGGAGGGGTATAAAGGGAGGTTGGCGGAGCCATAGCACTCACTCAGCCACGGGCACCTGCCTGGATCACACTGGGGAGCTCTTAGCAGACACACCCCCTTTGATCACCTTGGGACCCATGGGGAGATATATATGCCTGTTCCTGTCCTCCAGCAACCGAGCGATACTGAACACAAGACAAGCCGGGACCTAGTTCATCGCCCACCCTTGGCACAAATACACCTCCAGTATCCTAATACCTGCCGACACATCGCTAGCCTTCACACAATAAGCCAAGCGATTCAAGATGGTGAACTTGTGGTAGACCGTACGGAGAAGATGGAGATGGTGTATTGGCCCGCTTTGAAGTGGTGAAGGCGTGAAGCAAAAACGAGAAAGCTTCCGGAATATTTTTAAAGGACTCTTAAGGCCCCGAACAGAATTACCAAAAATAAATGCTAGACTGAGCCAGTGTGTTCCAACGATAAAATCTACGTGTTCTTATAGAACAGTAAAAGATAAAAAGATTAGACAAATGATGGAATAAAGAGATGATGTGTTGAGAGATATAGCTGTTATTGTTAGCAAAGGCACTCGGCCAGTTAGCTAGCAAAATAACAGGATCTAATAGGATATTAAGCAAAGATATGTTTAATATTAAGTGGGAGTTTTTCGGGATAAAGCTATAAGGGGAAATAATTGATATAGCCCATAAAAGTGGTGGAACGAAAGGCACTGATTAATTATTATATGTGTGGATAAACGATTGAAGAAATTTGTGCTGGATGCTAGGGTGCATAGGGGTATTGGAGGGGATCTGTCTGACCATTATGTAGTAACAGCTACAATTAGGATACAAAAGAAGTGGGTGAGGAGAGCTGGAGGGAGGCGAGAGGAAGGTGGAATGGCGAGGAGGGTGGAGAGGTTGCAGGAGGAAGAAATCAAGGAAGAGTTCAGGAGAGCAGTAGACAAACGACTAGGTAGGTTTGACGTGGAAGGTATGGATGAAGAGGAGGAGGTGAGCAAAGTGTTTAAGGAAGAGATCTGTGCAACATGTGAGGAGGTGTGTAGAGTAAGGAGAAGAGGGAGGGGAGTGAAGGGTACAACATGGCGGACAGAAGAGGTAAACATAGCTGTGGAAGACAAGAAGAAAGTGTATAGAGAGAGGTTGGGTAATAGAGAGAATGAATATTTGGAGAGACAGAAAAGAGCGAGGTACTTGAAGAAAAAGAGAGTGGTGAAGAGAGTATGAAGAAATGTAAGAGAAGAGTAGATGAGGAATTTGGAAGGAATCTGAGTGTAAAATAGAGGGAGTGTAAGAAACTGTGCTAGAAAGAAGTCACGAAATTTAGGGAAGGTAGCAAGGGAAACAGTAAGGGTGTGAAAGATATGAATGGGCGAGTGATAGCCGAGAAGCAAGAGAGAGTCGAAAGATGGAGGGAGTACTTCAACGAATTGCTGAATCTAAGGAATGAAGCACCAGCAAACATAGTTGGATGGGATATATGAAGGAGAAGAAGAGAAATAGTGGAGGAGGAGGTTGGGAACAGGAGGTCAGAAGTGTGTAAAACCATGAAAAGAGTGAAGTTGGGGAAAGCAACAGGAATAGATGGAGTGTGTGGGGAAATGCTGAGGTATTGTGGTGAGATAGCGATCGAATGGGTTTGGAAAATGTGCAAACTAGAATGGGAGAAGGGGAGTGCACCTGATGACTGGAAGCCGGGCATCATAGTCCACCTATATAAGGGTAAAGGGGAAAGAGGAGTGTGTGGGTAACCACCGAGGAATATGTCTTCTATGCTTAGTAAGGAAAATGTACAGTTGGGTAGTGATTGAGAAGAGTCAAAGCAAGAACGGAGAAATGGATAGGTGACGAGCAGAGCGGTTTTAGGAAGGGAAGATGATGTGTAGATCAGATTTTTACCCTGAAATGTATTGTGGAGAAATATCTGGAGAAGCAACAAAAGCTGTATGTTGCCTTTATGGACTTGGAGAAGGCCTATGATAGAGTGGATAGAGAAGGTATGTGGAAATTACTTAGAATATACGGAGTATATGGCAAGTTGCTGAAAGCAGTGAAGAGCATGTGTGAGGGTACAAAGGCGGCAGTATGTGTGGAGGATGATCAGAGCGAGATCTTTGATCTGAATGTTGGGTTGAAACGGGTGTATTATGTACACGTGGTTGTTTACTGTACTGTATATATGGATGGAGTCATGAAAGAAATGCAAGGAAAAACAGTGGATATTGGTGTATCGCTGATAAGGGAGGAAAACGAGTGGAAGCCACCTGTACTGCTGCTTGCTGATGATACAGTTCTGATGAGCGATAATGAATGGGAGTTGCAGGGTCTGGTTAATATGTTTGGAACAGTGTGCGAAAAACAGAATCTGAAGGTAAATGTGGGGAAGAGCAAGGTTATGGTCTTTGAAAAGAATGAAGCCACTGAGTGTGAGTTGAAGTTGAACGGTCAGGCTATGGAGATTATCAGCTCATTTAAGTATCTGGACAGTGTGCTGAGAATTGTTTTAAGTATGGATGAAGAAATGCGGGAGAGGGTGCAACAGGGGAAGAGGGTTGTAGTAACGCTGAAAGCAGTAACAAGAAATAGGGTGGTCAGCATGGAATTGAAGAAGTCCTTGCATGGCAATGTGGTAATCCCGACACTGACTTAAGGAAGGGAAGCATGGAAGTTGGTGGAGAGACTCAAGTCAAGAGTGAGAGGGGTTGAAATGAGTTACTTAAGAAGTGCGTGCAGAGTTACATGGAAGAATAGACAGACCAATGAGGAAGTAAGAGGGAGGTGTGGAGTGGAGGTAGATGTGCTGGAAAGTGTGAAAAGGAACACCTTGAGATAGTTCGACCATATGGAACGTATGGGAAGCGAGAGAACGACTAAGAGGGTGTACGAGAGCGAGGTTGAAGGACAGAGAGGGAGAGGTAAACCGAGAGAGGTGGAAGGATGGAGTAAGAAGTATATGAATGAAGGCGGTGCTGGTTGGGAGGAGGGGCATCTACTGACTGGGGACAGAGGTGCATGGGGGCGTTTCGTTCGTGTCCACCCCTTCCTTCGGGGATCATGGCGTCAGGCATAAAATTCCAATGAGTAAAAGTGTGGAACAAACTACCACTTCACATTAAAACTCAACAAACTATTTTAGCATTCAAGTTGGCTCTGAAAAACTACGTATTGTTAAAATATTAACAAAGAGTTACCGGTACATATATTCTTCGTTACAGTAATGGCGAGGACATAAATTGATTACAAATAACAACTTTGTAATGTTCCTATTACGTATCAATGTGTGTGTGGGTGTTTACGTGCGAGTGTTTTATGTCTTTAAAGGGATGTTCGGGAAGTAAATTAAATATGATGCTTTATTGTTTGGCCAAAATGTTTGTATGTATCTAGTTATTGTTTCAGGACACAGCTTCACCTGTAAATGTGCAACATACTTTTAATAACTATATTAGGTGCCTTTTTAGGAGAGGTCACTCTCAAAAGGCTCAGCCAGGACTATTTTATTGTATATAATATAATGTACATATTTTGTGTCTGTATTCCTTAATGGCTAGATAAAGGTTTAAATTTGAAATTGATTTTGTTTTATATATATATATATATATATATATATATATATAGATATATACAGTATAATTACGGTATATATAACGTTTCTCGAAACCTTGTAAAGCTGCATACTTTGATATTATAATAATGCATTGTACAAATATTTCATCTAGATTATTTTCCTGCAGTAAATCACAAAATGTTTGAGATGTTATATAATTATCTGTGGCTTCCTCCCTCATTCTCTCTCTCCCTCCATTCTGTTCGAGGTGTTCATTCCGCCTCTGATTATCTAATTAAGCAATCAGAACTGGTACACCGATTGTTTTTATGAATAAATTGTGCGTTGAAGAGCACTGATTGGAGAGATTATCTGGCATCCGTAATTTAGAAGAGCTTTGTGGAAATGAGAGACGGAACGGAATGCAAAAAGAACCAAACACATATTTTTGTTAATGGAAGAAGGATGAACAGTAATGAAGAGATAATAAGAGGAGAAGGGAGTATCAAACAACGAGAAAGTAATAACGGGGGAAGAAGAAATTGTCCACGGGAATATAATGACAAGGAAAGAGACAATGGTAATGACAGACTGGTAATGAATAAAGTAGAGAGAAGTACAATGTAATGAGAAGGAAGAAGTAAAGTCAGATAATGGAAGTACATGTTCTGTAAATTCAAGCATGTTCGGTACAATTTGCTCTTGCCTATAAAATGCGAGGAACGACTAGTGCTAATATTAACCTTTTGAAGTTCGTGACGCATTTGACAGTTTATTTTGGCTCTCATTAGACGATTGTATACAGTTTAGGAAAGATCTGTAGGAATTATAAGGGTAAAGACTTACTCAATTAATCTTCTGACTTCCAAATGCCCTTCCTAATCTGAATACGTTTGTCTAATAATAACCAGAAAACAAAAAAAATATATGCTTATTGTATCTTCTAAGGGTTAACGTGATGGTCTTCGCAAAAATAAAATATAATATATGTCAACATATTTAAAGGGTTAATTCAATAAGAATCAATTGCTGGATAACTTGACTCAGCCAATGCACAAAATCACCAATATATTTTAACCAGCCACCAGTAACTCATTATGCATAATACTAATATGTACTGTAATGTATTTGTATTCTGGTGGTGATTACATATGAAAAACTTAAAAATAATTCATTACTGTTGAAAAGGAAGATGAAATGTAAGAACACTTGTTTATATGCACGTGTTCTTTTTGGATAGATAATGCGAAGTAAATTCCGCATTCAGGAGTTTGTTATTTTTTAGACATTACAGTGCATACATTGCTGCGTTAATCATAAAGTAGTAATGTTCAATTCTTACATTTAAAATCTAACTAAACCTTTGTAACAGTTAGGACTTGTAGTTTAACATAAATTATATCCGCGTGAAATCCGTACTGCTTATCAAAGTGTAAAGCAGGTTAGTGGATGGACTAGCCGAACATCACTGTAGAAAAATAGTGCTAACAAGATACATAGAGGGCCTCGGAGTCTGACGGATCCTAAATTGAGTGGTCAATCATGTAAGTCCTTCAGTAAACTGGCTCGAGTTGTCCCTCTTACAGGGAATAGGTCCGCTTGGGGGCCTTCTGTGTATGGCCACCCTCATTAACCCTTTGCCTGCGGCAGGCACTCCAGAACGCCATGGGAATTTACAGCAATTTACAGGCTTTTAAAGCCTCTTAAAACCTGTAAAATCGAGTGCAAGGGAGCGGGAGTGCGGCAGGCCACACGTCCTTTTCCCAGCCAGGCGGCCGTGGCACTGAAGGCTCTAAGTCAGAGTCTTGCTAGATATACAATACTGCCAAAGGCAAATGTAGCTCGACATTAGCGAGAATTGCTCATTTTAGCGAATGGTCTATGGTAGGGCTGCGGGTGAACCCTGCGAGCTACGAAGATCCCTTTGGTGTCATTTTGAAGCTAATTTCTTCTAGTTTTCGGCTGAATACATTTCATCTCATTCAGACACTTGCCTAATCAATTTGGAGTGCATGAATGCACCCTAGTATGGCGAAAATAGGCGGAAATATGCTCTCAGAGAAAAGGGTTAAGGGAAGTAAGGCGTCCGGCAATAGATAGATAGATAAATATATTTTATTTGTTTTTGTTTTGTTTGTTTTGTTCTTTTTGTATGAAGGAGTCAAATGGCAGGTTGCCTATAACGAGTGTCTCCCCCTAAGCCAAAAGAGTGACAGGGCCAAATTCAATTGATGTTGGAGTCAAAATGCCTGGACACACGAAGTTTGAAGCAGTTTAAATCATAGGATGAAGGAAGGATTGATTGAGGGAGAGAGTTCATGAGTTCACTTATTGAGTAGAAGGAAGACTGAGAAAATGTGCCAATTCTTGAGTTGGAGAATAGGAGTGGGACTGTGTTGAAAGGCGGGTGCCTCGAACTCACCGCAAGGGAGGGGTTATGCACTGATAGAGCTCTAAAGAACACTGATTGTTGTAATAGCAATATAAAAGTAGAAGCAACATTGTGGCATGTAAAAAGAGATTGTAGGGAAATAATAAGAGGAAGTGAGTTGATGAGGCAAAATGCTTTAGATTCTACTCGTTCGAGAAGTGCGGTATGGGTGGAACCTCTCCACACATGTGAACATAACTCAATACAGGGGCGCACTGTGCCCTGATACAGAGCAAGAAGCTGTGAGGGGTGGAGAACCCACTGAGATGGTTGAGCACACCTAACTTTTGGGAAGCTGCTTTAGGAAGAGTGGTAATGTGATTTTTCCAAGAAAGGTTGAATGAAAAAGATACACGTCGAATATTGAGAGAATAGGAAGGGTTGAGTTGTGTATTGTTGAAGAATAGTTAATAGTCTTGTAGAAGATTGTGATGGAGAGATAGAGGGAGAAACTAGGTCTTGGAGGCATTGAATGTAATAAGATTCTCTCTGCCCCAATAACAAATAATTGTTGCTTACGACCTTGGAGGAATACCTACAATTTCCACCCTATTTGAATTTACTTGTTCCATTATTATCTCCTTTACATCTAGACGCCTTTTAACAAATTCCAAATAATGTGAACGATCGCTTGTAACGAGTCAGAGGGGCCCATATTCCTGAACAAACACCATCATGTTCTTTGGTAATTACTATAGCTTTGCCTTATTCCTAGCCAGTCAATAATATACGCTAGTTATTGTACTGAAGTACTGGAATAATGTTCCAATAATTCCCATTTCAAATACAACGACTAACTAATCATAATTTTTGTCTAGGAATGCAACAAAATCTATCACTTACCACCGACATCGATGGGGTTTGTCTAGAAACACGGCCCGTGGATTCCTTAGGGGGTCACTCTACTGGTGATCTTCTTTCATATCTTACTAACTCTTGGTCATCCTCCTTTTGGGACTTCGGTGAAACCTTTTCTTTTGCGCTAGTCATATTAAAGGCCTTTGATAGAGTCTGGCACAAATCTCTAATTTCTAAACTACCTTCCTTCGTGATCAGGTTTGATCACGGACCGTTTTTACCATGTTGAGATATCTTTAGAACATGAATATGCATTGTAATCACACCATTATTTGGTTGCTATTTCACTTATTCATGAAATATTGGAAGCAACTATATCTGGATGTATGATAACATCTAACATAAACTGTTTTGGGTGTCAAAACTTAACTGCATCAGCATTATATAAAGCATTACCCACCTTCACAGATAAGAAGGGGACGTTGGCATGAGGGTATGAAGAGAGTTGAAAGAGTTGTAAGGGCTGATAACTATAGGGTTAACTGATACAGAAGCAAAATACGCCACTGAACCCTAAAGAAGAAAAATAAGTGTGTGGTATAGAGAATGATGAGAGAAAAGTGAAATAGGTGCAGTAATAATAATTGGAAGACGATGAATTGGATACTTTATTGGAGTTGAATGAGAATTTTGTACCATAAACTTATCACGAGCAGCTTCGCTAGGATCAGAAGATTATGTTACATTTATTGCTTGCTTTCCTTTGTTCCCCTTTGTTCGTACGTGGTAAAAAAGTTTAGAGCATCATGTACATTGAAGAAGCAGGCTATATCAGAGAGTTCCTAGATAATATGATGTTATTATATATGCAAAAGTTTGGAAACATTTAGAATGTTAGTATTACCTACACTGGCAATAGTCAGAGGCTCACATACAGTCTTACATTGACGGTGATGTACGCGAGAGTGTTGAGTATAAAGGGGGCAGGATGGCTAGTGCCTAATAAATCGTCAATAGATCTGGGGGGCAACCTACTGGTTCAGCAAACGTAATGTAGCTTAGCACTTCTATTTAGTAAAGCCTTCTAATTAGGACTACATTTCTGAATATGTACTTTTCTTTTAACGAGAGAGAGAGAGAGAGAGTGTGTGTGTGTGTGTGAATGAACGTTGATTTGTTCAAAATGAGAACGGGTTGCCTTGATTCCGGGGAAGAGTGTTTATGTTAGATGTGTTTGTTTGTGTGTATGTGTGAGTGTTCTTAAATTAATATAATAAGAGTTATTTATCTCCCCACATTGTGGTTGCCGGTAAATAATACATTATAGTACAATACTTTTCCGTGGCCCACAGAACAGGGACTTGACCTTGTATAACAAATTATAATGTAAAACTTGCAAAATAAACAAACAAAAACGTATACGAACACAGTAAAAAGACAAAACAACTAATCAAAATCGCTATGTGGAAACAACGCTTAAGTAAAATAATAATTTATAAATAAAAGAACACAATCTACCACATAGGGTGTACATTACTACATGAGCAAGTTAATCTGTTTCCCAAGCAAACTAATCGCACACGTAACAACGCACTATTGTCACGTTCAAGGAATTAGTCAATTTGGGAAGTCGGGGACGTTCTGGTAAATTTTTCTAAACTCTGCATGAATAAAGAAACTACAATTAGTGTAAAAAAAATCAATTAAAATCAAATTTGCAACTTGACAAGACATTAACAATAGTAAAACATACAAATGGCTATCACTAACGATAGTGCTATCGGGTAGGTACCTGTAAGCATAGCATGTTTCAAGTGACCCCTAAAAATTACTACCCTACTATTAACCTACATTTATTGTACAAATAAACTAAGGAAATCGCAAATGCAAGCAATTGATACTATCGACAATGAATAGATACAATATATTAAATACAAATATTTGAAAATATGAAGAAGGCACACTAGATTTAAACAAAAGAGTACTCTTTTAACCAGAATAATTAATTATAAAAAATAATAATAACAATAGAAACGGATAAACATTAAAACAGACAGACACAAAGTAAGCAGAAGTTATAATAGAAACTTCAAGTTAATAATACTTGATTAAAATTATTGATATCAAATTTTAAAATACAGTCACAATAATTGACCTTACAAAGATTAAATTTATGCAACAATTTTCTTACAACAAAACCTCTGTCTACTAAGAGTCTGTATAGTAACATAGCTCTATCCCAAAAGTCTTCTACTCTGGTACACATTTTACAAAATCTTATTAGCTGGGAATAAAAACAATTATAAGTTATTTTACTATCGATATTACTACTGTATTAGGGAAAGGAAAGTTTATTACGTTAACATTAAAATCGTCAACTTTGTGGTATATCTTAAGTGTGCACTGTTCATTAACAATCTGTATATTAATATCAAGAACATTTTCAACTTCATTATTTACGTCACCTTGTGTGAGGGGGATGGAATTTGGATACATTTGTTTAGCGTCTTTCATAAATTTAAATTCTAAAGCAAGCAAGAATAAGTCTGCAATTAAAGGGCTAGCATTTCCACCCATAGGAATTCCTAATATTTGTTTGAAAATGTAGGGCCCGAATCTAACATCATAAGTATTGAAAAGAAGGAATTTAAGGGCATCTTTAAGTTTAGTTCTATCAAAATATACTGAACTAGTAGGATGAAAGCTAAAGCAGGCGTCACACCTAGCCGATTTGAGGCCAAGACTGTCCGCGACCTAAGGGTCGTGGACAGTCTTGGTCTACGTCGTCGCGCATCATGGGCCGTCCCCATCATAACAAAGAGGTCGGGATGGGTCTTCACATACCCCCTCAAAAGTTCAACATGCAGAACTTTCAAAATCAAGTCGGCGTGGAGTGAGGTAAAAAAATGGGGACGTGAAGGGGACGGGAGGCTGATGGCGTGTCACGGCGCTTGACGGCGCTTGACGGCGCTTGACGGCGCTTGACGGGAAAAGGTAGGCGTCAGTGCGGCGTCACACGGCGGCACACGGCACCAGAAATGAGGCCTGCGTCAGGCGGCGTCACCATAACAACCTGCGGGGATCAGCGGCGGCTTGCGGCGACCCAACGATACCCTAACGGTCCTGGATTTTGTAATCCGGAGGGGGGTCGCCGTCAAACGGCGACGATGGTTGGCGGCCATCGCCTCCAAGCGGCGTAAAAACATACCGGGGTCCCCGGTATGCGCAGCCATGCGGGGACCCCCTCCTGTAGCGCGGCGATATGGCAACGTCGCACGTGGCACCACCACAGACCGTGTAACGTGGCCGCCAACCCCTATAAAAACAACGCGCCGCCATGCACCGCCCTATGTTTCCCACTCACCACCATCACGACCGAGCGCGCCAACCCAGTCTCCTGATTTACATCGCTCCGACCACCATCTCGTTCTTCGCCACCATGCCACGTCCGAGAACTAAGAATACGATCAACAAGCCCATGCACCAGTCGAGGTCATCCAGCAGCAAGGATGAGAGCAACCAGGGAAACACAATTGAGGAAGAAACGGCGGTTGAACCTGGTGTACGTGGTGAACACGAGGAGCCACAACCGGCCGCCCCTGCCCTGCCTGCCACCTACTCACTGTCCAATGATGCCATTGACGATGAGATTGACGTGGAACAGGAATCCTCGAAGCCCGGCCGCCGTCGACACATCATTAAAGTGGTGTATAGTGACGAGCAGGAGCTTGACTTGGCCGACTGGTATGAGCATCACCCCGTTTTATACGCCAAGGGGCGTAAGGATTTCAAGGACACCGCCCTCAAAGCTGCACTCTTCGAGACCAAGGCCAAACCATGGAACCCCCTGTTACAGGTGAGTTTACTGCCCATAATGTGTTAATTAATAATGGTTGAGGAGAGCGATGATGATTCGAGTATTACAAGCAAATAAATGAAATGCACGTGAGTGCATGACAGTTGGAGAACATGTGCACATAAATTTAACGCCAATGATGCTGAAAGTGAAAGTGAACGAATCATCATTTATCTCTTACACCATATACCTATGAATGCCACGTGGATATGTGTGTTAAGTTGAAATATGATAATTTTGATTATGATATTATTATAATATATCATTATTATAGTATTAAAACAATAATCATAATAAGCATAATATTATAATATTGTTGTTATTTGGTACAAATGTTCGTGGTGCAATGAATAGTGTGTTCACCGAGACATAAAATATCACTACATAATGTCGTTAATATGTGATGTTCGGTACCCTATCATGGTATATATATGTGTATATATTATTAATGTATATATCTCTCCACCTCACAGGGATGCAAGTGAAGGGCTTCCTAGAGGGAATGCGGACTCGTTATGGCCGCATTACAGAGACCAAGAGTGGACAGGCCCCACTCTGACACACGGAGCGGGATAAGTGGATTATCGCCACGTTTGCCTTTCTCAAAGACCACATCGTGCGCCAGAGTGGTCGTCAGAATACCCAGGTAAATGTTTGTTTAATTACTGCTTTGCATGTCTCGATTATTTAAAAGTGTTTGACACTGACCAGCCACGTGTGGACAAATTATGATTGTGGAGACTCGTTGTGCATACCACAGGTTTCTGACCTGACCTGGTTGTGGTATCTGCCGTTTGTTATTCCTTTCGTTATATTATTATTGTATTGATTTAGTTATTAATTAAATATATTTTATATATATATTGTAATTAATGTATTCATGTATTAAGATTAATATTGCTTTATTGAGTTATATAAGCTATTTAGTCATTATTTATACATTATGTATTATGTATGTATGTATTTTTTGAATGATTCCCTTCTTCATTTCATTATTTTATTCGTTAATTAGTTATTGAATATGTTATACATATATATATATAACGTAAATCATTTATTTATGGATACATTATTCAGGCAGTGGATGAATGAAACAAGCCATATAATATATATATATATATATATATGTTTATAATATTACATATCAATACTAATAATTGACTATTTCACTGTGGTATCGCCCCTCGTGCTCCCAGCGTTGGCAGCGTGGAGGAGGAAGAGGAGGATGAGGTGGTAGTGGTCGACATAAGTGCCAAAGGTCCCCCGAAGCAAGGAGCAGCCGCCAAACGCAAACGTCGCACGAGCCCTGAAGTCGACGAGGTTGACTCACTACTGCGAAAGGTAACAAGGTAACGAATCATTCATATTATTTATTATTAATATTATTATTATATAGTCATGCTCAATCCAAATGTTTGTAGTGTGTGGTTTATAATCTTTTTGATGTAATTTGTTGTCATTATGTGTTGTTAATAACATGTTTATTAGGTAATGTTGTTAGTTTTTTTTTACATATTTAAGATTGTAGAAAATCATTCAATATTATTACATGACTGTATTCGTGATGCAGCATCGTGGGTATATAAATCATACAATACATTACCGAGTGCCTGTCAAACAACATAAATAATATGCAACATGTCATGTAACATACTAATTATTCGTAACCACTTTTCAGCTTCAGGACAGGTCCAGAGGCAATGAGGAACTGCAGGCCTTGATCAAGACCCGGCTGCGTAATCAGACAAAGCGTGAGGCCCAGGTCCAATCATTGTTTGATTATCTCACCAGTCTTGGATCTGATGTGCACCCCTCCCTCCATGAAGAGTTGGATACCGCCCTCATCAAGGTCACACGGCACTTCAAAGCTGAGACCCGCAAGATCCAGCGCCAGGAGGAGCAGGCTTTGTTGTGCCTTCCTCCCCCCCAACCACAGCAACTGGTACCCCGCCCGGCCCGGGAGTGCACCCCCCAGAAAGCCCACTCCAGCCAGCATGACCAGGGGTATCAGGTTGGTAGGACTAACTACGGCCACCAGCAAGAGTCCATGTGGGCCACACCTGGCCCCAGCTTGGGCTGCAACCAACCCCTCCCAGGCACACCCAGGCATGCTCCACCAGGTGGCCACCTCCTCAACCTCCCCAGCCCCTCAGCACCGCTACCCTTCTCAGGCACCTCACCTGGCACCAGCCAATTCCTGGAGAGCATCCTCAACCCAACTAACATGTAACTTGTGATTAATAAAATATGTTTTGTAGAACTGTGTATATATCTTACCTTCTATACCATGTCGTTTTGCCATGATACCATACCAGCTGGTGAAGTATAGTACCCCCTGAGGAAGTCCCTCTGTTCCTTGGCGAGCCTTGTGGTTTGGTTTCCAGCGAGACACTGGATATCTCCCATCTGCTCACCGTCCCTCCACGAACCACCTGTGACCAGGTGTGTCACTGGGTCCTCAGTATCAATGAGGCTGGAGGGAATTGCAGGTGTACGTTGGCGAAGAAGGTTGTGCAGGCAACAGCAGGCCAACACAACACTCTCCACCCTCTTGGGTTGTATGGTCAATAGACACCTGAATCTGTCAAAATATAAATAAACGACATAAATAAAAACTTAAATAATAAATATAGTATCAATAACCATCAAAATATAAGATATATAGGTATATTAATTACAGAAAAAAAAAAATAATAACTACATTCAATACATAATTAAATTAATAATAATAATAAAATAACAAAATTAACTGAAATAAAGAGATGCAAATTATATAATGAATTACAGAAATAAATAATAAATATATTATCAATACATATCAAAATATAATATGAGTTATATTAATAAAACAAACAAATACCAAATAAATAAATAAAATATATAAATAAAATTATTTATGAAATAAATGAATACAAAATAACTGAAATAAAGAGATAACAAATAACTACATAAATAAATTAATAAATAATAAATAATGTGTAAGTCATTGATATACATTGATATAAATCAATACAGCAATAAATATATAAATACATAAAGAAATTAATTACATTATATATACCAAAGATAATCACTAATAACAGAAATTCAATAATAAAATAATTAACTAACGAAATGAATATATAAATAAATAAAAAATTAATCAAACGATATATTAGTACACAATTAATATTTGTTTAACAAATTAATCTTAACTCATTTAAATAAATAAATAAATAAATATATACATAAATATGAACCACTCTTACCTGCTTGCTAGGAAAGGCGTTCTCCACAATCCGACGAGCCCTTGATAGACGGTAGTTGAAGAGGCGGTTGTCTCGGGAGAGGTTCCTTTGTGGATAGGGCTTCATCATCCAGCTCCGAAGGGGGAATGCATCGTCCCCGACGATGAAGTAGGGCAGTGGCACGCCAGTGCCGGGGATGGGTTCAGGGTCTGGTAGGCCAAGAGTTTTCTGTTCAAGGGCAGCACGAAGCAGTGTCCTGCCAAATATCCCTGCATCTGAGCCACCCCCTGATGCCCCAACATCGACGTACAAGAAGCGGTAGTCAGCGTCGACGAGTGCCAGCAACACAACGGAGTGGAAGCCCTTATAGTTGTACCACATGGAACCACCTTTGGCGGGACACCGCATTGCAATGTGCTTGCCATCAAGTGCACCAATGGTGTGGTGGAAGTTCCATCGTTGGGAGAACTTGTTTACCACTGCCTTCCATTCCTCCGGTGTCTTGGGGCAGGGCATCATCTCGTCCATATACTCAGCTATGAGTGCCTCACATGTCTCATACACAACGTTTGATATGGTGTTGTGTGCCACTCTGAAGCTGTACATGAGGCTCATATAGCTGTCATCGGTTGCCAGGAACTGCAGTGTTATGGCTAGTCGGAGGCCAGGTTCGAGTGCCTTCCGGTAAAAGGTATCGTTCTTTTCAATGCGGTTGCGCCACACGTCCTAGTACCTCCCGGAAGACTGCAACATCCATCCGCAGGTAGTTTCTGTAGGCTGGCCCATCCTCCTCGGCGAGTTCCTTCAGTATCTGCTCATAAATACCAAAGGTTTTCCTACGGAGAAGCCAGTTCCGGACCCACACGCGAGGGGTTCTATTCTGCCTCCGTCTTTTCCTCAACAGCAGCTTGTAGATTGCTATATTTGTCAGTAGGTGGTCATTTTCCAGATTTAACTGAACCTGGAGTAAGCGTAGATGCCGTGTCTGGTTCCTAGGGACTGTGGTGGACATGGTTGCGTACAACCGTGACGGTGGCTGAAGGTTTACTGATGAGGCACACCCTTTGGTGTAGCTTTTATATACCCCACCTTGAGTTCGCTCGCCGTCGTTCAGGGTCATGCGGGCCGGGTCGCCGTCATTACTGAAGGGGTCGCCGTCCATCGGCACAGTAATGCATATTGACGCTGCCCTACCTCCTATCGACGCCGTTCGTCGGGTCGTTGTCACCGCGCTACGCCGCAGATCGGCACTCCAGCGGCGACCTAGGTCTCACCTTCAGTCCTGCATGGGCGCCGCTATACCCTGTCAGGTGGCCGTCAGGCGGCGTGGCCATCCATACTGCATCCCGTCCAAAACTCACCCCCCCAAATCCTTAAGCTCTCTGCCGAAGGTCGGCACTCCTGACCACGACTAAAGGTCGTGGTAAGTCGTGGCTCAAGTCGGCATGGTGTGACGCCTGCTTAAGTGACGCATTATTAAAATATGAATTAACATTTATGTAATGATTACGACTACTTTCAAAATTGTCAAAATGCAAATCTATAATAAAGCAAAGTTCTGAAAATACTAAATCTAAAGGCAAATTGGTATACAAAGTTGAAAAGTCAAAGATATGTACTGAGGTAACCTTCTACATGGTATTAAGTTTATCAAAAACTTCTACTGAATTGTCAACACTCCAATCAATCCAAGGCGTGTACTCATTGAAAAAATGTGTACAAATAATGCAGATTATTTTGATAGAAATACAAGATTATCTCGTTCACGGCAAAACATAATTATGACTATATCTTAAACAAAAAGAGAAAGAGAGCGCGCGAGTGCTCCTTAGCTCACACGTAAGAGAAGTGTGTAAGAGAAGTGTGATGAGGCCGGAGTTTCGTGGAAGTGTGAGGGAAGCCGAGAGTTGGGCTTTTGGCTTACATGTTTGGTTGCATTGTGAAGGGGAGGTACACAAAGGCAAATATACAAAAACAACTTTGAAGTAAAAACATGAAATTATAATTGAAAATAAAAACAATGATATACATACATACATACATAAAATTTTAAGACTGAGTGTTCCACACATAAGTGCAGTTTCAGTCTCTTGTCCTAATGGCGGCATTCCAGGCAACCCTGTTAAGAGCTGCTTCACTTGCCAAGTTCTTGGATTTGAGATCGGCGCGTATAGTCCGATCCCAGGTCTTCCTCGGTCCACCCCTTGGTGCAGCTCCCTCCACAATCACAGACCTGCATTTTTCACCCAATTTTGTTCATCCATTCTCTCCACATGTCCATACCATCCCAGTCTACTTGTACGCATCACCTCGCTAATACTCTTTATACCTAAACGTCTCCTCAGCTCAACATTTGTTATTCTATCCTGTAGCCTGGCCCCACACATCCTTCTCACCATTCTCATCTCATTACGCTCCATTCTGTTGACATCCTCTACTTTAACGGCCCATGTTTCTGAGGCATACGTCATTGCACTTCTAACACATGAGGCATACACCTTTCCCTTCAGGGGGAGAGGCATTCTTTTCATGGTCAGGATTGGCATCAATTCTCTGAACTTCCCCCAGCCACACCTAATTCTAGCAACAGTGGCAGCCTCGGCCCCACCACCGGTAGAGATGGTATCTCCTAGGTAACAAAACTTGTTCACCAGCTCCAAAGACTCATTTCCAAAATTCACAGCCACAGGGTCATCACTTAACACAAGCTCGCCTTTGCACACCACGCACTCAAATTTCTCTATTTCTGACTTATCCTTTGGCAGGGGCCCCTTTATTCTACTACAGCGCTTACTCCCATGGTGTACCCAACATCGACAGATGCTACATTGAATTGAGTTAACGCCCACTCCCTTTCCACACACTGCACATGGGTATGCACCGCTCTTTTCCACATTGCCTCGTCTCAATCTACAATGCATAACCTTGGTTTTGTTAATATTGACTCTTAAACCCTTGCTCGCCATGCCCTCTCTCCACTCTCTGAATTTGGCCTCAGCAGCTTGCATACTGTCAGCTATTAGGACTACATCATCTGCATAAAACAGTTCCAACGGGAGTCCGCCTCTAAAAACTCTAGACAGTGCCTCCAAGACCATAATAAAGAGGATGTTAACACTGAACCCTGATGGACTCCAACACGGACTGCGAACTCATGACTCAGTACACCCTTCACCCTCACCGCACTTCGCGAATCCTCATACATCTTCATTATCACACGCACCAGCCACTCTTCCACCAAGTTTCTTCATAGCCCACTACACAACATCTCTAGGCACCCTATCAAAGGCCTTCTCCAGGTCTACTACAAACACAAAGTAAATATCCCTGCCTTTTAGTAAGTATCTTTTCTGTATCTGCCTGACTATGAAGATAGCATCGGTTGTACCCCTTCCTGGCATAAAACCAAACTGCATATAATCAATAGAGATGCTTTGCCTGATCAAACCCTCAAGGACTCTCGCACAGACCTTCATGATTTGGTCAAGCATTTTCAGGCCCCTATAATTTCCTCTATCTAGCGCATCCCCTTTTCCTTTGTATATATTTACTATTATACTTTTGAGCCAATCCTCTGGGATTTTCTCATCTTTAATAATGGTGTTTATCAACTCAGTGACTAAGTTTACACCAATCTCCCCTGAGACTTTTATCATCTCAGCGACAATGTCGGAGCAACCTGGAGCTTTACCGTCCTTCATTTTACTGATTGCGTCGCTCACTACAGCTGGTGCTATCAAAGGAGGGGGCCCAGATATTGGTGTTTCGACACTAAGCTGTTCTTTATCCCATTCAAACTCTACATTTAGCAATCGTTCATAGTGTACCTTCCATGCTTCTCTGATTTCATTTTCTGCATACACAATCTTCCCATTATCATTTCTAACACACTGTTCACCTATTATATCCCTACTGTCATTTTTAACTCGCCTAGCTAGGTTGAAGATCCCATTGGGATTGTCAGTGTTACACACTTGTTCGAGGACCAGGTCCTTAATGCGATTTTTAGCATTGTAAATAACTCTTTTGGCAGTTCGTTTAGCTGCCTGGTATTCCTCCTTGCTGCCTCCTTTCTTCCTTTCTTTAAGAGAACAACAATATATATATGAGTTAAAAAGGAAGTAGATAGATCACAATGAAAGAAGAGTAAACTATAAGATAGTGCAAACATTTTGTATTTTTATGTCTCAACTATGGGACTAGGCTATCAGTAGGAAGTAACTCCTGGAAGGTCCCGATATTACTGTGTAAAACTTCGAGATGTTGCGTACTTCCTATGTGTCAAGCTAGATAGTGACAGTGGAGTTTCTTTTCTGCCACACTAGAAGACAACAATATAGTTATACCTTTCACGTGCTTGCTTTGGAGAAAACAGCTGTACCTTCGTTCACGCCATCTTCAAATATGGTCTGGCATCTTCTTTCCTACGAGTTGGTAACGATATTTTGGGTATTTTCTTGACGTGTCGGTGTAGCCAGGATTCTTGTAGAGCAATGGGAGCGATCAGATCACCTCAGAAAAAAACCTGACGTTTGGCATGGAGTTGATCCAAGGTTCATTTGTTCTGCCACGCTATCCACTTAGCTATCGCTTATAATAATATGTATCGAAGAATAATAAAAAAACTGTCAGCAATGTCTCTCCATAGCTCAACATCCTCAAGAACATGAAATTGACCGAGATAATATGTCGGAATTAACCCATCTAGCCCCAGTGACGTACTGTACGTTGGCCGATGCCTATTTTTGCAACGCACAGGCCCAGCGTCGGTCAGTGTATATTTACTATTTTTGCCTAATATTAATAATTTTATGCCTCCAAAAAGGCTAGTAGGGATCTCAAATTTGTACACTTGGTAGCTTAGGATGTGGGGCAAATTTGGCAGCCCACATAAGGATCTCATTTTGTTAAATATTAAAGAAAAAATAACAAATATGGAAAATGTCTTGGATCTGATAAACAACATTTTAAAAGTTTGTGCGGTTTACTTTTTCTTGTATATCATAGAATTAATACATTTTAATTTTTGAAGCCATCTGAAATATGTTCTTATCCAATCAAAGGTGTTGCCATATATGCATAAGTCATTGACTTTTGTCAGTAATTTGTTAAGAGGGACTATGGGGAACTTTGCTATGAAGGTCTTATAAAAGTCCTGCTTACAGGAAGAGGTAATTTTCATGAATACTTGGAACCATTTTTATAGCCAACTCTGCCTGTTTGACTGTGACAGGGATGATCTGCACCTGAACTCTGTGGGAGAGGCTTGTCTCAGCAGACTGCTTAACAGACGTGAGAGTCAATCTAAGAGACATTCCGCCACAGTCATCATCAAATTATAATTTGCTAAAGCTAATTTTCATCAAAGTATATTTAAATAACGCTCATAGGATCCATAATATACAGTATTTCAGACCTGAAATGACATATGCCGAATAATGTGATATCATGACTATAAAAGGGTCCTGGTTCAACATTGTAAACATAGTGATTTTATCTGACATTTTTCTAACAGCGTAGTAGAAATAAAAATGAAAGGTGTTTGCTGTATGTTAAAGAAAGTGTTCAACACCCACTGGCCTTCAATTAAACACTAAATTATATTGGTACAATAAATGTTCATCTTTAAAAAAAATATGCATCATAATAACGCTGGTAATAATCAACCAACGTCCAACACATCCAACAAAAAGTTATGACATCATTTTTGAAAGCTTAAATTTAACTATGACAAAGTGGGGCGATCCCCTAACCTCCCGCACAGGTAAAGATCTACATACTTATTTGCAAGTTCATCAACCCACCACACACAAAGTACCAACATTTTGTATCTCTCAATTGAAACGAAAGACGAATTTAGTAAGCGAAGCTGTAGCAAGTGATACATTTAATGTACTCCTATGTATGTACCACTCAATGACCTTCAACATTAACATCATCTTGAGAAAATACCTAATCTCGGAAGGCAGAATTTCACAAGTTTAAAAATAAATTGCAATCTATAAGCTGCGCAACAGATATTGATAGAATATGGACATTGTTTATAAGCAATTATAATACTATTGTAGAATCTTGTGTTGCAATGCAGATGAAAAAAGATAAATAAAGACAGTTTATCAGCAATGAGACTGGCTTATGAAAAATTATAAGATTATACTGATAAGGAAATGTGCACTAACCTCCATTGCAAAAGAAAAAACATAATTTAAATAGGATAACACATTAGAGAAAGATAGATAGATAGATATATATTTATATTGACCACAGCTTACATTATTAGCCTACCATAAACTACAACATGTGTATAGTACAACATAATGATACAACACTTTATCATTATTGAGATTGTAAACAAAACTGTAGTCCATACAATTTTCTTTCAATTTGGCTTAAAAACAAATATTTTACACTGGTGCGTTTGTTTTTTATGTTATTTGAATTATGTATACAACAATTTGAGAATGTCATGGACTATTTCGCACATTATATTTTGGGAGAATTTGTCTGAAAATATATCTTCTAAAATTATAAAATTGATATATATTTCTTATACTTTGTGAAAGCGGAAAATCTTGCAAGGAATGTCTCTCAGTTTAAGCAGACCACAGACGTTTCTCTTGTTAATTTCAATTTAATTCACTTTCTCTCGCCTCACACGTTATTTACTGGAGGATACCAGGTTTTTCACAATACGTAGACGGAGGTCTTTAAAAAAATAAAAATAAAAAATAAATAATGGCTGTATATGTGTCTGATCAGTAGGTTCCATATACATACATTGTGTGTACATACATACAATACATACATAAAAGATTAAAGACTGCTTTTTCCACAGAGTGTGGTTACAGTGTTGCATCCTAAATGGCGGCATTCCAGGCGACCCTGTCAAGGGCTGCCTCTGTTGTCAAGTTGTTTATATTGAGATCGGACCAAACTACCTGATCCCACGTCTTTCTAGGTCTACCCCTACGTGCAGATCCCCCCACTTTCACAGTCCGGTATTTTATTACCCAGTGCTGATCATCCATTCTCTCCACGTGTCCAAACCATCCAAGTTGGTTCATACTAAATTTTAAGATGCTAAGGTGATGTGTTCATCTTCTTGTTTGAGTAGATAAATTAGTTGGCCTTTTAGAATGTTCTTCGTGCGCGGGCGCTTGTGTGTGTATGTGTGTGTGTGTGTGCCCGTGTGTGTCTGAGAGAGTGAGAGTGGCAGGGTGAATAGAATGATTCAAAGTTTGATAGTATTGGAGGGAAGACCCGTTCAGTCTGAGTTATGGGTTTCCACATACTCTGAATATGGAGCTGAATCTGGATTGTGCCTGAGACACACTAGTGTGAATAAAGGATTTTTTCATGTGACCAAAAATCACAGAATGGAGTCTATACTCAAATTAGTTAGTACATTAATGAGATTAAATAATATTCATAATCTATCTATCTATATATTGCCTGACGCCGTGATCCCCAAAGGGGTGTCCACGAACGAACCGCCCCAATGCACCTTTGTCCCCAGTCAGTCGACGCCCCTCCCCCCAACCAGCACCGCCTTCGTTCATATACTTCCTAACTCCATCCTTCCACCTCTCTTTCGGTCTACCTCTCCCTCTCTGTCCCTCCACCTCGCTCTCGTACACCCTCTTAGTCATTCTCTCGCTTTCCATACGTTCCATATGGCCGAACCATCTCAAGTTGTTCCTTTTAACACTTTCCAGCACATCTACCTCCACACCACAACTCCTTCTTACTTCCTCATTAGTCTGTCTATCCCTCCATGTAACTCCGCACACACTTCTTAAGTAATTCATTTCCACTGCTCTCACTCTTGGTCTGAGTCTCTCAACCAACGTCCATGCTTCGCTTCCGTAAGTCAGTGTCGGGATTACCACACTGTCATGCAAGGACTTCTTCACTTCCATACTGACCACCCTATTTCTTGTTACTGCTTTCAGCGTTCCTACAACCCTCTTCCCCTGTTGTACCCTCTCCCGCACTTCTTCATCCATAGTCCCACCTTTACTCAACACACTGCCCAGATACTTAAAAGAGTTGACGATCTCCCTATCCTGACTGTTCAGCTTCACCTCACACTCTGTGACTTCACCCCTTTCGAAGACCATAACCTTGCTCTTCCCCGCATTTACCTTCAAATTCTGTTTTTTGCACACTGTTCCAAACTCATTTACCAGACCCTGCAACTCCCATTCATTATCACTCATCAGAACTGTATCATCCGCAAACAGCAGTATAGGTAGCTTCCACTCAATTCCCTCCCTTTTCAGCGATACACCAACATCCACTGCTCTTGATAGTATTTCTTTCATGACTCCATCAATATATACAGTAAACAACCACGGGGACATCACACACCCCTGTTTCAAACCAACATTCAGGTCAAAGAACTCGCTCTGCTCACTCTCCACACGTACTGCCACCTTTGCACCCTCATACATGCTCTTCACTGCTTTCAGCAACTTGCCATCTATTCTGTATATTCTAAGTACTTTCCACAAACCTTCTCTATCCACTCTGTCATAGGCCTTCTCCAAGTCCATAAAGGCAACATACACCTTTTGTTTCTTCTCCAGATATTTCTCCACAACACAATTCAGGGTAAATATCTGATCTACACATCCTCTTCCCTTCCTAAAACCTCCCTGCTCGTCGCCTATCCATATCTCCGTTCTCACTCTCACTCTCTCAATCACTACCCTACTATATAGCTTCCCTACTACGCTTAAAAGACATATTCCTCGGTGGTTACCACACACTCCTCTTTCCCCTTTGCCCTTATATAGGGGGACTATTATGCCAGTCTTCCAGGAATCGGGTGCACTCCCCTTCTCCCATGCTAGTTTGCACATTTTCCATACCCATTCGATCACTATCTCACCACCATACCTCAACATTTCCCCACACACTCCATCTGTTCCTGGTGCTTTCCCCAACTTCACTCTTTTCATGGCTTCCCATACTTCTGACCTCCTGATCCCCACCTCCTCCTCCACTACTTCTCTTCTTCTCCCTCCCATACCATATCCAGCTATGTTTGCTGGCTCTTCATTCGTTGCATTTCGCAACTCATTGAAGTACTCCCTCCATCTTTCGACTCTCTCTTGCTTCTCGGCTAGCAGTCTCCCATTCTTATCTTTCACACCCTTACTGTTTCCCTTGCTACCTTCCCTAACTTTCTTGACTTCTTTCCAGAACAGTTTCTTACTCTCCCTCCATTTTACACTCAGATTCCTTCCAAATTCCTCATCTACTCTTCTCTTACTTTCCTTCACTACTCACTTCACCACCCTCTTACTCTCCATGTACCTCGCTCGTTTCTGTCTCTCGAAATCTTCATTCCCTCTACTACCCAACTACTCTTTATATACTTTCTTCTTTTCTTCCACATCTATTCTTACCTCTTCTGTCCACCATACTGTATCTTTCACTCCCCTCCCTCTTCTCCTCACACCTCCTCACATGCTGCACTGATCTCATCCTTAAACACCTTGCTCATCTCCTCCACTTCCTCCATAACTTCCAGGTCGAACCCACCTAGTCGTCTTTCCACTGCTCTCCTGACTTCCTCCTCCTGCAACCACTCCACCCTCCTCACCATAATATTCATAATACTCAGTCTAATATTACACAATAATAATAAGCTTAGGAAAACCTTCCCTCTGATACCCACAAATCTGTCCTCAGCTGGATGAACTAGTTTATTGGCAGCTTCAATGTACTCAAGGGGTTAATTAGGTAATATACATAGCCATACATCATATTGATACTAAAAGTTTGGGTTTATCTTTGGCTAAGTTGATGATGATTATATAGACGATTAAAGATAACATTATAATGGTGATTTCAAATTAGTATCCTACAAAAAATATATTATTCAGCAAAAGATAGAGGAAGTGTGTCACAAATACTGACCGTGACATTATTTCCGTTATGTGGGGCACCAATTCCAGTTAATATTCTTTCTGTTATTATATTCACCATTTGTCATATTCCTGGTTTACGAAAATCCACCTTTTCACATTAATTATATGCCCTTAACATAAGTCTTAAAGTGTAAACCTTAAGGGGGATGACCTGTTTTTGTTCTGTCCTTTTCTATCTTGCTCTGGCTTGTATCCATTTGGCCCCATTCAGCCTACTGGTTTAAGACGTTTATCCCCATCCAGGTGTCAATTTTTTACTGGTGAGCGGTAGCGAGCCAGCATATTTTTTATTTTTGTTTGACAGCAGGCTAAATTTGTACATTTTTCGATAGAAAAATGTCTCCGGCGAAGCCGGATTTCTTCATATAATGCTGGCTCGCTATCGCTCGCCAGGAAGAAATCGACACCTAGATGGGGATAAACGTCTTAAAATAGTTTAACTGAATGGGGCCGAATGGATACAAGCCAGAGAAAGAGAGAAAAGGACAGAAATAACAAAAAGCAGGTCACCCCCTTAAATCCGAATCTTGGTGGCCAGAGTAAATTGGAGTTGTACATTTAACCCCTTCTGTACCGGCGACGGCTTTCTAATTTCATTCTAGCTATATTTAGACGGTTTTGTACAGTTTAAGAAGGATTTGTGATATTAAACGGGTTACGTGAGATAGTTCGAAGCTTGTTAATTGATGGAGCCCCTTTTAAAACTTAATAAAATCGTCTAGCAGACGCCAAAGAAAACATAAACAGGTGGCACTGGTACTGGAAGGGTTAAGAAAGTACCTGGGGCACCATTAATAGTGGAACCAGTGCCGCTATGAAATGTGGTGACCTGTGGCGACCAATAGTGATGACCTTAGTTTATGGCTGGTTGCAAAATGGATGGTGAGCAAATTAAAAGCCTGGGTTGTTTAAGGGTAGATGTCGTGTGAGGGGGAGTGGCGAAATGTGTGTGTGTGTGTGTATGTGTGTGTGTGGCTGGAGGGAGGGGCTATGTTAGAGGTAGTGGTTGGGCTTGTGATATTATTTCAGAATTATGGAACAGTGTAGATTGGTGATATTAGATAGTGATGAGCTTCGACGAACACACACACACACATATATATATATATATATATATATATATATATATATATATATATATATATATATATACATATATATATATACTGTATATATGGAGATAGATATATAGCTAAACAGAGAGATAGATAGATAGATAGATAGATAGAGAGAGAGAGAGAGAGAGAGAGAGAGAGAGAGAGAGAGAGAGAGAGAGAGAGAGAGAGAGAGAGAGAGAGAGAGAGAGGGGGGTGGGAGAAGAGAGGTCTTGGTGATAATCGTTCACGCAATTAAATGTATAGACTTCTTCAGAAATCAAGTGCAATGTTAAACATTTCCTTTATAGAGTATTAACATCCTGAATATGTTTAATAATGTTTTAAGTAAAGCACTATTTCAATTGAAGTTTGAATAATCTAAACTAAGCAAGGTTAAATGTATAATTTATTAATATTTAGGAACTATTATGGCTATTATTCAGATATCATTATATATTTTGATGATCATAAAGATGAACACGTGAATGGCATTGGTTTTGAATGGGACTGTTACTATGGTTTAGGTACATGGAACATTTGAGTGAAAGCGAAAATGTACAAGCCAAGAAAATTGTGAAATTCCCTGGTGAATTTATAAGAGTTATGGCGTTTATCATGAGACACCGACATGAAGGACGAGCTGGAGGTTATATTTTAAGTGAGTGTGGGTGCCTATATACATATACTACACATACTTGGCAGCCCTTCCTAGGTACTCTGCCTTTCACATATGAACTACGAGGTGTATCTATATATGTTTAAACGGTGAAGTAGTATATGCCTCAGTATAGAGATAATTCCAAGCTACCCAGCTTATTAGTTGTACTTGTATTTTAATGCGATGTTCACAATTACCACCCTTTGATTTGAACACAATTGTTTTTAGAGACATAGCAATGGCTCAATATCTAACACTTTGAGGTACAATTGGTCACATTTCGTGGGGAAGTAATAATAATAATAATAATAATAATAATAATCAGTGTATTTCAAGCCGGCAGCCAATGGGGCTGAAAATACACAGACTTACCCTAGATCTTATCCTAATGGATCAACAGACTGATCCTGGCAGCTAACGAGAGCGCCTACATACCCCCGAGGGAGTAGGACGTGGGCAGGAGACTTTGTGGGTCCCCCGAGACGATCCGCCCAGATCTTGCCTTCACGGCCAGGGAAAGATTTTGAGAGAACTTCCCCTGCCGGCGCGTGGGATTGAACCCCCGACACCAGAGCTAGCGCTCCCAATACAGAGTACTAAGCGCGCTCGGCCACCGTGACCGTGAAAGTATGTGTGTGTATGTGTTTATGAGTATGTGTGTGAGGTGGGGGGGGTGGAAGGGGTGACAGAAAGTACGTCGAGTGGAGGCAGCGGGACAACCAAAACACTCAGTTCTTAATATTAATCTATATTGGCATTTGCTACTGAGTCGAAGACAAGGATAGTAAAACAATTAATTTTAAGTTTTCATGTAACGTAATAAATAGAAAAGTATATGTACAGAAAGTACCAGAACTAGTTTTGCCCTATATTGTTTCAGTCGCCTCTAGATAGAGGCCTGGTTTCCTTTTCAAAACGTTAGTTGTGTTTGTTCTACCCATTCACCAAAGTAGGTGCCGGAAATTTCGTAACATTCGCCTTCCTGGTATATAATTTCAATTAATTTGCATGCGTCTTAGAATTATTATTGATTGTGAATAATGCATTTGTATCAACATTGCTAAAGCCTATATAAGTTGAACTAAATTATTTGTTTTTAGTCTTTCATAACATTTCATAATATGATGGTATCAGCTATGTCGCTCTACGTCGCACAGACTCGAGTCTTTCCATGTCCTTACTTAGATAAGGGAATCAAAACTGCATACCGTACTAAAGATTGAGCTTTGCCATACCTTTGAATGGCACTATGTTATTTTCATTTTCTTCTGTTGTTTTCATAATTAATCCCAGTGTTCCATTTGCTGCGTATTGTGAGTAAACTGGCTGGGAACACAATTGGTAACAAGGAATCCTTTTGTACAAAGCCTCAAAATTGTCTACTATTACCTGCAGAATAATATACATTAAACATGTGAACTTACCGAAGGAAGTATTTGAGTTTATTTCAACAGTTTTGAAATAAGTTGATGCCTATTTAATTTAATTCTGGCTCTCAGTAGGTGAGCTTATTCAGTTTATGAAGAATGTGTGATAGTTTGAGCGTGAAATGCGATTTCGCCGTGTTATTTATAGAGTTCCTACACTGAACAAAATTAATGCTTAATTTTAGCAATGTACAGTATACACGTAAGGCAGTGTTTGATCGTTTACGTGTTCTTATTTGAACACGTGGGCGATTGAAATAATTATTTTGTGTATCATTTAAGCTACAATTAAGCATATTTGTTTACAGTGTTCCTAAGGTGCACAGCAATATTTGAATTATATCCTGAAGAGATGAATAATATATGTCATCGTATACTGAAAGGCTTATGTGATTAGAGTAAGAGAGATCGTTCAAGAAGTAGAACAAATCACGTGTTGGTAGCCATTATAACAAACCAAAGAAGCCATAAGACCGAAATAACTAATGCAGTTAGTGAATGTCGAACATAAATGATGATGATAATAATAATAATAATAATAATAATAATAATAATAATAATACAAATACTAATACAAATACTAATACAAATAATAATAATAATTATATATTTATGTGTGCATGTATGTGTGCATATGTGTATATGTTCATGAGTGTGTGTGTATTCATACATGGGTGTGTATGCATGTGGGTGTGCATGTCTGTGCGTGCAAGAGTGGGGTACAGGAATGCAATATTGAACATTCTCCATATGAACAGAATGGTGCTTTAGTACTTGGTCCAAATTATATGGCTTTTTGGAAAAAGGCAGCAAGAAAATGTATGTGTTACAGCGGGTTTGTTTGGCTGGTGTGTGTGTGTGTGTGTGTGTGTGTGTGTGTGTGTGTGTGTGTGTGTCTGGGTGTGATTCTCAGGTGTGTGTGTATTTGAAAATATAGATTAAGATTGATAACCTTAATTGACAATAAGCAATGCACCGTATATTAATGTATGTTAAAGTGTTCAAATTAATTGCAAAAACTTCTATATATTTATTAATTGTATTTACATACTTACATTGATATATTACGCACATGTTTTCTTTTAATATCACCCGTAATTCAAAATGTATAAATTTGTTCTACTTACCAGTAATTAATTATATTGTAGACTGGATATCCAGGTTCAGTAATATCATCATGGCGTCTTTGAATATTTATTATAGCATGAACATAATTATTTCCACAGTCCTATAATACAGTGTATAACCATAAACTATGTGTGCTCAGGCATAATAAATAACATGTAGACATCTTAAATTTGCTCTCTCTCTCTCTCTCTCTCTCTCTCTCTCTTTTTATATATATATATATATATATATATATATATATATATATATATATATATATACGGTATATATATATATAGTTGGATTTACAGTTTTACCTTTTACCTTCATTCACAAAGGAAACACACACACACACTTACAATTCTTGTGTTGAAACCATAGCACGCCTATCTTCTGACGTGTCAACTATTTACAATTAGACAGAGAGAATATTGTTACTTTCAATGTTTCCAAAACCCAATGTTTCCAACTATCTACCTGTCACAATCCTTCACATGACTATCCCTTCCTCTTCAATATTACACAAATTCATCAACCCTTCATCTTCTCTCAATATTGTTGGCATTTCTTGCACTCAGCTTAAGAATGTAAACAGAGAAACCGATCTGGGAGTAACAATATCGAGTAACCTAAAACCGAGTCAACAATGTTCAGAAGTTGTTAAGAAGGCAAACAAAATAATTGGCTTTATAAGCAGGTCATTTGAGCATAAATCCAAAGAAGTTATCCTAACCCTTTACAATTCCTTAGTCCGCCCTCTTCTGGAATACTGCGTTCAATCCTGGTGCCCTTATTACCAAAAAGATATAAACAAGCTAGAACGAGTTCAACGTAGAGTTACCAAAATTATACCTAGCCTAAAGAACAAACCATACGAAGAGTGTCTTAACCCATATTAAAGAATTAAATCTATTTCCTTTAACCCAGCGAAGATTAAGAGGTGACTTAATTCAAGTGTTCAAAATCATCAAAGGCATCGACAATATGAACTGTAGTAAGTACTTCACTATCGACCAATCTAATTACACGCGGGGAAACGGTTGCAAAATTATTGGTAAAAGATCTTTTTAACTCACACGAATCTAAGAATTTCTTCTTCAATCGAGTTGTCAACTTGTGGAATGGGCTTCCCCGAGACGTTATAGACTGCAGCACCGTTGATTCATTTAAACTCCGCTTAGACAAATATCTCGCATCAAACCCGCGATTGACTGCGTTTGTAAATTAATAACTTTATTTTATCCCCCCCTCAGTTACTAACCCATCTGTCCCCTACTAACTTCCTAATCCTGCCACGGACATTAGTTCCAGGGCAGTAGTTCCCTTTCCAATGTTCCCTTACCCTCTCTAAACCACTGTTTGGACACTTGATCCTCAGTGTTTTGGAGGACAAGCAGTCTAGAAGGGTCACTAGACCTGTTGTTGCTTGATTTCCTTTGTACTTCCTTTGTACTTCTTCTGATTTTTCTTGGAAACATCGTATTTCCACTCTTACTAAAACAGCTTCCTATAAGTTAGGCGTGCTCAACTGTCCATGTGGGTTATTCACGCCCTTACAGCTTCTTGCTCTGTACAGGGGCACATGTATTGTATTGTTCACATGTATGGGGAGTGTCCACCCATATCGCACTGCTCGAAAGGGTAGAGTCAAAAGCATTTCTTCTCATCAATTCACCTCCTCTTACTAATTCCCTACAATCTAGTTCTACATGCCGCAATGTTACATTTATGTCATTCTTCTACCGCTATTACAATAATCAGTGTTCTTCAGAGCTTTATCAGTGTATAACTCCTCCCTTACGAAGAGTCTTTCAACGCATTCCACCCCCTATTCTGTCTAACTCTCTAATCCAAGAGTCAACCAATTTTCACAGTCTTTCTTCTACTCAACATGATAGCACTGGAACTGTTTCCCTCAATCTGTCTTTTTCTCATCCTATGACGTAAACTGACCAAGCATCGTGTGTCCAAACATTTTGACTAAAAACATACCTTAAATTTTGCTCTGTTTCACTCTTTCAACTTTTGTGGGGACAATTGTTACAGGCAACTTTGCATGTTGTCTCCTTCATGCACATAGGAAAATAACCACACACAACAGTAATGTGTGTTTTATATTGAATTGGAAATACTTTGCTATGAAAGAAGGAAAAGGGAGAGGGGATGTGGGCTGTATACTGATTGAACGACCGGTTGTTGTGGTGATTGTCGTGGTGCTGGTGATGGTATTGTTACTGGCGGTGGTGGTGGCTGTGGTGTTGGTGATAGTGGTGGTGGTGACTGTGGTGGTGTAAGTGGTAGTGAATATTTTTTTACTGTTATTGGCGGTAATGTTGACTGGGGTGGTAATATTGGTACTGATGTGGTAGTGCTGGTGGTGGCGATAATATTAGTGGTGAATGATAGTTGTAATGGTAGTAGAGGTGTTGTGAAATAATGGATATGTGTGTGTGGTATTTACTATATTGGTGGTGCATAGTTGTCGTGGTGGTGATTGATGATGGTGGTAACTGTTACTGATAATACTGGTGCCCAGAAACTAACCATGCTATACATATAACTGTACCCTTGTAAATATTAGCTGACAGATGACAAATATCCGCCATGTGCTGTCCAATTTGTTTAACCTATGCTGTACCAGCGACGTCTATACATTGTTATTCTAACTATATTTAGACAATTTTGTGCAGTTTAAGAAGGATCTGTTTTAGTAAAGAGGGCTTAGTGAGATAGTTCGAAGCTTGTTAATTGCTGGAGACCCTTTTAAAACATGAACAAAATCGTCTATTAGAAGTCAGTATACAACGAAAAGGACGGAACTGGTACTGAACGGGTTAATTGGTGTCTAAATGTGATCCATGACAACCATCCAAAATTTGGACAGAACCCATCAATGACATTTAAATGCTCTGGTTTCTACTTGTTGACTTTGGATATCCTCGTTGAAAAACATATATGCATTTAGATGGCCTCGATAAATACCTGTATCATTTCCAGCTATTTACTGTATCACATGAATCAAACACAATGTCCCTATCTGTCAACGCATCTAGTGTTTTGTATACAAGTTGTTTTTACATATAATTACCATTTATTTCCGTAAACGAATATCAGGGTTGGAAGGAAAAGATGATTCTGTGTGGTGAAATAAAAATGCTATGAACAATATGGTCTTCACTACAACAATTTCGGTACAGGGGTTCATTATCTCGAGGAACTTATTCATAAAAAAGATAGGCTACACAAATACAGCTTATTATAGTTAATTTACAGAAGAAATAGGTTTAACATGTAATATAAGACAAAAGTATTTACACTACATAGCAATGGCAATGTAGAACACTGAATTACAACATTAATATAATGTTAAAACCTTTAAGAGATAGGCAAAACAAATTGGGGTTAGGGGGAATTACGTGACGCATGTATTTTGGAACGAGTGGTTGGGGAGGGGAGTATGCATTTACTGTAACAATGTAATTTTTATGTCCTCCTCTCTGTCGGCAGAATCATCAATTGTGAATTAGGGTATAAGTATATCAAGCAAGGATCAAGGATAGTAGGGGCGGGTTAATCATAATTTTGTTTACGTTACTATGGATCCCGCCGAAGGAACAATACATTCTATAATATTGTAGCTCTGGATCAAACCTTTAACCCAAAAACGGCGAGTTATGTGTAATGGACACCACACAACTGGGCGGACATATTAGGCTCCATTCCCACCTATAATCGTCATTTTACGATAAATATCATTATTACTTATTCATATGCGCCTATTTTACGTTTAATATGAAGATAGCAACATGTAACAACAATAAAACAAGTGGGAATAGTGGTTAGATGTTCAAAATCGCGAATAATTACCGAATGGCCATTCATCAAGTGTGGAGCTGAGGCGGGCCACACCCTCCCTTCTCGGAGCCTGGAGTTAGACTGACTTACTCACTCATACTCTCAGACACTCTATACCCTCTCTAGCAACATGAGCACGGCTTAGACCGGTTTGGATATATTGGCATGATAAAAACACCAATAAATATGGGAATAAGAGGACAAATAGGTGATAAATGAAGGGGGGGGGGGGGAAGGAGGCGATTTTGACACATGTGGATTAGTGATAGGAGGTATGGAGGGGAATTATCTCACTTAAACACCATTTCTTCTTTTTTAAGTGCTACTGGGGCCTTTTAAAAGGGTTTTCTTAGGCCTTGGCTCATATGAGGACGCTCTCCTTCGCCCAGTACGGACTCATATGAGGACGCTCGCCATTTATGGGTTAACACCTTTCCCGGGGTGACTAGCAAAAGGACAGTGCATCTCTCTATGTTTACTAGGGGAGGGAAAGAGACAGTCAAAGGTAGGTTGGAAATAATCTTCTCTCTATTTTTTTTAATTCACGTCACAAGCCGGCTAGGTAGCAGCACCAGGGCTGCTAGTTGTCTTTGCTTCATGGCTAATTGTCTCTGCTTTGCTGCCAGTTGTCTATGTGGTGCGACAGCAATACTGATCGCTGAGACAGGAATACTGGATGTTGCCTTGACAGATCTGTCCTTTGACTCGCCAACATTTTTTTTTATCCATAACAAATGATCTGAACTTTCCAACTCTAGCTCTTCCTAAGCTTTTTGGCATCTAACCATAAACCTCTCCAACAATTTCACTTCCTCGTCTTTCCCTCCTCTTTTCCACTCTGACGGTACTACCATCACCTCTTCCTCTGACAAAGCTGAACTCTTGGCTCAATGTTTTGCTAAAAACACCACCTTGTATGATTGTGAGGTTATTCCTCCCTTTCCACCCTGCTTTCTCTTACTTATGCATAATATCCTGATCTCTTCCCAGGATGTACTTTCTGCCCTCTCTGGGCTTAAATTTTGCACACTGTGCAATGAGTGTACTGCACTGCACAATATCTCTCTGTCCACTCCGATCATCTCCATAGAATGTACCGCAAGACTCTTTAAGATACTAACTACTTCTAATAACTCCTTGTTATACTCACTCTCACTCGTTAACTCTCTCTCTCTCTCACACACACACACACACCCACAAACACATATTCACAGACACACATTCCTCAAATTACAGCCCAATTAGCCCAACAGTCATCCTTTTAAAGCTATAATATCTCATCATCAAAAGAATAAACGCAAATTATCTCTAAATTTAGAACCTCATATATAATTCTTGGCATGGAGGGCTTGAGAAGGTAATCCTTTTGCCGTGCTAATAAACAATAATTCTGTATACAAATGGTTAACCTTAATTCAGAAACATGAATACTATTTAATTTCAAGATTAATCAAAAAATAAATAACTAGAGGGGCACTCGGGAGAGCACATATCTCTGCCTTCGCTGTTGAAGGTATACTTTTTGAGATATTTTGTTTATATCCTAACAGAAAAACAGACAAACAAACAAACAAATGGAGGCAAAACCAAACTTCCTCCAACTTCGTTGGCCGAGTTAATAAAGAGAGAAAATAATACTTGCAATTGCCCTGACCAAAAAAACACACACTCGGGAGAGTGTGTAAATTTACGTACACTGGCAGAGATATCCGCTTTACCGATCACCTCAAAAGTGGAATAGCTTCTTTCTTGGCATATACTCAATCTGGCACCAAATTTTATGAAAATCGGTTCGTAACTTTGTAAACGGCCTACACTGAAAGTTAACTCGAGAACTGCGGCAAGCCAAAGTTGAGGTTTTGCTAGATGATTGCAGTATGCCACATTTGAGGCACGGTATTATACATATATATAAAACGCGCCATCAGCAGGATATTGGGGCTAATGGCATATCTCCCTACCACCACCTGTTCTCCTAACCTTCCCTCTATCTCCCTCCCTCTACTCCCCCCCTCCATCCCCTTAATCCCCCCTTCCTCCCTCATTACAGGTTTGAGTCCCGAAGGGAAGAATGAAATCCTAATATTTAGTAGTGGCCCCGGAATCATTGACGATGCGCCTTACGTAGGTAATGGCCAATCTTTGAACTCCAGCTTGCTTGTTCAAACTTCCCGCCCAGGGAGACTCCAAATACGATTGCCTTACATCGTGAGCGAAACGCTCTTAATAACCACTCACGGACTCGTCCTTATGATGTGGATACCACTACTAGAAAAACTAGTAAAATAAATAAAGAATAAAAATTAAAATTAAACTTGACCTAGCTTTGCGCTTCCCGTGCATCTGCTTTTGGGTACAGCTCGCCATCTTTTTCACAGCGAGTGCTCCTTCTTAATCTGACTTATCGAGACTTCTCAAAAATGTAGCAGATGAATGGGAAGGGGATGGAAGGGAGGACCTAAATCGTCAATTATTCCGGGGCCACTATTAAATATTATGTTTTCATTCTTCCCTTCGGGACTCAAACCTATAATTTATCAGTGGCCCCTTCATCATTGACGATGCGCCTGAATTCTCAAGACTGGAGCGGGGACATTCATCATAAACATCACATACCACTACTAAACCCGTTAAGGTCCCCGTAAACATGTACTAATCAGGTCAGTTTAATATCAAAGAAAATATAAAAGGGGGTTACAGGCGGCGTTTGTTAAAGGAAGCCTGTGGTGTTAGCACCTTTAAGTTTGATAGAACAGTTGGTGTAACACAAGAATAAACTATACATTTAGCTTATATATCCCAGGGTAAATGAAACATTCATTATCACCCAAAATTATTAATATGTAGGCTTACATATTCATGGCCTCAGGTACTGTATTACCAAAATATTTGTACTCTTAATCTAAATCTAATCCCTGAGATTATTGAGTATAATTGGAAACCCTAATGCTCCATAGTGTTTCCCTTAAAAATTAATAGATGTTCCTGAGTAGGCTTACTTTAGCCTAAGCAACGGATTATCACATGACCTTAGTGCTCGTACATTTTATCTCACTTCAGAGGCAGGTAGAGTCCTTAGCTAGGATACTCCCCCCCCCCCTTTTTTACATCACAAAATCAGCTTAGAACTAGACTTTCTGCCTTAATGCTACACATGCACGAGAAGGTTTCATGAGATTGATGGACAGGTAACGTGTGAGAAAAGTATGATTTGATGAGCACAATTGGGTCTGCTGAATATCTTCTAGGGAGTAATTATGGAGGAATCTAAGTGATGCCGCCCATTTACGGATATCGTGTGATCTTGCCAACACGCCCGGATTACTCTCTCGAATTACTTCCACTAACAACGCAGCTAGCCGGCGTTTTTGTAATCGAACACCTGTCCGTGAAACCCAGAGGGCTCCCGCCTGTGATGGCCGGGAAGCCCGCATAAATAATCTAAGTGACTGCACTGGACACAGTAAATGGTGCCTGTAACCCTGTTTCAGAGCCGGAATTTCGAACTCTGTAAATACATGATTAGAATGTTCATTCTTAGCAATGAAGTTAGGAGCAGGAGCAATATGTACACCCACGTTGCGCCTTAGCCAGTGCCATTAGAAAATTTGCCTTTTTTAGTATTAGGTCAAAGGGAGGATCCTTGCAATATTTACGGGACTGAAGCATCTCAAGGGCCAGATCAAGAGACCAGGTGGGTGTGAGTTGACGAGGAGGAGGGCGAAGCTTGAAACACGACCTCATGAAACCCTTTTCCTCCGCCTCCGATACAGACAGACCCGTTAAATCTAAAAAAGGTGTCCTAATTGCCGTGAGGTGATTCCTTAATGTGACAACTGACAACTTTTGAACATCGAATAGGTAATTTAAATACTTAAACACCAGAGCCACTGAGGACTGTTGTTGACCAGTTTCTACAATCCATTTAGTAAATGACTTCCAGTGTGATTGGTACTGCCGTCGGGTTGATGGAGCATACTGATTAATCAACTCGTGAGTCACGGTTTCCCCAAACTAGCCTAGCCACTTGGCCTTCTGAATATCCACAAGGCGAAAGTCAGCGAGGTCTTGAGGTTTCCAATTGTCTCTAAGTGGAAGTACGAGATCGGGAGCGACACCGGGTTCTCGCACCTCATCTTCAATTGGTTGTACCACACTTGAGCCGGCCACAAGGGCGCGATCATCAAGACCATGCCCCGATAATCCCGTAGTTTTTTAACTACTTTGCACATTAAGGATGCGTCTGGAGGTGGAAACAGATAAATGGAGCTCCATTTGTTCCACTCTACCAGAAATGCGTCCGGGCCCCCCGCCGGAGTGAGACTCCGGCGTGTGGGGTACTGAGGCAGCCTGTGGCTTGCCACTGACGCGAACAAATCCACTTGTGGATGGTAGGGCTCCGCAATCAACTTTTGAAAGATGTTTTGTCTGAGAGCCCATTCTACTTGAGTGCTCTGTCTCCGGGACAGAGCATCCGCCCATACATTCGCCACACCGGACAGATACGTTGCGTGAAGATAAATCCCGAGCCTCGCGGCTAGTCGAAATATCTATTCCGACAACCTTTGTAACACTTGTGATCTCACTGACCCTTGCTTTTGAATGCATGTCACTGCAGTCAAATTGTCCATTCTGAAGGCTAGGGACTTGGCCGCCTGGCTCATGCCATGCTCCTGTAAAAAGAATAGTGGGACTAGCAACTCCTTGGCATTAATATGAAGATGATTTGATGTGGACCATCGACCCTGACCCTGGTGGCCTAAGTTTGATTGGTAACCCCAACCCAGGGTTCCTGACACGTCTGTATCTACCCAAACCGTCGGGGGTGGAGCTGTCCAAGTCAAGGAGGAGTGAATAACTTCTGGCTTCGCCCAAACCGCCAGTAGGTTGTGGATTAAAGTTGGAATTGTCCTCGGTGTTTCCGCTGGTGAAAGTGGAAAACACCTGTTTCCTTCCAAGATCATTCTTTTGACCTTCAGACGACCTAACGGTACCGTCAGTTGTATCCAATTGAGTGAGCCTACCAGAGATTCCCAGATCTTCCTCGTTGTCGTCCGGGAGTGCAGAAATCAGAAGAGTTTCCTGCGAAATCTCTGACGATTGTCTACACTCTGACTCAGAGTTAGTAACTTGGTATCCCAGATAAGACCCACCCATTGGATTTGTTTGGTGGGAATGAGAGATGATTTCGCTAAGTTTACCCTGAATCCTAAGGTCTCTTCATGGTCTAATACTAGTTGAACATGGTGAAGGCACATTATCTTGGATTGGGCTACCACTAGCCAATCGTCTAGGTACCATAAAATCATGATTCCTTGTTTGAGAAATGGTAGCAATGCCTGTCGGACTAATTTTGTGAACACTCTGGGTGCTAGGTTTAATCCAAAGGGCATTCTTTGGAAGACAAACGTTTGATCCCCGTTGCGTAAGGCTAGGAACCTCTGAAAACGTTTGTTGATGGGGACATGCCAATAGGCGTCTTTTAGATCTATTGAGCACATCCAGCTCTGCGGCGGGAGTGACAACCTGATCTGATTCACTGTCAGCATCATGAATGACTGATTGTGAATATGGGTGTTGAGATATGAGAGGTCGATCACCGGCCTCATCTGAACACTGTCCCTCTTTGGCACCAAAAACAACTGGGATATGAACACTGGCATTGACGTAGGACTGGGGATTATAATCTGCTTTTGTGCCATCTCTTTGATAATGGATCCCACCTCTAATGAAACTAGATTGAATTCTGTGGGGAAACGTAAACGGGGTCGCCGGGACCACCACCACGAGATACCTTTGCGGACCACTGTCCTTGCCCATGTTCGCCGGGGCCATGCCCGGAAATGATCTCGGAAGTTGCCAGTCATGTGACTGGTCTTGTCCGGCAGAGCTGCTCTCGGATCCGTCTCGCCTTGCCTTGGCACTGGGAATGAGAGAGCCCTATGGTGTGTCTCAGTTTTTGAAGGATGAATGTGACTCTGACTTTGGCATGGGGGGATGAGAGGTTTTGCTACCATCGCTCCTGGGTTTACCCCTGTATTGCCCCCTAAAGCCCCTCCCTCTACCTCTGAAGTTATCGTGCCCTTTAGGTGCTCCGGTATGAGCTGGGGTTGTGAAAATCTTGGCTGACTGTTTGAACTGTGACTGACCACGAAAGGAACTTTTAGTTCTGAAATTTTGTTTAGCAGCCTGCTCACCCTTGGGTTTAGACGTGGTGGCAGGTTGATGGTCTAAAAAAAAGGTTACTGTCCTCCATGCTTCAGTAGAGACTAAATTAGCTGTACAAATATTGGATAGGAGCAACCTTCTACCGATCTTCGCCGGAAGATTCTTCACCAAATACACTCTCATATCTTGGCGCGCCCGTACAGCCTCAAAGATAGCTCTCCGGATATCGCCGAGATATTGAATTGAGCTTTGGAGGAGAAGACGTCTGGTCAGAAAAAGGGCCTTCTGAGCTCTGGGCGTCCGTAACCGACTCAGCCGTTCTAGCCAGAGAGGCTGCCAGTTGTTGGTTGAGTAGGTGTGGAGATGCCAGCCTCCAGGCTTTCTGTCTTAGTTTATAATCTTTGTCAATCTGAACCTGTGTGGGGGGGCAAAAAGGTTCGAGTAACTCGCACAAAGATAATTTTGGGGCCCCAATGAACACCAGTATATGTTGGGGAATCCCGTCCACCTTGCCTACTGGCATAGAAAACCAATGATTGTCTTCTGCTGGAATTTGGTGACTACGTTTGTTGGTTATGGTGCTGGCAAACAGCTGGGCCTCATGTCCCCATGTAACCCAGTGCCCATACTCCCCTCCCTTAATATGAACTAATGAGGTCCCTTGAGAGTCCCTGAAAGGAGTGGATTTTAGTTCTGGGGTCAAACCCTGCAACTCTTTCAAAACATTTAACCCATCAGTTTTAGTCCAGTCCTAAAACAGTTTTCCAGCGGAAGTAGGAGGCAAGGCGGGGGGGGGGATGATGAGTACACCAAAAAATCAGGATTAAAAAATTGTGGGTGAGCCTTAATAACAACATCAAGTACCGCTCCCGAATGGTTCTTGGCCCTCAATTTCTTCTTTTCATTTCCCTCTATAACCCAGTGCTCCGGGACAGGTAGCTCACCTGTAACCGGGGTGTGTGCGAGGTCGGGACGTAGTGGGGTAAGTACTGACCAAGAAGTATCCGGTCCATACAAGAGTGGCATAGGGCCCTTTTTGCTGGGGATGGACTTGTCTAGTGGGGGAGCTAACAAATCCGAAAACAATTCATGTTAGGTTGCAAGAGTGCAGAGGTGCCTGGAATCGGAGCCATGGGGCTGACAGTGGGGGCAGGGGGAGGAGAAGTTACAGTAACTTGAGGATGTACCACTACTTGCCCAAGGGGTCGCACCGCCGGGGTTATAGGTGTTGTGGTAGTAGTCTGTCTCTCACTCTTAATCTGTCTCATGAAATTAAACAGCTCTCGCAACTGGTCCTTTGTTACCTCAAACTCACTATCTCGATCAGACTGGGGTGTGGGCTGTGATATCTCAGAGCCCTGCGTCCCAGATTGTTGAAAGACTGGTCGTTGGCTAGACCCCATTTCCTCCGTATATCCCCCCTGTTGGTATATCTCTATAAGTGGCCCCTTCGTTAGTGATCCCGTTGACCTGGTTGATGGGGATGGTTGAGTTTCCCACCGAGACTCATCAACCCGAGCATCAGTTTCATATGTCTCTGTTTGTGATTGATAGGAATCCTCGGGACCAGGCAGATTAATCAAATTTAAATCTGGGATCTCAGACATGGGGGATTTCTGAACAGGTGTATGCCGGTCTGGGGAGCTCTCCTGTCTCCGCCGTTAAGAAACTACACTGCCACTTCTTTCTCTCCCTAACACAGGTAAAACGACAGGTTCTGGTGTAGGTTTATGGGGAATAGTAAAGTGAGGGGAATAGCCTGAGACCTCACTAGATGTGTCTCTTGATGTCTCTCTTTTCGCTGAGGATTTCCGTCTTGATTTTGACGGTTCCTTAGCTGTCTTCCTACTTGATGAGGAGGACGTCTTATGCCGGCTCGACTTTGATTTGTCCCCGGCGGCCAATGCGGAGTCAAAGTTCGAGCGGGACCTCTTAGCCTCCTGGTCATCTGACGGGGGCTTGGTGTGTGGCAAGGGCGACCTTGACCTATCTCGCCGGCTGGTTGAAGCTAGTTTCTCCGGCGGATTTTTGGTCCGAGGTCTCTTTCGGTGGCGGGAGGAAGTGTCTTCCGAAAAACATCCCGGAAGGGGTGAGGTAACAACTGGACTCTTTAATGAATCCTCAAGAGTTTGATCATCTAACTGGAGGGATTTATGAGCCATTGTCTTACAATATGTTACATATTAAAATTTGATGTGTTGAAGGATAGCCTTACATTGACTATCTTCATTGTTAATCAAGGCATTGCCGAGGGCTGAACATTTGGGACAGGTTTTTGATAACCATCGACCTCTCGAACGGTCCAGACAAGGGACACATTTAACACAGAGCAAGTGCCCCATAATCGCTAATTTCTGACAGCCCAGAGCTGCTCAGAAAGAGATATTACTCTTATGCATGATTACCTCCTCACCGCCACAGAGATATTAACCTTCCTAGCTGTTTCACTTCTAACCTGTTTGAGAATTGTTTTCAAGAATCAATGCTCATAAGGACACACTAGGATGGCATAATTAATATAATTATATAATCTCTATGTAAAGAAGAATAAAGTTTGAATAACTCTTAAACAATCTTAATTCCCCTTACGTTAAACATTCCCCAGAAATGTCATTGTGTAGCCTATTATGAGCTACTAATTTGTAAACTTCTTACCTAAGTGAATAACACTGACCTCATTCGTCTTGTGATATATGAATCAACTCCGGCGTCGCTAACACGGCATTTTTGTATTCTAAATCCGACGGACAAGTCGCCCATGATAAAGCTAGACAGTCAAACTGGGAGCTACAAGATTGAAAAGGGTGAGTTTACTTCCCGGCTCCGCCGTGATTCGCGCGGCGATTGTGGCCCGCCCCTTTTTAATATCTGCTGGCGTAATGTTCGTCTGTTTCAAAGCCAAAAGAACGTTTGTTTTTGTGTTATTTGTTGGCAGCGTAAAAACGTGAATACGAGGGAGGGCTTCGCCGTTACCATCGAAACTCAAATTATATTTAGTAACATGCCGGGTCCGCCGGAATTATACTATATACCTTAAATAACGCAAACTGAATTAATTGCCAACCCGTACCAGTCGGGAAATATTTAATTTGTCTGTCTTAGGCCAGAAGAACGATTTGTTGTTTGTGTTATTTTGTTGGTGGCGGAAGACGTGATTACGAAGGGGGGTTTCGCCATTACCCTTCGAAACTTGAATTATTTTTAGTAACATGCCGGGTCCTCCGGAATCATACTATATGCCTTAAATAACGCAAACTGAATTCATTGCAAACCCGTACTAGGCGGTGAATACTGAATTTTAATATGGCTCAGAGTGTTTCCCGGCGGGGGAACCCCAAGGAACATCCTGAGACACGTAATTTAATGTTCAGTCGCACTTGAACCATAAAAATCCCGCTGGAAGGATCGCCCCTTCAGTATATATATAGGGATGGACAACGTGTACATACATGGCATGGTTATATATCATCAACAATCAATAATCAATGATAACACTCCCTAACCATACATATATGCAACCTAATGAGGCCAACTAGATGGGAGCCCTTGGTGATGAGTTCGTCAATGGCTCAAACCTGCGATCCAGCGTCGACCCCGTTACCTGTAGAATACATGATGATACGGTTGCAGAGTAGTATGGCTCCGTGCCGGATCCCTCAACTAAGTGAGAAAATCCAATGGTACTAACCCCAGCATACTTGTTGCACACCCTGAAGGGACCAAGCAACAGGCTCCAGTTCACCCTAAAAGAAGCCTCATGACTAATCGGTGAACTAATAGTGGGCTAGGATAAAAAAAAAACACACTAGGGGCGACTTGCCTTATCACAACAAGAACACCCCAAATGAACACGAATGCTTAGACCCAGAAAAACACTCTCCAGGGCCCGTATTTAACACTTCAGCCTACATCTGGTCGATAATCTAACCTAACTTTAGCACTGTCATGGCCAAATGAGCAAGGACTCACTAGGGACAAGGAAGGTGACGAACGAGGTGCAGGCAGGAGCGTCGGGGGCATAGGTCCTTGCTATGCGGGCCCGGAGAGAGTAAGAAGGAGCACTCGCTGTGAAAAAGATGGCGAGCTGTACCCAAAAGCAGACGCACGGGAAGCGCAAAGCTAGGTCAAGTTTAATTTTAATTTTTATTCTTTATTTATTTTACTAGTTTTTCTAGTAGTGGTACCCACATCATAAGGACGAGTCCGTGAGTGGTTATTAAGAGCGTTTTGCTCACGATGTAACGCAATCGTATTTGGAGTCTCCCAGGGCGGGAAGTTTGAACAAGCAAGCTGGAGTTCAAAGATTGGCCATTACCTACGTAAGGCGGCGCATCGTCAATGATGAAGGGGCCACTGATAAATTTTCCTCCTTCCTCTGCTCCATCCGCTACCTTCTTCCTCAAATTCCTTCCCCCTGCTTCTATCTCCCCCTCCATCCATCACACATTCTCCTCCCTCCCTCACACACTGTGTGAGTGATTCAAGACAGACCACCAGTAAGCCTTGAAGCAGGAGAGAGAATGGGAGTGTGTCACGCTTCACAGGAGACCAGCCATCCTCTCCGTCATCAAAAAAAAAAAGTTGTACATTGGAATGTACAATTTGTAGTTGTTTATTCTTTCAAGCCTATGCACATGTGTGGGCAATAATATTCCTTTATATCATATGGTATATATAACATTTAAAATATATCATTACCTCTCCGCGGTCCCAAAACGTCCGCATAACACACGTAAGCCTGCCATACCCGTCACATGTTTCTTAGGTATAAAATATTGTTTACGGACAAACGGTCAATCGGACACACAGACAGATAAACTGAGGCAAAAACGAAACTTCCTCCAACTTCGTTGGCGTAGGTTAATAGTATATCATCCCAAGACAAAAACAATCAAACATTTAAGGGGTTGCATCACCTTATGGACAGTCACTCATAAAAATAATAAATATTTGCATGTTTTCATATGGCTGGTGTAAGTTAATCATGAAGGTAACCTATGACAAGTTATTTAGAATCCTGATTCACTCGAGGGCCATGTAGTACTGTGAGACAACTTCAAATCTGAGTTTCTTTCAGCAGTGACTTAATGAATGCATTGGAACTAAGCCAAGGCCAAAAAATAGGGTTGTCTCATGTAAGATGCATACAATTGTAGAAGAGAGCATTGTTATGTCTCTAGTCCTCAGATTGACTGGAGACTCCGTTTAACACAATGCTCTTTATACATTCTCTCTTCAGTGGAAGGGGGGGGGGGGGGGACAAAGAGAAGTATGGTCGGAATCACTAATGAGGTTTATGGCACTTTGCCACATGGTGACCTTTGACTATCTTACTGAATCCATGGTTCAGTTAGCATATGGTTGACTGACATCTGACGATGATATGTGAGCAGCTGTACATATGTGACCACTCCTTTATTCAGCCACCAATTATGGACGACACTTACCTTAGCAGAAGTAATTTAAGCTGTGGATAAGATGAAAGGTGGGAAGACTGCTGATGTCTGTGGCTTCTGAAAGCTGGGGATGTAGCTGTTATCCATGGGTTGTATGTGGTCCTGTCTGCCGTTTCGTTAATCCTCTCCGACATATGACGCGATTTTGAGCCTATTGGGGATACTTTAAAACCTTTGTTACCATCAGGGGTATTTAGAAACCTTTAGTTTAGTTACTTGAACCTCTGCAGTTGTCTTTGAGTTAGCTGTGGGCAGATAACTAATTTTGGAGAGGTAATTATAAGAGTGAGAGAACTCTATTTCTTATTGCTAATCTGGCAACCTCTGCGTCATATGTGCGTGAAAGGGTTAACTGGTACCATTATTCATCCCGATCTGGAAAGGTTAAGAGGAACGGCAATAACTACAAAGAAAGCTTTTCATTCAGAGCATCGTTAAACACTGGGAAGTATTGCATATCCATAAGATCTCAATGTCTGAACTGTATTTAGAAACCAACAAATGCAGTCAAGTTCACATGTGTGGGGAGGTTCCTCTCACACCGCTCTCCTAGACAAAGTTGAAAGGAAGGCCTTTCGTATCATTAACTCCCGTACACTCACCAACTCTCTGCAATCTCTCTCTCTCCGCCGCAATGTTGCATCTCTCTCGCTATTCTATCGCTACTATAATAATCAGTGTTCCTCAGAGCTATCCCAGTGCATACCACCTCCTTTACGTAGGGCACGTGGTACCCGTCTTGCAACTCAATCCCACCCCTACTCTGTGCAACTCTCCAACCCAAGAGTGAAATGTTACTCTCAAACTTTCTTCTACTCAACAGCTGAGCTCTGGAACACTCTCCCAGAATCAGTCTTTCCCTCTTCCTATGACTTAAATTGCTTCAAACTCCGTGTATCCAGGCATTTTGGCTCGAACGTCCCTTGATTTTGGCCCTGTCACTCTTTTAACTATGGGGGAGGCACTCGCTATAGGCAGTTATGCCTTTTGCCTCCCTCAATCACATAGAAAAAAGAAAAAAAAAAGTGGGGCAGGCAGGCATTGTCGTCTTCCCTGTTATCTCTAAAGTAAAGCAAGAGTGTGCTTGAGTGCCTTCCCCTTCAACAATTGGATACAGTAGCTGCTAGGTCGGACACTTGTGCAAAATAGTTGTGGAGCAGCTGCCAGTAATATACGAATCAATGACCTTGCATTTACAGATAACATTGTGATCTAAATTGAGTTTCTGGATATTCTTGTACTGATTATAGAAGAGTAAAATGGGACGTTGAAGACACTAGGAGGAAAGGTTCCTTGGATTGAGACTAATGCTCAAAGAATTAGTGGCTTGTTAAAATAAAGCAATGCAATATGTTCATACATGTAGAGTGAGCACAGAAATCCTGGATAGATATTCACCTTTCATGGTATTGAAATCGATAGCAGTGGTGGTTTGGGCCAAAACGTTTATATATATATATATATATATATATATATATATATATATATATATATCTCTCTATTGCCTGACGCTGTGATCCCCGAAGGTGTGGCCTCGAACGAACCGCCCCCATGCAACTCTGTCCCCAGTAAGTCGAGGCCCCTCCTCCCAACCAGCACCGCCTTCATTCATATACTACCTCACTCCATCCTTCCACCTCTCCTTCGGTCTACCTCTCCCCCTCTGTCCTTCCACCTCGCTCTCGTACACCCTCTTAGTCATTCTCTCGCTTCCCATATGTTCCATATGGCCGAACCATCTCAAGTTGTTCCTTTTCACACTTTCCAGCACATCCACCTCCACACCACACCTCCTTCTTACTTCCTCATTCGTCTGTCTATCACTCTAATTAATTCCGCACGCACGCACTTCTTAAGTAACTCATATCCACCGCTCTCACTCTTGGTCTGAGTCTCTTCCCGAACGTGCATGCTTCGCTTCCGTAAGTTAGTGTCGGGATTACCACACTGTCATGCAAGGACTTCTTCACTTCAATACTGACCACTCTATTTCTTGTTACTGCTTTCAACGTTCCTACAACCCTCTTCCCCTGTTGAACCCTCTCCCGCACTTCTTCATCCATAGTCCCATCTTTACTCAACACACTGCCCAGATTCTTAAAAGAGCTGACGATCTCCATAGCCTGACCGTTCAACTTTACCTCACACTCTGTGACTTCACCCCTTTCGAAGACCATAACCTTGCTCTTCCCCGCATTTACCTCCAAATTTCGTTGTTCACACACTGTTCCAAACTCATTTACCAGACCCTGCAACTCCCATTCATTATCGCTCATCAGAACTGTATCATCCGCAAACAGCAATATAAGCGGCTTCCACTCATTTCCCTCCCTTTTCAGCAATACACCAACATCCAGTGCTCTTACTAGTATTTCTTTCATGACTCCATTCATATATACAGTAAACAACCACTGGGACATCACACACCCCTGTTTCAACCCCACACTCAGGTCAAAGAACTCGCTCTGCTCATTCTACACACGTACTGCTGCCTTTGCACCCTCATACATGCTCTTCACTGCTTTCAGCAACTTGCCATCTACTCCGTATATTCTAAATACTTTCCACATGCCTTCTCTATCCACTCTGTCATAGGCCTTCTCCAAGTCCATAAAGGCAACATACACATTTTGTTGCTTCTCCAGATATCTCTCCACAACACAATTCAGGGTAAAAATCTGATCTACATATCCTCTTCCCTTCCTAAAACCTCCCTGCTCGTCGCCTATCCATTTCTCCATTCTCACTCTCACTCTCTCAATCACTACCCTACTGTACACCTTCCCTACTACGCTTAAAAGACATATTCCTTGGTGGTTACCACACACTCCTCTTTTCCGTTTGCCCTTATATAGGGGGACTATTATGCCAGTCTTCCAGTCATTGGGTGCATTCTCCTTCTCCCATGCTAGTTTGCACATTTTCCATACCCATTCGATCACTATCTCACCACCATACCTCAACATTTCCCCACACACTCCATCTGTTCCTGGTGCTTTCCCCAACTTCACTCTTTTCATAGCTTCCCACACTTTTGACCTCCTGATCCACACCTACTCCTCCACTACTTCTCCACTTCTCCCTCCCACACCATATCCAACTATGTTTGTGGCTCTTCATTCCTTACATTTAGCAACTTATTGAAGTACTCCCTCCCTCTTTCGACTCTCTCTTGCTTCTCGGCTAGCATTCTCCCATTCTTATCTTTCACACCCTTACTGTTTCCCTTGCTACCTTCCCTAACTTTCTTGACTTCTTTCCAGAACAGTTTCTTACACTCCCTCCATTTAACACTCAGATTCCTTCCAAATTCCTCATCTACTCTTCTCTTACTCTTCTTCACTACTCTCTTCACCACTCTCTTTCTCTCCACGTACCTCGCTCGTTTCTGCCTCTCCAAATCTTCATTCCCTCTACTACCCAACCACTCTCTATACGCGTTATTCTTGTCTTCCATAGCTATTTTTACATCTTCTGTCCACCATGCTGTACCTTTCGCTCCCTCCCTCTTCTCCTCACTCCACACACCTCCTCACATGCTGCACAGATCTCTTCCTTAAACACCTTGCTTATCTCCTTCACTTCCTCCATATCTTCCAGGTCGAACCCACCTAGTCGTTTTTCTACTGCTCTCCTGTACTCTTCCCTGATTTCCTCCTCCAGTAGCATCTCCACCCTCCTCACCATTCCACCTTCGTCTCGCCTCCCTCCAGCTCTCCTCACCCACTTCTTTTGTATCCTAACCTTAGCTACTATTACATAATGATCAGACAGACCCCCTCCAATACCCCTATACACCCTGGCATCCATCACAGATTTTGTCATTCTTTCATCCACACATATATAATCAATCAGTGACTTTCGTTCCACCACTGTCTTATCCTTCATCGTCCACACCACTTTCCATGTGTACCTGTGTATCATTCTGTGTCGGAAGAAGGTGTTGGCTATCCACAGCCTCCTCCCTACACATACGTCCAAATGTGCACTACCATTCCCATTCACCTCTGCGGTACTCCCCACCCTCCCACCACTCCATCTACTTTCCTATCACCCACCTTACCATTCATATCCCCAATCAGAAATATTCTTTCATTCTTGTCAAACTTATCCAGGCACGCCTCCACATTCACCCAGAACTCCTCTTTCTCTCTTACAAGTATCGTATTGCTATTTTCCTTTATTTATTTATTACTTTACTATACAGTATAAGTCTCAGTTGGTAGCTTCAATGCTAATTACTATATTATCAATATCCAAGAGGCTATAAAGGAAATATCAATAGAAACACAGTTTTAAATGCTCCTGTGATTATGAAGGATCTCTTTTCTATGTTATAATTATATGTTGATAACCATACTCCCAACTATATAGATAGATACACATATCGATCTTATTGTTAAGTCTCGTTGTTTACTCTAGAGGTCGTTGTAATTGCTATATTTATTGATACATAAGAATCATGATAGAATTAATATAGTTGGAGTATCGTTATATATTTATAAGAATATATTTCGGTTATAAAAACAAAGTTATGAATTTTGTTTATTTATTATGTTTTTTACTTTGTATTTAGTTAAGTTTATACATTGTTACACTTTCAGATAATAGTTTTACAGAGTTCTAAATGAGTGAATAGTTTACCAAGATAGACTTGGATATTTTAACACAGCTTTTATGATAGCTAATAACACCGTTTCCTATTAAATAGTTCCAACCAAAGCTTACATCTTATATAAATATTTAATGTGTACTCACTGTAAATAGTAGTGTCTTTCTGGGACTGGGAACACTGGTTATGAAGAACCCCATGATGGAGACTTGGTTGGCTAGGGGAAGCTGTGTTGATGGCTGATACTGGACTGCTACTAACTTTTTAAATTCAATATCCTGCTTTTATATGCTCAGGTGAATAGGTCCACTCCTCACTCACGTGTTTAAACTATATGTAACTCTATGTAATATAGACTCGTGGTGAGTGACAAACATATCTCACAAATCACATGACTTACATAGGTCTGAATAGGTTCCTTAGAAATGGTAATCTCACTTGCCTCATTACGAGCACGTAGTGAGCAGGAGAACTCATTATTTTTAACTGTTTTACAGCTTAACCCTCCAGCCCCGGCTATGTATTATATATATATTCCTCGAAAACCGGGTGTTTTGGCCGAAAAACGTCTAGGCTAGGCTACCGTATATTCGTTAATCAGACTGCTTCCCGCATTCCCGCGCATCCCCAAGCGTAGCTGTGTTATTTACCTGTAGAATGGCATTAAGTAGAGCTCTCTAAGTCAACTGGTTGAGCTGTGATGATGATTTCATTGGAGATAACTTTATGGTCAAAACAGCCACTTTACACTACTATTCGATACTTAACAACAACATACAGGCACACAAGAACAAGCGCCGCTCTCCTTCTTGTGGCCGGAGATGCGGGGCGTCGGTCCAGCCGGCTGTTGTTTACATGCGTCGGACCGACGCCTCGCACACGAAGCTCACAGGCTTTCAACTACAGGGGTGTTCAAGAGTCCTTCCGGGTTCCTGGTATATGCTTTTTTATGGGCGTTTAAGAGCCCATCCGTGTTGAGAGGGTTAAGGTTTGAGAGGGGATTTCATACACATGGACTCTATAACCCTACAATTATCAATGCTTCTCTGTTATTCCTATGTATCCATTATTCCATCTACTCCTTATTTCTAATGGGTATACCTTATTCTAGTTTTTATTTACATATCCCTTAATCACTACTAGATTCATTTATGTCGACATCGAGTCTCGACACAAGTTTATCCTCTGTCGGAGCATCCACACACATAATCACCCACGTTTGTATTCCTACTTTCATTCTCACCCACACAATCCTTGAACCCACAGACCCATATTCTCTTACACACTCCTTCCATTTGTTACTTACAAACAAACATGCACCTTCTCTCGCTGCTCCCTCACTCACTCCAGCACACACAACCATTCCACACTCCCACTCTCTCACATCTGTACCCTTCCATTTGGTCTCCGTCATTCCACATACATCCAGCCTGGCATTCACTAACACTTCCAGTACCTCTCTCTCTTGTGTGCCATCATTCATGCCACTCACGTTCCATGTACCTATTCTCAGAATGTCCGTGAGCTTGTCCATAGTCGGTCGGGTTCGTCAACACAGGGTCCGTCCACATCCGAGGTTGATTGTTCGTTTATCGTTGCTACCTATTTTTTTCCGACCAAACCTCTTTAGTCGCCTCTTACAACACGCAGAAGGCACGTGGGGCATATTCTAATCCCTCACCCCCAGGGTGTATAAAAATATATATATATATATATATATATATATATATATATGTTAGTAAAGCCAGGTAATAAATTTTCTTTAATACATACGAGGTTGAAAGAAATGGCAATTTCTGCGTTGGAAATTTTATTATTCAAAGTTTCCAGGTCTCTGATGAGTTTTCGCTGGGTGGCAGGAAGTAGATGAAGGAGATGAGCAAAATTCATGGTGGTACAGGGTTACATAAATGTACATGATGATACAGGATATACGACGCGTTTCACTGGACAACCAGCATTATCAAGTAAGGAAGGAATGATATAAAAGGTAAACAGGAAGGGTATATATAGAGGGTGGAGGATCAGAGGAGGCGGAAAACAGGGGGCAAAAGTCTGCTATTGGTGGAAGCGTAAACTAGGAGAGAGAAGGGGTTAACCGCTTCACGCATGCGCACTGGATGCGGGATGGTGGTCAGTAGGTGGGGTCGAAGCTGATTGGCTGCGTGTCGAGGGGCGTGGCCTAAATTGTGCGGCGCCTGCAGAAGACGAAGCTGAAGGAGGCAGCGCGGGGGGCTGCGTCAAGGGCACCGGGGGGCGAGGAGGGGTGTTAGGTCCTGTAGGGTAGTGCCTTTTGGCAGAAGGAAGGATCTGAAGGTCCAGAGTTTGGTTGTTGATGTAGGGATGTAAGGCTTGGATATATAAAGCTTCGAGTATAGGTAATCTCCTTGGGTCACTTTCTTTATCGAGTATGGTGGTGTGTTTCTCTAACTCGTTGCGTGTGAGGTGAGGGTGGTTAGGGGTGAGATAGTGGTCTTTGAAAGCCTGTTCACCAACGTGCCAGTGGATAGGACCATTGACATGATTCTACGTCGAATTTATCATTGCCCTGATACACCTACACTGGACATCCGGGAGAAGGCCCTGAAAACACTACTGGAGCTATGTACCAAGGAGGCCCCCTTCCTTTGCCCCCGGGGCAACATGTACAAGCAGATAGACGGTGTGGCGATGGGCAGCCCCCTAGGAGTTCTTTTTGCGAACGTTTTCATGGGTACCATCGAGGAAGAGCTCCTAGCTGCCCAACGACCAGCCGTCTACTGTAGATACGTGGATGACATCTTTGTGCAAATCAAGGACCTCCACGAACTACAGGAACTCCAGCATCGCTTCATGACCTCCTCCGGACTTAACTTCACCTTTGAAAAATCTAACAATGGACAACTCCCCTTCCTCGACATCCTCGTAGCTCTGAACGACCATGGGTTCAAAACCACCGTCTACATTAAACCTACTAACACAGGACAATGCCTCAACGGCGATAGTGAATGCCCCCGCCGTTATCTTCTATCCTCCATCTCCGCCTATGTTAGGAGAGCCCTCACGCACTGCTCTACCTGGGCCGACACCCACCAGGAACTAGAAAGACTATCCCAGGTTTTAGTAAATAACGGATACTCCAACTCCGACATCTCCAGCACCATCAACCACCATCTTGAAAAATGGTACACCCAAAGCCCTCCCAACATTGACCCCCCCAATGAAATTAAGATCTTCTACCGCAATTACATGTCCTCTGAACACAAAAATGACGAGGCCGTCTTAAAAGAAATAATCTCCAAGCATGTCCACCCAACCAACCCGGAAAACAAAATCAAATTAATAATTTATTACAAATCCCTCAAGACCTCCAACCTCGTTCTCCGCAACAAACCAGCCTCCACCAAGATAAAGAGCCCGATGACCGACGATCACGTCATTTACCAACATACCTGTAATTATGAGGACTGTGGACCTCATTCCTATATTGGTATGACGCAGACTCGTCTTTCACGTCGGTTAACTCTTCACCTTCAGGCTGGAGCCATCAAAGACCACTATCTCACCCCTAACCACCCTCACCTCACACGCAACGAGTTAGAGAAACACACCACCATACTCGATAAAGAAAGTGACCCAAGGAGATTACCTATACTCGAAGCTTTATATATCCAAGCCTTACATCCCAACATCAACAACCAAACTCTGGACCTTCAGATCCTTCCTTCTGCCAAAAGGCACTACCCTACAGGACCTAACACCCCTCCTCGCCCCCCGGTGCCCTTGATGCAGCCCCCCGCGCTACCTCCTTCAGCTTCGTCTTCTGCAGGCGCCACACAACTTAGGCCACGCCCCTCGACACGCAGCCAATCAGCTTCGACCCCACCTACTGACCACCATCCCGCATCCAGTGCGCATGCGTGAAGCGGTTAACCCCTTCTCTCTCCTAGTTTACGCTTCCACCAATAGCAGACTTTTGCCCCCTGTTTTCCGCCTCCTCTGATCCTCCACCCTCTATATACCCTTCCTGTTTACCTTTTATATCATTCCTTCCTTACTTGATAATGCTGGTTGTCCAGTGAAACGCGTCGTATATCCTGTATCATCATGTACATTTATGTAACCCTGTACCACCATGAATTTTGCTCATCTCCTTCATCTACTTCCTGCCACCCAGCGAAAACTCATCAGAGACCTGGAAACTTTGAATAATAAAATTTCCAACGCAGAAATTGCCATTTCTTTCAACCTCGTATGTATTAAAGAAAATATATATATATATATATATATATATATATATATATATATATATATATATATATATATATATATATATATATATATATATATATAATATATATTATATATATATATATATATATATATATATATATATATATATATATATATATATATATATATTTGCAGTATATAGAAATAATCGCTAAGAAGAATGTAACCGATATTTCGTCTATCCTCAAAAGACATAATTCAGTGTGTATATTCTCTCAAGATCTTTTGAGAAAACATACGAAAGTTTGGTGTTCCAATGTTGTAGTCTCCCTTGTGAGTTATACTACATAATTTGATCACTCATATTTGTGATTTAGCCCCTGTGTGTGTATTAACCTAACTGTATTCACCTAATTGTGTTTTACAGGATTGAAATTTATCTTGTACTGCCCCCTCTGCTATAAATTGATCATACTTTCGTTTAAATGAATTAATACTTTGACCACACACCACTTCTTTCGGTAGCTTATTCCACTCGTCAACGATTCTATTATCCTCTTATGTCTTTCTTAGTTCTCTTCTGTAGTAGCTTGTAATCATGTTCCCTTGTTTTTCCTGTAGCTGTTTTGATAAAGTCTTCTTTATCGGTGAATTCTATTCCTTTGGCGTACTTGTAGTTTGTTATGAGGTCGCCTCTCTTTCTTCTATCACGCAGCGAAGTGAGACTGAGGTGATTTTTATCTGTGTTCATATGCCAATGGTCTCATATTGGGTACCCATCTTGTGAAGCTCCTTTGAATGTTTTCAAATTTTTCAATGTGCATTTTTAAGTGCGGGTTCCACACCACTGCAGCATATTCTAGACTTGGCCTGATAAATTGGATTATTAAGATCTTAATCATGTCCTCGTTATTTGATGACAAATATTTGATGGCTGCTCGCACATTTACTCACCAAGCATAGGCCTTTTTTATACTAAGGCATTGATGTGGTCACCAGGATCTAGTTTCGGGTTTACAATTACTCCCAAATATTTTTCCTTTCTTGATATATTTAGTGTCTCTCCATCTATGTTGTACATTCCATGTGGTCTTCTCACTCTATATCCTAGTTCCATAACATGACATTTTTGTGGGTTAATTTCCATACTCCACTTCTGGTTCCAATTTATCAATATCTTCTTGAAGGGCCTCGCATGGTTCCTGATTTTCCACCCTCTTTAACAATTTTGCATCATCTGCGAACATGCTTATATAGCTCTAAATTCCATTTGGTAGGTTATCTATAAAGATTAAAAACAAAGTGTTAAAATAAAAGTTGACATAATGAATATATAAACATCATATAAACATATAAAGTGCCGGCGGCGCTTGTTGCACTTTGGCGTTGCCGACAGGGAGGCTCTCCGGCAGTACTTCTTTGATTTCCCATGGAATGATTTCTGCTTCCGTGGCCGGGAACCTTCGGAGAGTCCTGAAAGCATTACCGAGGTAATCCTATCGGGCATGGAAGCATACATTCCATTCTCTTACTCCTAGACTAATGCAAAGAAGTCTTGGTTTACTCACGCCTGTTCTACTGCTGTCCGCAATAAGGAGGAAGCATTCAAACGGTACCGACGCCTTAAGACTCAAGAATCTCATTCTTTCTATTTTTCTGCCCGGAATCAAGCCAAATCTGTTCTTCGACTTGCCAAACACTCTTTCATCAATAATAAATGCACTGAACTATCTAACTCTAGCTCTTCCCAAGCTTTCTGGCATCTAGCCAAAAACCTCTCCAACAATTTCTCTTCCTCGTCTTTCCCTCCCCTTTCCCACTCTGATGGCACAACCATCACTTCTTCCTCTGACAAAGCGGAACTCTTCGCTCAAGCTTTTGCTGGAAACTCCACCTTGGATGATTCCGGTGCTTCTCCTTCCTCTCCACCCTCCTCTCTCCTACTTATGCCTAATATCCTAATATCTTCTAAAGATGAACTTTCTACCCTCTTTGGGCTTAATACTAAGAAGGCATAAGGTCCGGACGGTGTTCCTCCTGTTGTACTCAAGAACTGTGCTTCCGTGCCGACTCCCTGCCTAGGCTAACTCTTTCGTCTCTGTCTCTCCTCTAACGTCTTCCCTTCATGCTGGAAGTTTTCTCTCATTGAACCTGTCCCAAAGAAAGGGTGACTGCTCTCAACCCTCCAACTATCGTCTAATTGCTCTCATATCTTTTATTTCCAAAGTTTTTGAAACTATTGCTTCCAAATTTCTTAAGCATTTCTCTTCTCATAATCTGCTCTCAGATCGCCAGTATGGCTTCATTAAAGGTCGCACTACTGGTGATCTTCTTTCATATCTTACTAACTCTTGGTCATCCTCCTTTCGGGACTTCAGTGAGACTCTTTCTATTGCACTAAACATATCGAAGGCCTTCGATAGAGTCTGGCACAAATCTTTAATTTCTAAACTACCCTCTTACAGTTTCTATCCCTCCATCTGTGCCTTAGTGTCAAATTTCCTTTCTGGCCGTTCCATAGCCGCGGTTGTGGACAAACATCGCTCATTTCCATGCATAAAGAAGAGCCAGATCGTAATACAATTATGTATCCGTGAAAGGGCGATAATTGCGCTTTCCAATGACTCCTGAACCATCCTTGTACGACCACCGGTTCTCTTGCAACGATCGTGCAACACGAAGGGAAAATCCCTAAAATACAGTAATTTCGTCAGTTTTTACCCTGTATTACGGGACCAGGGATGTGGTGGGATGTGATGTAACCATCAGTGGCGGGACAACGTCCATGCCGAACGGTCAGAGCCCACCCGCGCTCCTCCCACCGCTCGGACTCTCTCTCAGAGCCGATTATGTGCTAAAAATCGCATTGGACTTAAGTCGGGTCCCGCTTTTTAGGCCTTGGTTCTCTAACGGACTTAAGTCAGGCCCCGATAGACAAGGGTTAATGCTTCCAAAATCCAATTTCTCCATCTATCTACCCATCCGGAACTCCCAGCGGACTATCCCGTATTCTTCAACAATACAAAAGTTAATCCTTCATCTTCTCTCAATATTCCTGGTGTCTTTTTTTCTTCTGCTTTCACTTGGAAGGACCATATTACCAGTCTTGCTAAGGCAGCCTCCCACAAGCTTGGTGTGCTCAACCGCCTCAAGGGGTGCTTTACCCTTGCACAGCTTCTTGCTCTGTACAGAGGCACAGTGCGTCCTTGTATTGAGTATTGTTCACATGTGTGGGGAGGTTCCTCTCACACCACTCTCCTAGACAAAGTTAAAAGGAAGGCCTTTCGTATCATTAACTCCCATCCACTCACCAACTCTCTGCAATCTCTCCCTCTCCACAGCAATGTTGCATCTCTCTCGCTATTCTATCGCTACTATAATAATCAGTGTTCCTCAGAGCTTTCCCAGTGTATACCAGCTCCTCTACATAGAGCACGTGGTACCCATCTTGCAACACAATCCCACCCCTACTCTGTGCAACTCTCTAACTCAAGAGTGAAACGTTACTCTCAAACTGTCTTCTATTCAACAGCTGAGCTCTGGAACTCTCTCCCAGAATCAGTCTTTCCCTCTTCGTATGACTTAAATTGCTTCAAACTCTGTGTGTTCAGGCATTTTGGCTCGAACGTCCCTTGATTTTGGCCCTGTCACTCTTTCAACTATGGGGGAGGCACTCGCTACAGGCAGTTCTGCCTTTTGCCTCCCTCACACACATAGAAAAAATAATATATATATGAGGAGGAGCACTTCATTGACAACGTTTCGCAGATAGCTTCTTGAGGTCACTAACAGAAGTTAGCTGTATATATACTGTATATTCATTAAAAACAAAACTGGTGCAAGCACAGAGCCCTGAGGCACTCCACTTGAGACATTAAGCCAATTAGAATGTTTTTGCTCATATAACTGTTCTCATACCTCTCTCAACTGCCCCGTAAGGACCAATAGGTCTGTTGCAGTTTGTTCTCCTTTGTATGTTCCTTTGTAATTAGGGAATCCTTCATCCAAATAAAAAGTGTTCCAGTGATTCCTCCCTTTTTCTCGATCTGCCACAGTAAATTCTTGTGAGATACTTTATCAAAAGCCTTTTTGAAGTCCATAAATACACAATCAACCCAGGAGGAGGAGGAGGACGCTGTAGGTACCAACCAAACAGAGCGGTACTCCCGGATAGTGCTAGGTAGTTAATAAGGATAACTGGAACTCCTGTTTCACCACCTTGCTTCCCTAGCTCATCCTTTCTGTGCCTCATCAATATTTTGGGCAACCTCAGCCTGCCCTCCAAAACACCTACTCCTCATATCAATTCATTATACTACAAACACTTTACACACTACATTACCTTTCCAAAAAAGAAAACAATTATGATGATGTCAATGTACCCATCTAGCTAGGGAGCCAGAGGGGTTTGACGGACATGGGCTGTTGTAAAAGGTTGTGGGTGTTTTTTGGTTTCTACTATCCTTATACAATAACATCTGACTGCACAACCTTGCGGATCAACTACTGGAGTGATGGAATCAATGTTTGTTCGAAGCCACGCATATGCACCAAAAAATTCAAACAAAAATTATGATATTTTCCTATCACAATGATTGGAGTTGTTGCTGAGTGACATTTTTTGTGTATATATTTGTTTATATATTTATATGGTGGCATTTTTATATATACTTCCAATTTGTAGTGTAATGTATTTCCAAACTAGAAAAATCGGTCACCCCAACTTCAGAAACGTGCTGCGCAAATGATCAATATTATGACAATTGGATAATTGTATACTCCACCATATTATTACTGTTATGTATGTCATAATTTTCAATAAAACAAAGAAGTACATGCCTTAATAATATTTGTATCACCTAAATTGTTCACAATATAACTGAGGAACATATGACAGTGTTTGACACTATTTATATCACACAAAATTAAAAGTTTTTTTTCGGAAAAGTAAACAATGTCCCCCCCTGCTATGAATTCTCCATTGTCAGCTTAATGATAACAACTAAGTTCTGAATGTCATGAAAAGGTTCAAATAGGCTGAGAGGAACACCAAATGGTGGGTACACTTCCACATCATATCAGCTTTCAGAAGTGGGTGTAGAATGGTGTAGAATCGACCACCGCTGAGGGCGATGTTCGTGTAAAAGTGTTAAAGTTTCAAAGGACCAAAACATATCCTAGTTCTCAGAATCAGACACATTGACCGCTTCTAGACACTTGTTGTGTGAACACCTGTCTGCGGAGCCTGTGCATTTGCAGCCGATGTAGCAAGGCACCTGTTTTTTTTGCACATGAGCAGTTTCTGTTGCATCCTTTCAAACAGTTGCAGGAGATAGATCTTGAAAGCTGCTCTGGCCATAGCGAGGTTACACTCAAAACTGGAACGTAGTCTCCATTTATCAGCTCCCACCCATACTCAGTTGGGGGTGGCAAGTTTGGCTTTGGGATGTGAGCACTCTTGTCGATCATAGTTGCGTACATTGCCCGCCTCAGATGTGGAACAAATGACCCTTCGGTCGGGGGTAGCATTTTCAGTAGTGTGGATTTGTTATTGAGAAATTTGTTGGCTCGTACTTCACTCAATGTACAACCTTGCATGGCATACTTCTTGGAATAAACAGTGATTGTCAGATCTCTTGCTTGACTACAGATTTCATCGGCCATCTCTCTGTGATCATCATCTTCCGCAAATTCGCCTAGGGACCCAGTGGGACATTCCCGACTTGAAATGAACCAAGCCTTCTTACTTGTGAAGTACGGAAAGCTGGTTGTATCCCTGCCACTGAGACTGTGAATCATCGGTAATGCCTTGCACTGGTTGACTCCATGGACTTTTGCGAGACTGTGCACTGGTAGGTATTCTTTTGGAGAGACTCGTACCCAGAACTCAGGTAGGTCCTGAAGATGTGTAGCGGCATAGTAGATACACAGGACAATCACATCAGTGTCATTGGCATGCACTATAACCCTGTTTACTCCTTCTGTACGAACACTATGTACAATGTGTAATATCAGCCTGGTATCGGCCTCCTCCTGAGTAGATTCCAACTCTGGCACTGGTACTTGTGATTGAGCTGAGATTAGGACCGACTTTGTCTCCTCATCAAATCCCCCATCGAAGTAGAGCTGAAGTGACCCTAGTATCAAGTGGGTACTGTCGGATTCACTCCATTTTTTGCAAAGATAGCTCAGGAGGCGGGCCTTGTTGTCTGGGTTCTTGAAGAACTCGGTTGGTTCTGGAGCTGTAAAGTGATCAGCTACTGTGAATTTTTTTGATGGTTTTCCTGTTCTGTGACTTCGTGTTTGTAGCTTCAGACTCGGCAACTTGTAACGATCACAACAGAAGTGAATGCTTGCTGTGCCAGGTGGTACATTATTTCCCATGCCGACTAGATAACGGTCAGCAATGTCCTCGAACTTGGTGTCTTTCTTAAATGGCTGGCAATGGATCATATACATGGCATTAACAAAGACAGCAGTCTTTGATCCATTCTGAGGGGAAGGAAGTTTATCTACACTCTCAACTTTAGTGGTTTCCTTTATGGCTTTCACAAGCAGGGACTTGGTACCTGTCCTCATTGTTGTTCCTTCATTGAAGAGGGCTTTTGGTGTGTTGCTGCATTTGTGCTCGCCAACAAACTTCACAATGTCGAGCGTGCTACCACTAGCTACAACTTGAGTCATCCGCAGTAGAGCTCGGACTTCGTCATCCTGTTGATTATTTGCTTGTTTTTTAAGAGTCTTTGATTTGTTCTGCATCTCAAATGTCTTCAAGCGGACAGTTGATGTCTTTGATGCAGGGCTGTTCAGCGACTTGTTCAGTGCTTCGACTCCAATCAGCTTGATCCTCCCAAGGTCCTTCTGGACATCATGTTGGGCTACCTCACCTGTGCTTATGTTAATAAGTTCATCTGTTTCGTTGCAGAACGGGTTCTCTTCGATTGCAGCCATGATGTTATTGATCATTTCCAGATCTCTTGTCGTTGCAGTCTGACCTGCCTCGTGGTGTGGATTTTGTGCACCTGCATCAAGTCCCATCATTTCCTTGAACTTCGAGCTGACTGATGCGGTTAGAGCCTTAACACAAATCCATTTTGTTCTGGTTGCTTTCATTTGGGTGATTCCGGACAGACCACTGCTCTCTTTAGCATCGGCATTGTAGGTCTGGGAGCTCTTTCCGGCAAGTTCTTCATTTCTTGAATGTAGATCGGAAGCGACTGTTGCCCGTATTTGTAGTGTCCAGCTGCAACAAGATATGGGAGCATTTTACCGGATTCACACAGGTGTCCGACCCAGTTTCCTTGTCTCTGGTTGAAGACAAATCGGAAGAGGATGTCACACATGTCCAGGAAGGTGAGCCAGTAATTGGCTGTTGGCCGCTTGCGTAGGTCATCTTGGAACTGGATAAGTTGTTCATCGATGGTGGACATCTGAGCATGTGCGTCTTTTATCAAGTCCAACTGTTCCTGGCCAGTCAGCTGGTTGTCGAGAAGTTTCTGTGTTAAGCTGGTAATGTCATCCATCGGCAATGAATTGTTGCGTTGTTCGAGCTTAGCTTGGAATTCTTGCCACATCAGTTGCCACAGAGCTTCAGAGATCAGCCAGAGAGCATGAAGTGACTCATAGTACTCTGCATTGCTGCCAAATATCTTCTTAGCTGTGCCCTCTTTGCAAAATCCCGCCCTAACCAGGATATCTTCTATACCACTTTCGCGCATGATCTTCACAATCCCCTTCATAAAGTTGTGGGCTTGATGAAATCCACCAATGAGTAAAACCACTTTGCTGAACTTATCAAGGTGAGCTTCTTTGATGGCCATAGCCAGCTCGTAAGTTGCTTGATCACCAGCAATGACCGTCCACTCATTGCCAAGTTTGGTTGACGTCTTGACAAGGCGGGACATTTCTTCCATCAGAACTGAGGAGTCTGTGGGTGATGATGGTATGAGTGGTAGGTAAGCAACTATGCTCGCTTCCTGTTGGCCGTACAGCCTTGCACAAAATGCGGAGAGGCTCGGGAGGTTAACTCTGAACTCTTCTGTGTTTTCAGTGGAATAGAACTGTGTTCTACAGATGCGCCAAATAAATAGGAGATATGCGGCCAAATCACTCTCATGTTCAGTCATAAGATCCTCATAGCATGTTATGTTTTTTGGTGTCCGGCCTTTCTTACGATCGCTCGCAGTCAGGTAACATGGTAGTATTGGCTCTTCTTCAGTGTTTGATAGAGCTCGATCCCTCTGTTGGTGATATGGAATCCTGAGAGTGGCACTTGTTGCAGCATTTGGAGTTTTTACATTTTCCACCGCAATTGCTGTTGTAGCATGAAAGCTGCCACCTGCCAAGGTCTTGTTTAGCCAATCCAAGTTGTCCATCGTGAAAACTTGCAGTATAGCATTGTCTTTTGACATCATCTCTGGTACATAGACCCTATCTTCTTGTGTCTGTTGAAGAACTGCGGCACTCTTTGAGGTGAGTTGTCGCTGAAGGCTGTCATAACTGATACCTTGTCCCAATCTGTTGTTCAACACGATGAGCTCTTTACTTCTTTGTTGGTTATATATGTGATACGTTTTTCCTACTGCCAGAGGTGTCATGACTCCAACTATGTGTTGCAGTAACTGTTGGCATATCATGAGGACTCGTTTGTGCATTGTCTCATCAAGCGATACTCTATTTTGCCCCTCTTGTATACCAGTATCTCGAGGAGGGACATCTCTCAGTAGAGTTGCAATAAAGTTGTAGAATGTATCAGGAACAATTTCCGACGCAGCTTCCATTGACACCTCTGTTGATTTAGACAGATGTTCTTTCATTTTACATAGCTTGGCGTCTTCTCTCAATATCTTGGCTGCATTTATCAGACTCTTCTGTTTCCAGTCAGCTGCACTGCTTTTCTCCAACTTATGAAGTTTTTCAAGTGCATCACCAAGACGAACATTGGAAGCACAGAGAAAGCCTGGTCCATGAGACTGTTCCAGAATAGACACTCTTGATCCAAAATGGGCTTGCAGCTTGGCTTTTAGGGTTGTTGAGCGATAGCCATTAGCTGTTTGCACTCCTTCGTCACAAAGTAGTTGTCTGTATTCATCTCTCAGAGTCTTGATAAGGAACCCCTCATAGTTCCCAAACAGCCTGACTTCCAGTTTGTCCACAAGCACTTTGAATACTGCATCATGTGCATTGGGAGATGGCAATGTTTTTTCGGTCACACGTTGAGGTTTGAAATTATTCATGCATGGTGTATGGTAGCAGATGTCATTGGCTACCATATCATGTCCATGTCCAACTAATCGTGCAAAGATGTCTTGTCTGTTGAGCTTCCTGGCCTTTTCGAGTATGAAGTTTTGACTTTCATCTGTTGATATTTTTGCTTGTGGTTCCTTGCTACGATACCATCTACGGCCACATATCACGCATGTAGTTTTGGCTTCAAATGATTCTGTACGGGCTCTAGTTGATACTGCCACACATTTATCAGACTCCATCGATGACTCGACTTTTGAGCTGGAGGAGCTATCCAATGACAAGCGTTTTTTCTCGGCAAGCTTGTAACTTTTGTCGTTGTTATACCAGTTTCTGCATTTTTCATGCCATTTCGGAGTGTCTCTGTCAAGCCATGATTCATCACCAATGATTGGCAATATGCGCTTGGCGACCTCATATTGTCTTGCGTCGCATGCATGTTTTAGTCTGACAGAAGACGATTGCTGTACACGGTACAAAGGTATTTTGCTGGACTGCTGGCAGATGATGCATTTGGTGTAGTCGGTGTTCCCACGCTTCTGGCGCTTTTGTATCTGAAGAATCTGTGTTCCCTCAGGTTCCCGCTTAGGCTGCCTCTCGGCCATCACACCTGGAAAAGAGAAATATATGTATAGTATGTCTATGTCATGAATACAACAAATTGTACTACATCAATTTTAAGAAAATGTAAGGTAAGTAACTTAAGTAAACCTTAAATACATGGTGTTCTGTTGCACACCATAAACATGGTGTTGCACACCATAAACATAATAAACATGATAACCCGACATCATATAAACATGGTGTTGCACACCATAAACATAATAAACATGATAACCCGACATCATATAAACATGGTGTTGCACACCATAAACATAATAAACATGATAACCCGACATCATATAAACATGGTGTTGCACACCATAAACATAATAAACATGATAACCCGACATCATATAAACATGGTGTTGCACACCATAAACATAATAAACATGATAACCCGACATCATATAAACATGGTGTTGCACACCATAAACATAATAAACATGATAACCCGACATCATATAAACATGGTGTTGCACACCATAATCATAATAAACATGATAACCCGACATCATATAAACATGGTGTTGCACACCATAAACATAATAAACATGATAACCCGACATCATATAAACATGGTGTTGCACACCATAAACATAATAAACATGATAACCCGACATCATATAAACATGGTGTTGCACACCATAAACATAATAAACATGATAACCCGACATCATATAAACATGGTGTTGCACACCATAAACATAATAAACATGATAACCCGACATCATATAAACATGGTGTTGCACACCATAAACATAATAAACATGATAACCCGACATCATATAAACATGGTGTTGCACACCATAAACATAATAAACATGATAACCCGACATCATATAAATTGGAACTGCACATTTTCGAAAATTCACCCATTTTTGGGTACCCTATTGAAAGGCCTACTATTCAGGTCCAGCAGTTCATTTGCAAGGTTGTGCACCTGGATGATGTTCCTGAAGGTCTCCCCTTTCCAAAAATACCCCACAACCTTTTACAACACGCCGTGTCAGTTTTCGTCAAAAAATGGCCTTTGGCTCCCTAGCTAATCCTTGGAGTCCCCAGGGCGTGGGGGTGTGGGGGGTGGGGGGGTGGGGGGGGGGAAGGAGAGAGATCATAAATGGCCCCATCGGTTTATCCCCTGGTCCGGACCTCTACCTTCTACTCTATCTATTCATTTTTGAAACATTTGCAGTCTTTCCTCTAACTTTCTCTCTGTGGAACACCATCTCTCTTCTACCAAACCTGACTTACTTTTCCTCACTGAAACTCAGCTGTCTGAGGCAACAGACAGAAAACCCTTCTCTATATCCTCCTCTTATATCTATCCTTAGTTCAAAGCCAAAGGTGTGTGTTGCGTGTGCATACACGACAATCTTACCTGCTCTTGTGTTCCCAACTTTGACTCTTCTATATTCTCAACTATCTGCCTATCTTGTCACCCTCTCTCTCTCACTAAATAAATTTGTGTTGTTCATCTCTCCCCTAGTTCTACTGACTACCCACCATACTTTGACTATCTTACTTGTAAAGTGGAACACATTCTATCCATTTCTCCCTTCTCTGAAATCTCTATCTTAGGAAATTTCAATGTTCACCACCACCAATTGCTCTCCTCTAATTTCACTGACCAATCTGGTGAACAAGCCTACATCTGTTCTATCCTAAATGACCTAGAGCAGTTAGTTCAACAATCCACCCGTATCCCGGACCGCCCTGGAGATCGTCGGCTCAACATCCTTGACTTATTTCTAACCTCTATTTAACCCTTCTGCTTACTGTAAATCTTCTCTGTCCGTTGGGCTCCTCCGATCAAAACCTTATCTCTGTCACCTGTCCTTTCTCTCCAGTACGGCCTTCTGACCCCCCCCCCCCCCCCCCCCCTCCAGCCGGCGGCGCTTGTGGCACCTAAGGGGGTCCACACGATCGATCAGTGTCTGGCAGGCTGTGCCCCCTCACCGGGCAAAGTCTGTCGAACACGCTTGTGTTGTTGTCCACACGGCCGTGACTGGCCAGTCAAAGTCTGTCTGTGGTCAGACAAGATGCTCGGCAGAGCAGATAGAGATGTAAAGTGTTGTGTAGCATAATTGCTATGTTGCAAAAGAAAAAAATAGAAAGTTGTGTGAAGATAAATAATTTATTTCATCAGCTTCCTATTTCTTATAATATAATTATCCAAAAACCTAAATTACGTGGGAATGGGTTATACTTTAATATGAAATGAACGTCAACTTGATAAAAAACACAACACAATTGAAAAGATCATATACCGGTAGCAATAAAAAAGTGAACTCGCAAGATACCTTAAGTTACGAGCTGCAATTACACACACACTCTTTCTCTCTCTCTCTCTCTCTCTCTCTCTCTCTCTCTCTCTCTCTCTCTCTCTCTCTGATGTTGTCTTATATTTACTTAATACACTGATAAGCTTAACCTATGGGTGTGAGTATCCTAGGTTTGAGTCCTTGGAGTGCCACATGTATTTGTTGATTTCATTGAGTTTAGAAGAAAAGTTGGTTGGTGAAAAAATATGAATTTATCCTATCATATAATTTCTGGTAGTGCTTCAATCATCACGCAATTTGCTGATTTGGTCAGCATACGTACGTTAAACGAACACTAAATCAATAGTTAGTGCAGAAGATCATGGCTGGGTGGCTTTCTCACAATAATAAGATTAATAATACTATTTATAATAATACTCATAATATTAATAAAATAATATCTATGAAAATAATAGCGTCTATATAAATAGGGATGCTACCCATACAATATTCTAAAGCTAAAACTTAATTCATACCATCAGTGACCGTTCATAAAGTGCTTGCACATATTACATCCTGGATTTCTTCCACCAGATTTACCTGATAAACATCCGAAAAATAATAAGATAAAATATATTTGATAATTAAAGATCAAACTACACACTACTCCCCTCCTTCCACAGGCCCCCTTTATCCCCATATCCACCGGCAAACTACTGGGCAGTGTCTGGTGATTTATCCCCATATCCACCGGCAAACTACTGGGCAGTGTCTGGTGATTTATCCCCATATCCACCGGCAAACTACTGGGCAGTGTCTGGTGATTTATCCCCATATCCACCGGCAAACTACTGGGCAGTGTCTGGTGATTTATCCCCATATCCACCGGCAAACTACTGGGCAGTGTCTGGTGATTTATCCCCATATCCACCGGCAAACTACTGGGCAGTGTCTGGTGATTTATCCCCATATCCACCGGCAAACTACTGGGCAGTGTCTGGTGATTTATCCCCATATCCACCGGCAAACTACTGGGCAGTGTCTGGTGATTTATCCCCATATCCACCGGCAAACTACCGGGCAGTGTCTGGTGATTTCGCTCAACTACCGCCGCGGCCATTCCCCTGCTTTGCCCGCTGAATATGTCCCATGACAACATTTCCCTCGTGCCCGACGGGCAGTGCTCGATCGTGTGGACGGGGCTTTAGGCGCTGCCGACTGGGAGGCTCTACAGCAGTACTTTGTTTGTATTTCCCATGGAATTATATTGCTTCCGTGGCCAGGGACCCTCAGAGAGTGCCGAGCGTATTACTGAGGTAATCCTTTCGGGCATGGAAGCTTTCATTATCTCTTTCTCTCAGACTAACTCACAAAACAATCTTGGTTTACCCACGCTTGTTCTATTGCTGCTCTCTCTCTCTCTCTCTCTCTCTCTCTCTCTCTCTCTCTCAGCATTTTAACTGTACCTCCATCTTCCATATCATAATTAGTTTCCATCATATTTGTTTATGTCTTCACTTACCGGACTTTAGGAAAGAAAACGAGATTATAAGGGACAACCTCATAATATCATATGATTCTGTTTAATGTAAGGTATATGTCTTAAAATCAGTTTGCACCTCGAATAGTAACTACTCAAAGCTGTTGTTGTTAGTTTGTAAGTAGATTTATTATAGCTCGTCTCATAAGATTTTAAGACTACGGAAATTAACACGGCATAGCGAGCAGTTATTTGTATGTTTGTTTGCAAGTACATTTATCTGTTCTGAACAATGTATTGAGCGACTTGTCTTGGATGCAGAATATCTGACTGTTTATAAACGTTAACGTATTGATGTTATTCAATTACATTACATGTGTAAATGAGTCGTCTGTACTCGTAGTCTGTCGAAGAAACCTTTTTAGAGGCAACACGTGGTCAGTATTACAAACACGGAAAAGACAAATAGCCTAGGTGGTTACAATACGAACATGTACATGCTAATAGTAGGCTTTACTTAATTTACTTAACATTCATTCAAAGCTTCCAAAATATTTAACTACACCCAACTTGTAACGTAACTTATGCAAACGAAATGTTTTTGTCATCATCTGGGATGAAAATCTTTCAAATTGATTTTCTTCAAAAAGTACGAAACATTCAAACGTTTTATCTTACATAGTTCATTCTATTAATTCTTATAATTCGTAACTTTTTTGCTGTATGCAATATTTTGTATTGTTTTGCAACACTCACAAACACCTCATCATGAACTTTTTCTTTGCCAATATGTTAGTCAGTTACCATGCCATCTAAGATAATTTTAATTTGGTATCGAATTATTATATCACATCAAACCCTTAATAACATCTCCATTGTTCACTTGGGCTGTTCTACGTGTAAGTCCTTCACACACGCATTAAGGCGCGGTTACACATGCCCGAATTTTTGCCACCCAAGCAACTTTTGTCACCGCTACGGGCAACTTTTCTGAGACCCAAAAACAAGTGGTTACACATGCAGGAAGAGAGTTGCTCGTAGCCTACACTCTTTCGTTTTCACTTCGAAATTAATTGGTCTTAATTCGGCCGTTTTAGCTTCCCGTCATGCTATTAATACATCACAATCCCTATGATAAAGCTGAGCATATATAAAAACCAAGGTAAGTATGATTATATTGCTCGCCATTACATAAAACAAGCGACATGAATCCACGTCTGTCGATAAAAGTGCAATTCAGTTGAAACAGCAGCACGCTCATGATTGGCTATCTTATTATTACCCTGATCATTTATTTATCATCTGTATTGTTCCTTATTTATTCATTAACTAGATATGTTAAAGTAATTTTAATGATTAGGCCTACTTAATAAATTACAGTACTATCCGAATCTAAAGAGCTCTTAAAGAACACAGGAAACACAATAATAACGTATAGGCTATATTATAAAGTAAACACAAGCAAGATAAAGATATGATAAACCAAAGAAGTAAGCGAGAGAGAAGACTGGCTGGCCCGGGGGCCTTGCTTTACGTATTACACATTTAAAATAGGGAGTGACAGTATTTCTTACCTTGCTTGTGTTTACTGTATTATATGTACGATTTTATGTGTTCCATGTGGTATTTTATAGCTCTTAAGGTTCGAATATCACCTGTCACATTATCATTAGAAGTATTAAAACTTATTTATATTAATATAGGCCTAGCCTACTGTATATGGATTATATATATATATATATATATATATATATATATATATATATATATATATATATATATGGGCCTATTTAGGCTATAGGCTACATATGGAATATATGTCCACGACATAGCCTATTAATTCACGCCAAACACTATTACCGTATACTGTACATGTAGGCTACTAAGTTATGTAAAGTGTAGCCTACGTCTATTTAGCACGTCGCATTAACAATTTAACCGAACCTATACTGCATAAATACGGTATTTAATCAAGATTACAAAGCATACAGAATACACAATTTGTAATACTGAAGGAAGTATTAGAAATTAATTAGGCTAACCATTGCAGTAACGAAGCTATTATTCATATTTAGTTATAACAAATCGTTTACTGTTGCAAATTATAATTGTAAGTTGATTATGAAAACGGATATATGACACATTTATTACCTTGCGAGAATATTCTTCCCATTCTTGCCTAAAGATATTGTAGGCTATTTGTACAAACTTGAAATTTCGCATTCATACCGTAGCCTACTTCTTGATTAAACCTATTGCATATTATACTGTGATGACATATATATTTAAAGATTGAGCATTATTATAGTATATTAATGCTTGCACATCATATAATATAGTTATCACATTACTACTATTGCATGCAACCCATATTTATAGTTGCCGCAACAGGCGATGCGTCCCGCAAAAGTTGCCCTATTCGGGTGACAAATGGGTCCCGAAAAAGTTGCTTGGGGCGCAAAAGTTGCTCCACGGAGCAACTTTTGTCACCGATTCGGGCAACTCGGGCATGTGTAACCGCGCCTTTACCTGTGATATCAATCTCTGCTAATCTCACTTTCGAATTTGCATTATAAAACCAGAACAATGTATCACACCCATAAATAACGTTGGATATAAACCTCCTTTATTTTATGTTCGCGAATGTGTCCACGATCAATTTTCAGATCTCAATCCAAGTTTTATTTGTTCCTGTAACTGTTCTTCCTAAGGTCAATCTCTTGTCAACTGATTATGCACAATTTTCTATTATTTAAGTAATGAGACAAGAAACACAATGTATTGTATCTTTTGCTTTAAATGTTCCTACATTAATCTGAATAGTATACAATATGTATATTTCCACACCCACCATTTGACCTATTTTGGTAATGTAAACTAGTGAAAGGATATTTTCATCAAAAATAATCTATACAGAAATATAACCAACGGCAGCACTAACCTTTAGCGGACCGTCCGCCAGCTGACAACATAAAATTATTATTTTTCTAATAATTGTTTACTGTTGAAAGTTACGACCGCCTCTACAAAGTTATGACAAAATTAACGACAACCCCCCCACATCTAGTTAGGGTGTGGGTAATTTTCAACATACTCAGTGAGGCAGGTTTCAACACCACCGATTATTCCGGCACATGTCACCGTAATTCTGTGCAGCTGAATGTCTCTTACTGAATGTTTAGGATAATCTATTTGCAGCCACTATTTAGTTATTGCTTTAATGTTGACCTAAAAAGTAATGTTGTGGATGACGTGTTACTCTCATAATCAACACAATCCCTTCTCTCTCTCTCTCTCTCTCTCTCTCTCTCTCTCTCTCTCTCTCTCTCTCTCTCTCTCTCAGTAGTCATAAAATGAAACTTTGATAATTCCTGCCCTCATATTTCTCAGTGTGGTTCAGCCCGTCTCCTGCTTCATTGAAAGAGAGAGAGAGAGTGAGAGAGAGATCATAGATTTCCATAGATACACTGGCCACACAGATATTACAATCTCTGCGAGGTGGCCAGGACTTAATCCTAGTAGAGACAGCAACCCTAAGAGAAAGTGGAAGGAAAGAATAGCAAAGATGAAAGCTTTCCCTCCACCCTCCGGTAATTTGACGTATATTAAAACAGTTAGAAGTGAATAACCTTGCAGGGCTTGGACATCGCCTGAAGGAATGTATAGTATAGTTAGCAATGGAAAGGAAAAGGCATGCACACCTTCACTTTTTTTTCTGCCCTCTTCAACTGAAAATGTGTTTATTTCTGCCAGTTTCTCTTGTCAGTGATCAGTGTTTACTGCACACCAACTTATCTGTGATATAAGGCTTACCTTTTTATAAATGTGTATATTGAGTAACTGTTTATAAATTCATTAGGGATCTTATTCCACTCACTAATAATACTGTGGGTGAAGAAATGTTTAGTTGAGAGAGAGAGAGAGTAATATGTATGTTTGCTTTTCAAATTCCGTCTGTTTTAAAGTATGAATTTTAGGTTGTTAATTTAGCTGCCAAACATGGTCCAATAAATATGTTAATGTAATGTTAAAATAAGTACCAGAACCTCCTTCAACATTACGATTGCGTCATTATCATTATAGTTTGGCTAAATCTGTATGGCATATTTAATCTTAGGTAGGACTTCAAGAAATAAAATTGGGCTGGAATATCTAAGATACAATTTATCAGTGCAAAATGACGCGCTCGCTACAACTTTCAACAATCTAAAGAGTTGATGAATGTTTCCCCTGCAATTCGTATATTGATTATACTCATTTGAATAATCATGAAAACCAATGGGAAATATCTATTAAGTGTCGGGGTTGTCAACATAGGTTGCGAACATATCATGTAGAACGGACAAACGGTGACAGAGTTGAACTAAATGGGAAAATGGCGTCATCGTACATAAAAGGTTAATTTGTAAACAATAACAACAGCAATAACAATAGTAAAGTTGGGCGGTATACGCTAAGTTGTGCTTGGCCGAGACGCTCATCCCCTTACTATTTCCCACTGGAGCCTCTAATACCTTTAACCGTCCTGGTGGTGTAATGGTTAAGGTGGCAAAAATATGTGTGTGATAACCCGGGTTCGAATCCCGGTGGATCATATATACTTTAATTAATTTCATTGGGGGTGTGGTGGTGAGATTAATAAACATAATATTATTAGTAGGTTTAGGGATATTTCTTCGAGAGGCCGGTCTATATGATCTGTGCCCCATGAATATTCTTTCCTCTCACTTAAACAGTAGGCTACCATAGTGCGGTTGGGAATATGAACATGATTAGATTAATATCCAGTATTCGAGAATGGATAATAAGTCGTAGGCGTGTGCATAAACCTTTAACCGTCCTGGTGGTGTAATGGTTAAGGTGGCAAAAATATGTGTGTGATAACCCGGGTTCGAATCCCGGTGGATCATATATACTTTAATTAATTTCATTGGGGATGTGGTGGTGAGATTAATAAAAATAATATGATAACATCATTATAAGTATATGTTGGCAATAACAGAGTGAGTATATTCTGTTTGGGAAGGACATCACGAAATCCATGGTGGTTACAGCTTCTAATTAGAGCCAGACTGAAAAATAATAACAGAGTTAACAATTATAATGCTGGGTCTACAAATTAACACGTTGTGAACAGCGATGCATTTAAGTATTTGCTGATTGATACAGTCTTAATATTCACAATCTAACAACACTGAAACAACCAAAGAGATATTCCAACTATTCCTACCTTGGCATTCTGGAAATCCATTTTCACGCGACAAACTTCAATGATTAACTTGACACACAGAAAGAGATAGATAGATAGAGGAGTTACAAGGAGTTAAAGGAATAGTTAGTATCTCAGAGACCTTGCGGTCCATTCCGAGGAGATACTCGAACTGGAAGGAGAGATACTGTTTAGTGCACTACACATCTTACAGAGTGTGCAAAATATTATCTACTCTCTTCTTGAATTATTCTACTGAAGAACTATTTACAACTTCGGAGGGAAGTTTGTTCCAGGTAAAACAAATCTTATATTGAAAAAGTTTCCACAAATACGAGTGCTGAATCTGTTCAATTCTAATTTCCAGCCATGGTTGCGTGTTGTATTCATATTGAAACTAAACATTTTGCTATAATCCACTTTGTCAAACCCATTAAGTATTTTAAATACTTCAATGAGCTGACCTCGTAGTCTGCATGTCTCCAACGGGAAGAGATCAAGAGCTCTCAACCGGTCCTCGTAGCTTATTCTTCTAAGCGATGGAATAAGCTTTTTAGCCATAGCTTGTACTCTTTCCAGTTGCTCTATATCTTGCCTGAGTACTGGAGACCAGAATTGAACAGCATTCTCTAGGAGAGGTCGTATCAGCGTTGTAAAGTGTGAGAACTATTTCACTATTTCTATACTTAAATTGCCTCTTAATATAGCCCAATAATTTCTGAGTTTTTTTCTCTACTTCAATGCAATGTTTGGAAAACTTTAGGTCACTGCTAATCAGAACACCGAAAATCCTTTTCCAAGTCAGTCACTTCCAGAGGCATTCCCAATAGTGAATAGCCTGAATTGGGGTTTGCTTGGCCGATATGCATCACCTTGCACTTCTCCAAGTTTAGAGGCATCTGCCATGTATCTGACCATTCACCCAGTCTGTTGAGGTCCATCCTAAGCTGTTCAACCCCTTTAGTGTCTTTCACATTCATTACATGCTTTATGTAATTTGCAAACTTGGAGATCATACTCAGCAGACCAATATCGATGTCATTGACATATACTGTATGATAAACAGTAGTGGGCCAAGGACAGATCCATGTGGAACTCCAGAAGTGACTGGAGTCCAACTCAGAAGAAACCCCATTGATTACCACTCGTTGTTGTCTACCTGTTAGCCAACTTTCTATCCAATTTGTGACCTCTGTATTGTAACCTAGTGCACTCACTTCTGACATTGGCCTGCAATGAGGCACTTTGTCAAAAGCTTTTTGAAAATCTAAGTAAACGATGTCTATGGCTCTACTTTTGTCATACTCACTTAGCATTTCATGGAATAATTCCATCAAATTGGTAAGACATAATCGGTGTCGCTTGAATCCATGTTGGGAATCTGTAATTAAATTGTGGATTTCAAAGTAGTCAACTATCTTGTCGACTAGTATCCCTTCTAAGAGTTTTACTATGATAGAAGTCAAGCTAATTGGACAATAATTCTTGGGACACTTATGATCCCCTTTATTAAAGATTGGGGTCACATTGGCCAGCTTCCATTATTCAGGGACTTCTCCATTTGTTAGTGATTTTTTGAAGATGTCTGCCATGAAAGGTGCGATTTCGTCTTGCACTTCTCGTACAACTCGGGGAAGAAAGCTATCTGGGCCGGATGACTTGAATCTATTTAATTTATCTGTTCTTTTTTTTACCTCCTCTGGGGTACATCTATTTCTGCTAAGAACTTCACCCTCATGCACTAGTCCTGGACTTGGCATGTCACTGGTATTTTCCCTTGTGAATACCGATGCAAAATAGTCGTTTAGGGATTTAGGTATATCAGTCTCAGTAGTTTGAAGTTGGCCTGTTGGGTCGTTTAGAGGTCCAATACTACTTTTGAATGGCTTCCTGCTGTTCATATAGCTGAAGAACTCTTTAGGACTCTCTTTTCAGAGGGCTGCAACCCTTAGCTCTTCATTCCACTTGCTTCCTGTATAAGAGATGTCACTCTTCTACACATATTTTTGAAGGAATCTAAATCTGTTTGGTCTTGACTTCTTTTGGTCTTTCTGTATGCAACCTTTCCCTTTCTAGTTGCTGGAGTTATGTCACTTGTGAACCACTTTGGTTGGGTTGAGCCGGAACTGGTAAGTTTAGTAGAAATGAATGCAGCTTGTCGATCCATAAACTGCTGTTTGAATGAGCACCAAATCACATTAACATTCTTACCCTCAAGTCTGATCTGGGATAAGCTTCCCCGAAGGCCTTCAAAATTTGCACAACGGAAATCTAGTTTTGCACTCTGAGGACTGGTGGGTCTACTGCTGCTAAAGGTGCGAAGAGAGAACCTAACTAGATTATGGTCACTACCTCCAAGTGATTCCCCAACTGGTCACACTTTTATCTTCAGTGGTTAACACAAGATCTAGTATATTGTTCCCTCTAGTTGGCTTGTTCACCCACTGGGTCAAAAAGTTATTATTAGTAAAGTCCACAAGACACCTACCTTCAGCATCGACAGTGTTTACTTCCCAGTTTACTAGGCAATTGAAGTCACCTCCCAAGATCCATGACGAAATCACAACCTGCCTCGGAGTCCCCAGGAGAGAGGGGGGGGGGGGGGCCCCCCCCCCACGGGCGCTGAAATGCCCCCATTGGTCTGTCCCCTGGAAACAACTTGCCAAAATGCTCTGGACCACACCCTTCTACTTTTACTATTAATTTCTGCAATATTCGTGGCCTTTCCTCTAACTTCCACTCTCAGTATTTCTTCTGTTCAACAGCTGAGCTCTGGAACTCTCTCCCAGAATCAGTCTTTGCCTCTTCCTATGACTTAAATTGTTTCAAAATCTATGAGTCCAGTCATTTTGGCTCGAACGTCCCTTGATTTTGGCCCTGTCATTCTTTCAACTATGGGGGAGGCACTCACTACAGGCAGTTCTGCCTTTTGTCTCCTTCATTCACATAGTAAATCCCCACTGGTTTTATCCTCGATAACAGCACTCAGTCTTGTGTACAGAAGTTCACCCTTTTCAACATTTTGATGTGGAGGCCTGTACACCAGATCAGTCCTATAAATAGAGTTACCTAGATTAAGGTCTACTCCAAGCAGTTTATGTTCTGACCTGAACTTGCAGTCAATTGGGTTTAGAAAATATCTGATGTACAAAATAATTACGCCCCCTTCCTGCATGGTTCGGTCTTTGTGGAACATTCTATATCCAGGTATTTCAAATTCCCAAACATAATCTCTGGTATCACTGTGAATCCAGGATTCAGTGATAGCCGAACAATTCTATAGACAACAATGCCCGAAGTTCGGAGATTATATTCCAAAATCCTAATTGACCGGGCATTAAATAATACTACCTTAAGGTAATTCAGCTTTTTCTTAGAACCCCCTAGTTTACCCCATTTCCCAAAGAGAAAGGGGTCTCTGGGGGTAGTGCATTTTCTTGCACAATATTTCCCTGTATACTATCAGAGGTGTTGCAATTCCCAATGTTTGGTGAATCCTCACCTGAGGTAGAAGAATCACTATTTAGTGATTCAGAAATTGGCAACTGAGGTGTAGAGTCTAGAAGGAGTTGCGAGACATCTCTCAATCTACTAGGGAACTATGCAATTATTTGAGAGGAATTCTTGTTCTCAGAGGGACGAACTCCTTCTTTTGTGGGCCCTCTTTCTGGAACTTTGAGATCAACTGCTGGTGAGGGTTTGCAATTTTCCTGCTGGGGGATGCTTTCTACATTTTTGCTTGCCCTCAGCAAGCTGTAGAGATGGTGATTTAGGAAATCACCAAGCTTGATTTTACCGCTAGTGCTTAAGTGCACACCGTCACGGAGGTAGAGGTTACGCTTCCCATAGAACTCATCAAATGGGTCCACAAATCTAACCCCTTTCTGGGTACACAGGTCAGCTAACCTACCATTTAAGCCAATTGTTGTGCTGGTAGCACAATCCCCTCCATACATCCTTGGCAAAATACCAAGTATCATGCCTCTGTCTGTCTTGAGTCGGAGTTCATCAGCCAGAGTCATGACCTCTCCTATTATAGACTCTGTAACACCGACTTTATTTCTTTTGAGAACCAGGGTCATTACCACTGACCTGGGCTATTATTGCCATCCCCTTTGTCTTGGACCAGACATTTTCAGCTTCCTTTGTGATCTGGGAAGTCTTTGCATCTGCGAGGCTCTTCACCTTTCTCACATCTTGGTGAAACTTAACAAAGTGAGACTCTTGGCCTTTGACCTGAGAATCCCCATTCAATAATGTTTTCGTTTCTTTGTCACTAAAGAGACCAAACCTGCTTGACATGTTAAGCTTGGTCCCTTTGTTGTTTGAATGATGCATATTAGACTTAAGAGAGAGAAATAACACATATTAGAAGTTACACAATTGATGTATATTCTGTGTATATTTGTTTACATGTTTACACAAACCGAAATAAAGAAATGCATTACAAACAATAATTAACTCATAATTTAAGCTATAAGGCTGTTAACAAAGTAGATAATTAGTTACAATTAAGATTAATAATGAATGACCTACAAAGTTTCAGAATATTATGACCCTATTTTGTTGTCACTCATTAAATCTTATCGCCTCATCATACTGGCAGAATATCCTTGATATTCATGAATAATAAAACTTTCTCTCTCTCTCTCATAAACAGCTACCTTTCAGCCGAGATTAACATTTCAAATACATCCAGGATTGGAAAGTGAATTACTGAGTGATTGAACATAAGTATATATATATATATATATATATATATATATAGAGAGAGAGAGAGAGATGACAAAGAAATGGCAATTTCTGCGTTGGAAATTTTATTATTCAAAGTTTCCAGGTCTCTGATGAGTTTTCGCTGGGTGGCAGGAAGTAGATGAAGGAGATGAGCAAAATTCATGGTGGTACAGGGTTACATAAATGTACATGATGATACAGGATATACGACGCGTTTCACTGGACAACCAGCATTATCAAGTAAGGAAGGAATGATATAAAAGGTAAACAGGAAGGGTATATATAGAGGGTGGAGGATCAGAGGAGGCGGAAAACAGGGGGCAAAAGTCTGCTATTGGTGGAAGCGTAAACTAGGAGAGAGAAGGGGTTAACCGCTTCACGCATGCGCACTGGATGCGGGATGGTGGTCAGTAGGTGGGGTCGAAGCTGATTGGCTGCGTGTCGAGGGGCGTGGCCTAAGTTGTGTGGCGCCTGCAGAAGACGAAGCTGAAGGAGGTAGCGCGGGGGGCTGCGTCAAGGGTACCGGGGGGCGAGGAGGGGTGTTAGGTCCTGTAGGGTACTGCCTTTTGGCAGAAGGAAGGATCTGAAGGCGTTGGAGACAAAAGGCACAACTACCTGCAGCAAGTGCCTCCCCCAGATTTCAAAGAGTGACAGGGCCGAAAGCAAGGGACGTTCGAGCTAAAATGCCTGGACACACGGAGTTTGAAGCAATTTAAGTCATAGGAAGAGGGAAAGACTGATTCTGGGAGAGAGTTCCAGGGCTCAGCAGTTGAATAGAAGAAAGTCTGAGAATAGCATTTCACTCTTGGGTTGGAGAGTTGCACAGAGTAGGGGTGGGACTGTGTTGCAAGGCGGATACTATGCACCCTACGTAGAGGAGGTGGTATACACTGGGAAAGCTCCGATGAACAATGATTATTGTACTAGCGATAGAATAGCAAGAGAGATGCAACATTGAGGCGAAGAGACAGAGATTGCAGAGAGTTGGTGAGTGGACGGGAGTTAATGATACGAAAGGCTTTCCTTTCTACTTTATCTAGGAGTGCGGTGTGAGAGGTTCCTCCCCACACATGTGAACAATACTCAATACAAGGATGCACTGTGCCCCTGTACAAAGCAAGAAGCTGCACAGGGGTAAAGAACCTCTTGAGGCGGTTGAGCACACCCAGCTTCTGGGAGGCTGCCTTAGCGTGACTGGTAATATGGTCTTTCCATGTGAGAGCAGAAGAAAAAGAGACACCGAGAACATTGAGAGAAGATGAAGGGTTGATTTTTGTATTGTTGAAGAATAAGGGATAGTCCTCTGGAGGTTCCTGACGGGTAGTAGGATGGATAAATTGAGTTTTGGAAACATTAAATGCAACAAGGTTTTCTCTACCCCAATTGGAAATAGTAGCTAGATCAGAAGATAAGTATTTTATGGCTTCATTACGTTTACTTTTGAGGGACTGCTGGCTGGGGCGTTCTGGAAAACTAATTGAGTGGTGTAAGGTAGAGTCGTCTGCATATGAATGGATGGGACTGGATGTACAGTTGAGAAGATCATTTATGCCAATCAGTGGATATAATAACTTTAATATTCAAGCAAATCTACGAACTTTGGTTGAATGTTCGGGATCATACATAGCGATGTATGCATTTTTATTTGAGATAGGCTTACTTTCCCTTGTTTAATATATTATGTTCTAACAATGATGTAGCCGAAATCAGATGTACCAATCACAATCTTTGTAAGACACGCCTCCTTCCTACACCAGTGTTGCCAGATAATTCTGCGAGCCACAGAGCGAAGGTGGGTCAGCTGGAACTTTGACCAACTGTACATATGTACGAAATAAAGGTATTATTATTATTACTATTGTTATTATTATTATTATTATTATTATTATTAGTAGTAGTAGTAGTAGTAGTAGTAGTAGTAGTATGAACGAATGAACAAATTCACCCTTCCTATAATGAGCATAAAACAATGAATTCGGTAGAAAACAAAACAACGCCCTATGTTACTGACCATGATTTTGATAATTTATATGCTCTTTCTATGCCTATGAATGTATAAGTGTATCTAATATAAATATAATATTGAGTATTTTCGAAACCTAGTGATACGTTCTTGTGGTATATATATTTTTAGTATTCAATATATAGATAAATATACAACTAATAACAACACTGTTTCTTAGATTTAATTTGTTTTTTATTTAATGAAACGTGTACTTTAATTATTATTATGTTGTATGCCAGCTTATCAAAGTCTTCTTTGGAAGTCTAAGTACAATTGCACTATTAAAGTGATTACTCACTTTTCAACACTATCGGTCAAAGTTTTCCGATTCTGGCATCTGCTGACAATGCTCCGCAGCCACTCAAAGTCTGAAACTTAGCCCATCAATATCCTCAATACAATATGTGACGCCTGCAGCTTAGCAGAACGCCACGTGGGCTCAGCCGCTCGCTTGGCCACTCGCTAACACTCGCCAGGGCAATGTATTTGGCTACAGTCTATCTACAATGTTGTACTTTCTTTCTTGTGAATCGTCATGTCACAGGCAGTACAGAAGTGGTCTTTATTTTCGCCTGTGACAATGCATTATATTTTATATCATCAGTTATAAGTTTAATGTATAAGACTGAATGATACAGCTAGAGAGTGTGAGTGAGTAAGTGCAGGAGGCAGAGGGTAGTCGCGTAGTGTTACACGTTGTCTCGGTGACGTCATGCCACGGCCGGGCCCTCTGAGTGGCTGGCCGCCTCACCACCCTCCCGCCGCGTCAGGAAGTGGTCCCCCCCGCACTCTCTGCTGCCTTGTGTCTTCCTTGCTCAGAGCTTGCCTGACCAGCATACCCTTCACATCTCCCTTGCTACCTGTCCCCGACTTCTACCTATAGAACACTTTCTCTCTCTCTCAACTTCTTACCTCTCATTCTTCCAATCTATTTAACATCATAACTCCCCTTTGGTTCTGCACGATTTCATATATCGGCCATCGTATTATATGCTGAAGCTCTCAGATATTACATGTTTAGTAAGGCATCTTGGAGGGGTTACCATTTTGTCTGTAGAGGTTCGACACACTCACGGTGTCTCCCTACCTTTTACTTGGTTGTCTGCTGGGCTATTTAATGCTAGACTGGGGTGAGGCTATTGTTGTTGTGATTTCCGATGTGTACCAGGTTTTGTTGAACCTGTACAATCGCAACGGATACGTGGGAAGCCTAGGTTGTCTTTCTGACTGTGTACCTTGTGAGTTTAGCACTGTGTTGCGAGTGAGGGCTTTTGCCTCTGCCACCCAACACTGTGCTAACTCGTTTTGCTATGACTTTGAGAGGGTCGCCAGGAGAGAACCAGATACTAGCGATCTGGATCTCTCAAGAAAGCACCCCGTCATTTTAATGTAATTTGGCCGTACAGTCTTAAGGTCCTCGCTAGGCTACGAGCCGCTTGCTCAGCCATTGTTTCCTAGCCTACTACATCCCAGCTAGACTTTATTCGCCTAGCAGACACCCGATTAAGATTATAAACTCTTATGTTATGTATGCAGCATTTTTATTCACGTTGATTGTAAGCCTTGGTTGTTGTTGAGTTGCACAACCCGAGCAGGCTTTTGTGTTGCCTCAGGAAGTACTTCTTTTGTTGTTGGAGATAATACTATTGTGCATTTATCGTTATTCCCGTGCCAGTTAACACTGTATGTCCCTACACTTGTCATATCTTGTTCCTGCTTTATATAACAGTTCAAAATCCGATTCAATCATCTTAAGCAGCATCAGACTTTCTTCAGAAGATTCCTGCTCGATGCTTTAGGACTTTCGTTCACTTTCTTTAATATAGGAGTGACAGTTTATTATTGTTTAAAGTAACTTTAATTATACCTTCTTCTTGTTTGCATTAAATCATTCCAGTGATTTAATTAAGCTCTCTATCCTTTTCCTTGTATACATTATTAACGTAATTGTATGATGTTGTGATCAGGCTATAGCAGAGATCATCAGCCTGTAGTAGTAGTGCATTTATACCGAGTTATAGGATACCCCGTTATCGCAGATTTAACTCTGGAGGGTATACTGTAGGTGTTTTTGTGCGCCGGCATTATAAGTTCGAGGGTTGGATCTAGTGTTACCGTTGTGGCTGTGTGCCTTTCTAGTCCAATGATTAAGAGCCCTTGTTTTATACGAGTCCCGGTTGTAACAAATAGGGCTTCAATTATTTTCAACAATTTACCTACTGATAAAATATAGATACTTGTACCAACGAAATATAATTGATATATTAAAATATATCCAGTTTTGAATAAATATAAGTGAGGTTTGTCTTTAACTCTATCACTCTCACTAAAATTATGTTGTTCCCTCCACCAACCGACTTTACTTCTACACTCAATTATTGAAATCAACAAATACATGTGGCAGTCCAGGGATTCGAACCTAGGATGCTCACACCGAAATTCAGTGCATTTATCCATTGCGCTACGAAGACTTAGGTTTAAGTGTGAACCTCTACTGTTCACTCTCAAGCGTTAATTTCACTGTTGCCAGATTATATAAGTATGTTATAATTATGTTTTAACCCACAATAAGCACCTCTACATGCACTGTTTTATAGATCCAAAGGTAGAGCAAGACCCATACTAATATATAACCTGATTGTTTGTCCATGAAATCAAATTATCACATTCAAAATTGATTTATAAGAAATATGAATACTTGTTTTTAAGACTTAACATTGTCATACCTTTGTTAAATGATCAGCAATGAATGTTTTATATTTATGAAATAAGATTAATTTGTCATGCTCATTCCAAATGTATCAGCAGCATTTATATATCAGCAGTAGTTGTTGTTATACTGTATATATAAGGTAGAAGTGCAGCTTTCGCGGCACTTCTTGTACACCATATTCAAGATGGGGCCTCACTATGCTTTTGTATAACGGTACTATAATGTTCTCATTTTATAAGTACATTTTTGTTTAGTATAGCCCAAAGCTCTATTGGCCTTCTTCGCAGCTACTGCACATTGTTCTTAGGTTTAAGTTTTCAGATATAATTACCGCCAAGTCTTTAACTAGTGCAGTAGTTTTTAATGATTGGGCTTTCATATAGTATTAATATTTTGAAAGAGAGAGAGAGAGAGAGAGAGAGAGAGAGAGAGAGAGAGAGAGAGAGAGAGAGAGAGAGAGAGAGAGAGAGAGAGAGAAGTAGAGTGATTGTGTTTATGAGGTACTGTACATAGGGAAAACAATGTTTAAGTAGTTCTAGCCATACCCATGAGTGTAATGTCAACATACTGTATAGTATATTACATCAAAGATTGAAAATGAGAGTGTGTGTATAATTATGTTGTATAGATCTATAAACGCATAAAGGTCACACAAACCTCGTAACAATAGATACATTGATACACGGACTGCACTGACCATTTGGTCCTTGCGAAGAAATCCGGATTTAATTAATATGTTAGTGGTACTACTAAGTAGAAGAATAGTATAGTAAAGAAGGTTCTCACCTAGTCCACCAAGTCTTCAGACTACTTGGCCAACCAGTAAACAAATACAAATAAATAAAACATATAAATATAACGGTGCCGCAGCATACAATTAGAGAGAGAGAGAGAGAGAGAGAGAGAGAGCGCGAGAGAGAGAGAGAGAGAGAGGTGGGGAGGGGGGAATGGGGGCAGCAAAATAGTTAGATGGAGATAGATGTTACTAATAATATGTCTTCTCCAGTGTTTTGTCCTAGTGTCATTAATATAGTTCTCTCCACTTCTCACTTTCCTCCAATTTCTTGTCCTCTTTCCCCTTCCTCTTCCTTCAGTAGCTTTCTCCCTCCTACGTATCATAACCCAATGTTCTTCTTACTCTAATTTTCTCCTCTTCCTATAATATCCTCTCCACAGTATTTTCTTATTGTCATTTACTGTTCTTCTAATTATATGATTCCTTCTCCTTCTCGACCAAGACCCACTTGTTCATCATTAGTGTCCTCCTCTTGTTTTCTTAATTTCATACCCTTTCTTGTTCTTGTCCTCTCCTCTTCTTCTTCACCATCCACGTGTCCTGCTTGTATTATATCTTTATGTTGCTTACTGTAACTCCTCCTGGTCCTCCGCCTTCCCCTCCTCCTCTTCTTCCTTCTCCACCTCCACCACCACATCATCTTAAATATATATAATATATATATATATATATATATATATATATATATATATATATATATAATATATATATATATATATAATTATATATACAAAAAGCAAAATAAACACAAGCCGGAGATTAACTTACGATAAATGACTTTCTAAAAATAATTATATTCCTAAATACTTCTTAATGAAAAGTAACATTTATACTTTGCTTACATTCTTGCGCAGCAACAACATGCTTCGGATGTATATGACAACAAAGCTCATTCCAAAGCAATGCAAATAATATGCATGTAAGCTCTCTGGTACTGTGAGATATAAGAATGAGGCACACCTACATCAGCTTCTAGTTGAGATGCCGGAGTGGTCATCGTGAAGTAGTTGGGAGCTTGTCGTGGTCCCATGTCCTTCACGTTGACCTTGAAATGAGTTCATCCTTGTCTGTCCTGGTCAAATGTTCTGGCATTGGTTGCTAATTTGTAATTTAGTTTGTCCGGGTGACTCCGTGCTGTAGCTTCCATGGATATTGATGTGCTGCATATACCATGTTAGATCAAATCTAGGAGTTATTGAGTAACTGAATTATCTCTGATGTGAGCAATTGAGATATTCGTCTTACTAAGTAGTCCAGAATCATATAAGTTAGTTTTCCAATATTGTTTATATGTTTAATTAATGATAATATTTTCAATGATAATACTGTCAACATTCACTCCTAGGAAAGTGAGGCAGCTTACGGGCTGAATAATATCACCATCCAATATAATAGTTTAGTTTGCGGGCCGTGGCATATTCAGTAGCACGTCTGATCGAAGGGTCTGCAGTTCAATCCCACCCCATGCCACTGATATACGTCAAGAGTTAAGACGCTCAGGTCTAGTAGTGGATGTGGACAGATGGATGTGGACGTAGATGGATGTAGATGTGGATGTAGATGGATGTGGACGTTCCGGACAAAAGCGCCAAATTTTTTCCACATTCTACCCATTGCCTTAGTTTCCCATTTTTGATAGGCACCACTTCCTCCTGATACATTATGGCAGCCATCTTGGATTTTTATGATCACCATCGTAGAAAAACCTATATCTATCAATATATCAGCTGCTAAGCCACTTAGAATCATAATCTTGGTGTCTAAACACACATTTTCTGGGTCAAGGAATGCAATTATACCATTTAGAAAAGGACTAGCTTGATTTTATTAACACAAAGAAAATGAATAGGCCTATAAGATAATTTACAGTCATCACGCCAATGCTTCATGATTGCGTTACTTCTGACAATAACAACTGCAGAGTTCAGTGCACTTCCAGTTGGCCTTTCTGCATGCACATCTTGCAGCACATCCTTTTGGACTCTTGCAGCCACATTTGACTAGTTCACTGCAGGCCTTACAGGCCACAGGTAATGTCGTCCACACAGGAACCCACGACTGGCTGTCCTCACCCAGAGTCCATCCCCAGCCTTCTGGACTCGGTGCATGTTGTACACTATGCTCACTGGTACACCATATTCCACTCTGATAAGCAACTCGCTTACAATGCTGCAGCAGAGCATCCTGGGTTGGGGGGAGGGCCTCCATTGTCTTACCCTTCAGGCAAAACAGCTCCTTTCTGGCATCATCCACATGTTCTAGGTCGCTGGCCTTATCATACAGAATGACAGTGAAGCGTTCCAGCAGCTGGAAATGTTGATCACCAAATGATACATCTGTGTATGGATTACGTGCCATGTGTGTAAGGCTTCTGTAACATCTTGATAGCAAAGCCATGCCTCCCATGCCGACTTCTTGCCTCTCCCAAAGAATGCAGACGTGGTATCGCATCCTGTGAAACTGTGGAAGACAGGGAGGACAACAGACTTTTCTGTACCCAAGACTTCACAGATAGCATTGATGTGATGATATGTAAAGTGCCTGCCTGTACCAAAGGCAACCCAAATGTTCACATCTTGACATTAGGTGATCAAGTGATGCAACTTGCCAATAAGGATCACCACTACATCGGTGTCAACAGTGCGCACCAGACAGTTGGTACAGCCATTCAGAAGGGCATCCTGTAAGTGGATCAGCAGCCTAGTATCCGCTTCTTCATGGTCACACTGTGCCATGGATCGATCAGTTCCTCGGAGGAGAGTAGTGGGACCAGATGTGATGATGATTTCCTTGTCTTTAGGGCAATCAACAGTGGCAAGTTTGTTGGAAAGGAATGCAAACAGTTCCCGTTTGTTGGTTAGGTCACGCAAAAAGTCGGCCCAGTTTCCTGGAAATTTGTTTTTACCTGAAACTTTTCTCTGAATACCCTTTCCTCGCTTTTCTCTAGTGGACTCTTTGATGCTGCTAGGGATGTATTCGTCCCATACAACATCAACTCGTTTTGAGTTTCCTAGTTGTTTTATGATGTGTGGAACAAAGACATGATCAGCATACTCATCAAATGTTATAACGTTGTTAGTGGGGAGCAAGTGCACCACAGCAGCTCCATCAAGAAGCCTCACATCAATGTAATCGGGAGGATCATTCTGGGTGTCATTGGCCAGAATTTTTAGCAGATCAGCTTTCTTTCCAAAGTGCAGTTTTCCACCATCTGATAGTGAAGGGGGAAAGGAGTGGTTCTCATGGCTGAAGAATTTGCTGATGTCACTCATTCTGTGCTGCATTACGATGTACAGGTGAGAAAACAGAGCCACATCAGTCTTGAGTAAAGTGATCTTCCCTGCTTGTTTTGTTTTGGCTCTTGGCTGCGGACACCTGAAGAGAGGAAGGGCATTCTTATTAATCGGATCATGAATGGAGTATGTGTGATCAGTTATCACTTGTTTGAAATACTTGTCATATTTATTCTTTCCTAGAGATTGAATTGTTCGCACTGTGTTCACCACAGACTCATCCAGAATATTCCGTGTGTCTAGAGCCAGTAACTCATCACTGTCATCATGGAAAGGGTTTCCCAGTTCTTTGATGACCTGAGTCAGACTCAGAGCCTGCTCCTTACAACTTATCTGTGTGGACAGTCCCTCTTCATGATGATAACCACACTGTGGATTTTTTTCTGGGAAGTATTCCTGTTCAAACTCCTTTAGCAGCCTTGCTTGTTCAGGCCCTGAGACCATCCATTTCCTGAAGGCTGAAGGATTTTCAGTCAAACCAACTGCACCCCCAGAATCTTTAACCACTTTGTTATTTTGTTCATGGGCTTGATCGATCGGGATAGCCGAGAATCTGTTGGTGGTTTTGTGGATAACCCAGTGACTGTGCTCCTCAAACTCTTTGAGAATGGGTGCTGGTAGGCTCTCCATGTCTCGGATGTGTATTGGGAGCCACCGGGCATAATTGTGGTGGTCTAAAGCAAAAAACCATGGAGCCAAAGCCTTGAGGCATTCAACATACAGTGAAAAATTCCCCTCTCGTTGTGATCTAATGAAGATGAGGCCCAGGAGTTCCATGTTGAGAACAGTGTCCCAGTACTGAAATGTTGGACTTTTCTGTATAATTTACTGCCTCCATGCTTTCATAGCTTCATCACTGTGTTCTCCTTCGGTGTGCATGAAAGCGTCCTCCTGGAGTTTTGCAAGAGCCAACGCAGTCACCTGGTGTGCATGTCTTGTTTTGGTGAGGTGGGTGGCCTTCAAAAAAGAGTTAGCAGTTCCTGATGATGCAATGTCTGCTTGTGTCAGTGCATTGGTCCATCCAGATCCCTCCAAGTAGTCACCATATGTTTTCCACATCGCCATCTCTATGTGGAGTCCACCCAACATTGCTATGATCTTTTCTTCTCCATGCGTGTCAGGCCAGTTCCACTGGGTAAATTTGGCAAGTGCATAGAGTGGTGCATCAAAGGCGATAACTGGTATTTGTCCAGGATTGAGAAATTGTGTTGCCCACTGCAAAACATTCATTCCATGCTTGATCATAGCTGCTGTAGCTGCTTTCTCATAGAAAAGGGGCAAGAGCTGTGTAAGGGTGGTGTGAACATCTACTGATATATCTTGCATGGAGGCATGGAATGCTGACCAAGCTACAGTGTCACCCTGTTCAACTGCATCTTTCTCCAGTAGTTGACAAGCATGCTTCAGCCAGCTCTCCTCCTTCAATTGTGCACTTGCCAGTTGTCCCTGTTTTGGTGCTGTTAAATTTGACAGTTCTGGAACTGACACATTTGCTGTCTTCAGAGCTACAGCTGGTACAGTGGTAAAGCTGTCTGGCAACTGGTGATTCTTCTTGGTATCAGCCAAGCGCAGTTTGATATCCTTCTGCCTCTCCCCCAAGTTAGACAAAGTTGGAAATTGAAACAGGCTGATGCCCGTGCCATGAAATGAACCCTTAGCAGTTGTACTTGAAGGATTATGGCCCAAGTTGTCATGCGCACCAACAGTAAAAAGTCCATGTCGCAGTTGAGCAGGAACGACAGCTCCTTTGTACTTAAAAGTCGTCACAGACAGCAGTCCCAATCTGGTTCTCAAGCTGAAGAACTCTGTCATAACATACACTGAGGCCCAAGTCATGTAATTGTGTGATGAGCTTTTTAGACCTGGTGTCTGTGTGAATCTTCATTCCAATGTACAATGGCAATGGTGGTTCCCTATCCAAGCAATGGCGAGATGTTGAAAAAGAAGAAGGTGCATGTGTCTTGAAATTGTACAGAATGGTCTGAGAGACTGTGAGGTTTGCCTGTGAATCTGTGAAATCTTGGTCTTTAAGGTCAGCACCAATCAATAGCATGGACACAAGGGTCTTGAGAGTAGATGGCACTGACTCTTCCTCACAACCAGAAGGAAATTTGCCATCGAAGTGGAAACCTTTATTGCTGACAATCTCCTTGCGCACTACCTTAGCTGCCTTAGCCAGCAGTAATGCATCACCTTCATAATCACATGCCATGGCCTGTTTCAACATATCTTGCATGCCTTGTTCAAAAACCAGAATCTTATTTTTGCTATCACTTTGTTCTTGAGCTTTCGGGAAGTATGCTAGAAGTTTTTCCTTGAAGTGGGTTCGGTTATTCTCTGTTTCAACACCAAGGTTCCGCAGTCGCTTTTCATACAGCTGATACAATTCCGAAAATTTGAAGTAGAAGGTCCCAGCTTCCACACAGTTTTATACATGAGTAAATAGCTCCACAAGTGCTCTTGCTTTCATCCTCTTTTCTTCAGAATGAACTCCAGATGCTTGCCATTGTTGCCGGATCAGTGATCGATGGCGATTCCGTAGTGTTGTTAAGCACTCCAGATGATATTTAGCTTCAAGTGCTATGAGATCGCCACCTTCCAATATAGCCATTAATTGTGTTTCCTGCAGTTCTGTAGCAATCTTTTTTATATTCTCATTAGCTCCAAATATTCTAAACTCATGGAGGTGTCCATCTTTTCCACAACAAATTATACAGGCCATTTTGTCCATCGACTGACGCCGTGGTCGTTTCTCTCCATAGGTGTTGCTCCCTGTAGCCTCCTCCCTGTCTCGCTTTTTAGTAGCTCTTTCCAGTTTGTCTTTACTGAACTTTACATTGCAGGATATGTGCCATACACCCCGCTTTTGGACCAGTTCATCTGTAGTTATCTCCTCTCCAAACTTCAGTACTACTGGCAATGCACCTAGGCCTCTAAAAGCATTAACGTTATTTAAGAACTTGTTGTATGCTCCGGGCTTGTCCCCGCTCCCTTGTACATTGAGTGGGCATTTCACAGGCTCTGTAGTCTTTTCTTGACAGATCAAGCACAGGCTCCAATCCATCTTGCTAGATCAACCTGAAAATAGAAAAGAAAAATATTAGGATTATGTTATACCGTAATTATTTTATGTTAATTTCTGACCAAATAACCATTCAACTTTATTATAAATGTTATGAATGTATTCCTTGACCTCGAAATTGTATGTTTGGACACCAAGATCATGATCCTAAGTGGCTTAGCAGCTGAGATATTGATAGATATAGGTTTTTCTATGATGGCGATCCTAAAAATCCAAGATGGCTGCCATAATGTATCAGGAGGAAGTGGTGCCTATCAAAAATGGGAAGCTAAGGCACTATGTAGAATGTGGAAAAAAATTGGCGCTTTTGTCCGGAATGTCCACATCCATGTCAAATCTTGCCCTAAGCTACTATAGTGATTTGTGGCAAATGTCCAATGAAGTCCCTGTAACAAAGGCACGCCCTAGCCCTGTCAATCAAGGGAGTGCACGATGTTAACACTGGATCAACTGATTCTTCCTCATTGGAATGATTAGAAACTGACTTTTTCAGCAGCAAATTTCACATAACAGGTACGACCCATGAGTGTACTTTTATCAATAGTATGCTGAAGCAGCAGTATAATTTAATTTTATCCCTCTCACCTGTAGTATTTTCTCTATGTTAATTCGTCAGCACAACTCAATTCCGATGGAGAACGGCAAAGGACTGTATCAAAGAAAACAATCTGGAGAAGATGCCCTAGGAGACACGCTTGAAAAACACGAGGATTAACAGGGTTTCGATTGAATCGTTCGATCTACAAGACCAAAGATAGCCTTATGCCTGACAATTTCCAAGTAGAAACAATAGCCTATATCCTCCTCTGTTCCAGTGAATTTATTTCTGGTTCAAACTTCCTCCAATACCGTCTTATGTTTGCTTTAGTCTATAAGCTGGACTAGGACATTTGGTAGCTATGCGACTGTACATCTGTTTTTCTTTCAACCCGTTACCTTATACTCTATAGCTTGTCCAGTTTTTCATATATAGATTATGAGCATCCAATACATGTTAATAATAATAATAATAATAATCTTCTGGTTACTTATATAGCACCCGTATCTCCTCCTTCGAGGATTCACAAGCGCTTAGCTTTCTTTAGTCTACCAGAGACCATTACCCATCCCTCTTGCTCATGGGGAGATGGTAACCGCCGGCTGTATCCCAGAAAAACTTTTCAATCTGAGCGGGGATTGAACGCGAGACCTTCAAGATGGGAATCAGGCACGCTATCAACTGAGCCAGCCGGACGGCTGTTATGCAGTAGCGTATTATGCTTTACAATCTAGTCTTGAGTAATCTTAACTATTTCGCCTTATTTAACTTCTGAGGAATCTGTGATGTGTTAAGAATTATATTTATAACATTTATATACTGTATATATATATATATATATATATATATATATATATATATATATATATATATATATATATGTATATATATATATATATATATATATATATATACAGTATATGCAATGACACGCATACATACCGCCCTATCTACACACCATGCTCTTCCCGCACCGAACCTACTGTGCTACAGTAAAACCCTATTAGCGAACTAATAATACGAGACGAGACGCTGTCCTAAAATGACAACAGGTCACAGGGTCCTTCTATTGAGCCTGGGAGATATTATCAGCTAGCCCAGAAAACTGGAACTGTACACAATCTATGGAACTCCTATGTTCTCTCACTAACATTACACCAACATAATCCTAGTCAAATATGATCACTTAATAGAACTACCTCCCTGGCTTCTTAAACAGTCAGAGCTCATTTCCCACGGACATAAAAGGGATCCTGATTGATTAAGGACATTAAAAAAGTATAATAAATAAAAAAAATAGTATTGAAGTATATGGAACTGTACACAATCTATGGAACTCCTATGTTCTCTCACTAACATTACACCAACATAATCCTAGTCAAATATGATCACTTAATAGAACTACCTCCCTGGCTTCTTAAACAGTCAGAGCTCATTTCCCACGGACATAAAAGGGATCCTGATTGATTAAGGACATTACAAAAGTATAATAAATAAAAAAACTAGTATTGAAGATCGAGTGATGTGTGGGGGTGGGCAACCTTATGCATAGCTACAGTTACAGGTACGTTTAAAGGTGGCTGGCAAAGTAAACACAATATTTAATTGTGTGTGAAACTGGATGTGTAGTGTATGTGTAATGTTACTAAAATTGCAGTGAGTTTACGTTAATAACTTAGCAGCCAATAAAGTCAGACGATGCCTCAACACCACATAGTATAGTTAACTCGTCTCCCCAACACAAAACTCGAGCATACAACAGGTATAACATAAAGTTATATCATGGAAAGATTATTAAAGTGTATTAGAATTGTCAGAGGATCAAAGGGATCAGTTATACATATGCTCGAGCCCTAGCATAATAATCAAATATATTATTTACGTTACTTAACATAAAACAAAGGTAACATTAATGTGAAAGACTAGCATGTCGAACACAAATGTTCTCTATCTCTTGTTCTTCTTCCTCCTTATCTTGTCCTCCCTTACACCTCGGTTATTTTCGCTCCTTACATTTACCACCTTCCATCCTTCACCTGCTGTTCCTTCGTGTTCCTCGCTGCTCCTCACTTCCACCTCCTCAACATTATGTAAGGGAGGAAGGTGCTGACTCTTGCTAACACTCACACCTCATTCTGTTCACTCTACTATTAACACACCTTCTTCCTCCTCCATCACAAACCAGTTTAATTTTAAATGTTCATGTTTTGTTTTCATGTTCGTATTACACTTATTATCGCCATGCCCTTTTCTTGTGATGTATTAACTTCTTGTATTACTTCCTTTTCCTAATGTACTTCTTCCCATCTCACTATAATTTGTCACCTGTTCTGTGGCTCGTTAGTCTATTATAATTCTCAATCACTGTCAATATCGCCATATTTTTCATTTGCATTGTTATTATAATCATTATCACCATCATCTTAGTTATCTATCTAATTTATCATTTCACTATGTTAACCATTCCCATTGTACCTATCTTTCATGCTACTGTTTTATCTTTCTCTTGTTTATCCTTTCAGTATATGAGGGCGCGTTTTTGCATTTTCTGCTGGCTGACGTCATACGATTGTATTAAGCTTAGGAGGATTGTGAGAGTCGAAAGGTTGTTGTTGTTGTCGAAAGGTTAATTGAGATAGCTTTATCCCCTTTGATTCCCAGAAATCCTTCCTAAATTGAATAAAGTCGTCTAATGATGGCCTGAATACACAAATGAAATGTGTCCTCGAATCTGAAAGGGTTAATGTCACCATCATGATTGTGAAAAATACATTGACGAGGATATTATAAAGGAGTGCTGTACCATACCCGACCCATCTGCGAGTGCCCTGGAGTGCGCTGAGAAGTGAGGAGACTCACGAAGCGAGCTGTGACATAGCGTTCACTTATTGGCTGACGATGTTGTCCTATCGGCAGCCGCTAAGTGATGGTAAACAACGTAATTTTAACGGCTTGCAGCGTTGTAACTAAAAGATAGGTTCAATTGATCTTTCTCGGACTCAATAGTACACTCGCTGCAGCCAAAGATGGTGAACAGAGTAGCAGCAAAAGCGGAAGTGGTTAGGCGACTGTGGTAAAGGAGAAGCAACAAATTGCTCACCGTTTTCTTGTAGCTTGCAAATACCTTGACATCTGTTCACACTTATACTGTAGCTATACAACATAATTGGCACAGCAGCATTGCTTCCTAGACTGAATAACTAATCAGAACGGCGTTTCCCTAATTGGTGCTGAACTATAAGTTCTTCAAGAATGGAGAACTAAGAAAAATACTATGTTCCAGAATTAAAAACTAATATAATATAGGCATTAATTGGCCTAGTAGCGAAGAAAATAAAAGTGTAAAACCACAACCATAATTAAATTGTTGCTCTCTAATCACCCCATTTTTAAACAGAGAATCACATAAACATAATATTATCAAAGAAATACATACAATACAAAGAAAAAAACATTCACTAAATATAATTAAAATTAGAGAAAGACAGCCAATACCAAGTCTAATGAATTAATCATAAACTATAACGCGAAAAACAATACAAGCTCAACAAAGTCCAAGTAAATAAATCAAATAGTAGACAACAGAAGAAGCTTAGGTAATAACTTGTACACCAGTAAAATGATTGTATAGGGAAATGATACCTTGCCTTACAAATATTATATAATGATAATGCAAGTCACTCATATTATGTTGAAATACAGAAAGAACAAGAAAAAATTATCTATATTGTATCGAGTGTAAAGAAGGTTTGAATTTTGACATATTGGAAATTTCTGAATAATATATAAAACTGACGAGTTATTCGTGCTGTGTTGAAATATATATACCTTAGAGGGTATGGAAGGTAGGATACTTGACATCTGATAACCATGAATGATAAATAAAACTGAGAAGTTTTCTGTGTCGTGTTGTAATATATATCTTAGCATATAAAGGAGGTAGGATAGTTGACAAATTGGAAATGCATAAATAGTATATCTGTAGAGAATGGGGTTTGTATGTTGATGCAATATAAATTTAAGGTGTAGCATATGATATATCAGGGGTACCTCAGCTGGGGACAACATACAGTATTTACCCTCTCAGGTTTGGAACCGTGATTAACATATTCAGGAAGGGTGTCCCTAAATGCACGGATACACGATTATGGTTTTGGATACTATAGTAATCAATAGAATGAAAAGTGAAATATTGAATTGCATTTTATAAAATGGGCTACAATAAGTTTTGGTAGTGGAATGCTGGATGAAACCAATGGTAACAGTGCTCTCAGTCAACCTACCCTTTCTCTATCGATAGGGAGAGCGAGAGTCCTCAGTCTAACTCGAGCAATCAGGCGGGAGAGTGCGATGGTGATCTCTTTAAACATGTCAGATGGTGACCTCTTTAAACATGTCGGATATTTCGCCTAGACTATTAGTTAGTGTAACTGTGTTGGTGGTGTAATGGTTTAAATGCTTATGTTCTAGGTGTGGTGTCCTGAGTTCGAATCCCGGGAGGACCATATGCTTTCATTAGTTTATTAAAGTACATTGGGGTTTGTAATTGATGATTAAGGTTAAGAACGGGGTGTTACTTATACTATATGATAGGCTTTCTTATCTAAGATTTATTTTTTATTTATATACATAAATTATACATGTATAATATGTACAGTATATATAGGTATTAGCTAATAGCTATGTACCGTAAAACTCGTATTAATATATAACGATTATGAATGTTATTATTCATATCCAACAAATGCATGTTTATTAATAATTATATACAATTAAATATTAGAAGTGTGGACTTTTGTTTGATTGTATTCTCTTCCTCATACTATTAGCTATATGTATCACTGAAATATATAGCTGTAAAACACCTTAAAATGAAATTTAGGGGTGCACAGGGTCATTTACTCGTGAAAGTATCAGTGGAATTTGTTTAATTTTAATGAGATTTGGCACACGTAGATGGGAGTATAAGAGATAAAGATCGGCACTGCCTAATTGGAAATAGTTTGAGAAGTGTTGTTTCGGGTCCTATTGTATATCAAAACGTAATGTTAGCGAATTTGAAATCGATGGGCTTGGTAACTCTTGATCGTAGGATTATTCATAAAACATAGAGAAGCATGTAAAAATCTCTATAAACTGTGTGAACCATTTTCTTCTATTCTCTCCCATTCGTGCACAGCATGTTATCAAAGTCGCAACAAATTGGAAAAACAACTCAAAACGTAATTTAGCAAACTTTGAAATCAATAGGCTGAGTCACTATTGTGTATAGGAGGATCATGCATATACTATTGAAAAGCGCATACAATTTTGTTTATAAAGTTGGTACAGCCATTTTCTTAAGTTCCCCCCCCCCCCCCCCCCCCCCCCCCCGGTCCCATGTGTGTGTACAGCATGCCGTTAAATTTGAAAAGAGGAACACAAAAATCCCCTATGTTTTGGCTCACACAAGTTGAACAAATATACAAATAGATCGATTTCCAAGCGGTTCCAGCAATACAATTTCACAGGCATATGACTGGATGTTGGATAACTACGCAAGTGAATACGAGTGCAAGTCCGAGTACGGCGAGCGTATATTTGTGTGCCATTATATTCATATAAAAACAAAACTATTGATGATAGATACATTCTGATTTCAGTTTTGCAAAGTGCGTGAAAAATACATGTCATTTCATATACACACACATATTTTCGTCACTAAATATTGTGATTTACGGTGGTGCAAATTCTAATAATGTTTGAAAAACTAAAACAAAATCCATCCGCATCGCATTTATTGATCATAATATATTATGTATGGGTTTTGATACTGTAATATTGTAGATTGGCCTTTCCTCATTCCATTCCGCTATAATATATTGTACTAAACATTAATCTTGTTGCTGAAAATTAATGTACAGTCAATATTTTGGTTACAAATGTATAATTTTTATTCACCAAGTACCGATGTATATTAATAAATAACAACCATTATATGATAAATACACTGATGACACATTTAGAATGCTTGTTTCATATGACATTTATATTAATTTTCAGCATATAACAAAATTGTGAATGTAGACTCAGCAAAACGATTATATATAATTATGTTAAATATCGATTTTCAATGTGATAATTTGAACTTATGGGATATTTTCCGGTTTTATAATAGTATGGATGTATAATACATTGTATGTAGAGGCGATTATTGTGGGTTAAAACAGAGTGATAACATACGTGTATCATCTTGTGGCAGTGCAATAAGTGCTTGATAGTGAACGGTAGTAGTAATAAGTTTCCAAGAAACTTAACCAAGCATGAGAGAGAACAATTAGGACCCAGTATGTAGGTGTTCAGTAGAGAATGTGTATATAAAGAATACAGTCAAATAAATAAGTTGGGATAGAGAGCGGAAGGAGGAAGGGAGGGAAACCTGCATGATTTCTCACCTACTTGCAACGTGATTTGTTAGTGGTGTTGCTCGGTCTGTGCATCCTCTTCCTCTCTCGTATATCTACATAACATATAGGATATAGTTTGGGTTGAGGGACTGTCCTCGAGTGCTGCCACACTCTCCGCGATGATGAGTGAGAAGTGAGGTGTGCGTGTGTTGCAATGTTTGGTATCGAGAGTTGTCACTTAGTCCCAGTGTCACCCAACTGTCATAGGTATGCCGCCTTTGCCGTGGTATTTGCATGCGTTTGAAAATCGTGCTACCATAAGGCCAATCACAGTAAACAGTTCGATAGGAGAATTGACAGAAAATGATTTAGAAATGTGCAGTACATTAAATAGTCAGTTTCTATCCGTTTTCACTAATGAAAATTTGGCACAGATTCCAGAAGTCCGTAAGGTATATAGCGATAGTATAGAAAATAGGTTAAGTACGGTTACTATAAGTAGAAATGATGTGCTTAAGGAAATTGACAGACTGAAACCTCAGAAATCGCCTGGTCCCGATGAGGTATATGCCAGAGTATTAAAAGAATGTAGAGATGAGTTAAGTTACCCATTAACATTTCTTTTTAACAATTCATTAGAAACAGGTATAGTTCCAGAAGCTTGGAAGCTTGCAAATGTAGTTCCGATTTTCAAAAAAGGTGATAAATCAATAGCATCCAATTACCGTCCCATTAGTCTCACTTCAATCATAGGAAAGCTACTAGAGTCAATTATTGCTAGGAAAATGAGAAACCACTTAGACAAATTTAACTTAATCAATTCTTCTCAGCATGGATTCACTCAGGGACGTTCTTGCCTTACTAATTTGCTTAGTTTTTTCTCAGAGGTATATGAAGCAGTAGATAATGACAAGGCATACGATATTATATATTTAGATTTCAGTAAAGCGTTCGACAGAGTCCCTCATGAGAGATTGATGAGAAAGGTTGAGGCACATGGAATAGGTGGGGCGTTGTTGGGATGGATTAGGTCATGGCTAATTGGTAGGAAACAGAGAGTCAGCATAAATGGTACCAAGTCAGAGTGGGGAGCAGTCAAAAGTGGTGTCCCCCAGGGATCGGTATTAGGTCCCCTGTTGTTTCTTATATACATAAATGACCTAGATTTAGGTATAACTAGTAGGATAAGTAAATTCGCAGACGATACTAAAATGGGGAGATCAATTGATTCAGATAGCGATAAAGAGTGCCTCCAAAGGGATCTAGATACCTTACATGAATGGTCAGTAAATTGGCAGATGAAGTTTAACATTGACAAATGCAAGGTATTAAAGATAGGGAAGATGCAAACAAATGTTAAATATAAACTAGCTAATTTAGAATTAGAAAATTCAGACTGCGAGAGAGATCTAGGTGTGTTTGTTAGCAATGATTTGAAGCCTAGAAAACAGTGTATAGGCGTTCGTAATAAGGCAAACAGGATTCTCGGGTTCATATCTAGGAGTGTGAGTAACAGAACTGCTGATGTTATCTTAAAACTTTACTTGTCATTAGTGAGACCCCATATGGATTATGCTGTCCAATTTTAGTGTCCTTATTACAGAATGGACATAGATTCATTGGAGAGAGTACAGCGTAGAATGACAAAAATTATCCATAATATTAGAAATCTTCCGAATGAAGAAAGGTTGAAGAAATTAGGTTTACATTCGTTAGAGAGACGCAGAGTTAGAGGGGATATGATAGAGGTGTTCAAGTGGGTTAGTGGGATTAACAAAGGGGACATGACAAATGTACTAAAGCTCAGTGATAGCGAAAGAACTCGTACCAATGGTTTCAAATTAGATACATTTCGTTTCAGAAAAGATATAGGCAAATATTGGTTTGGTAACAGAGTTGTAGATGGGTGGAATGGACTACCAAGTGCTATAGTGGGATCTAAAACTGTAGGGAGCTTTAAGATAAAATTGGATAAGCATATGGACGAGAAGGGTTGGGTGTGAAGGGGGATCAGCCGGGTTGGGCCAATCAGCGCTCTGCAGACCCCCATAATCCTGCGTTAATCTCTAACCGTTTTGGTAAGATGATCCTCAGGGTATTAGAGTGTTGAGCCTATAATTGGGCTTTGTAATTTATTTTGGGTTATGTGGGACATGGATCTGCCTTGCTTAGGCCAATCGGCTTTCTGCAGACTCCCATTTTCTTATGTTCTTATGTTCTTAAACTAGAAGAGTCTTCCAGAAGCCAACCGCAGCTGATAGATTAACCCCTTTTATACTGTCAACGTCTATTTAATTTAGCTACTGATATGATTTTGTGCAATTTAAGAAGAATATATGGTAGCTAAAATGATTAATTGAGATAGTCTGTAGCATTTTAAACTTTTTTCCTAAGCTGAATATAATCGTATAATAGCTACCAGAATATAATGAAAAGGATGTCACCGGTATAGAAGGGGTTAAGACTTTTAATTTCCGTGACAAGATTGTAGGCACCAATCGAGCAGGGCTGTACCCAGGGGAGTCACATAGGCTTATGATAAGGATGCTGGAACTCCTGTTTTATTTGCCTGGCTTCCCCCACTGCTTCAACAAACACCTCATCCTCCTATTCATTTCACTACACTTAACAAGCACATCACACTTCTTTCCAACATACCTAAATTACCTTTAACGTGCCTTGATGTTGGCACTCTATCACTCTTTTAACATTGGGGGGGGGGGACACTTGTTAAAAGCAACCTTGCCTTTCATCTTCTTCATGAATATATACAAAAGCTTGAGAACCCCCATTAGATGAAGTGTATTGCAGTGTTAATGTGTACAGGAGAATTTGTTTTTAAAACAAACGTTTTGTTTTGATTTGTTGTAATTTATCCACCAAGATCCTGTAATATGTACAGCAATCATAATGTATTTTCAGTGTTCCTCGTCATCATCATCTTGATTATTCCTTATCTTTTTCGCTACAAAGTCTTGTTTTTTTAATAATTACGTGTGCATATTCCCTATGTTGCTCTTCAATATAGATTTGGCTAAAATAATTTTGTTCATGAATTATGCAAGTTCTTCTTGGTGAATTTTAAGGGAACCTCGGGTGATATGACCACCCACTACGGCCCTCTTATGCAAGTAAATAGTTATACCCTTCGGTCAAATTGCATATTTGTATGTATGTATGTGTGTACACTCGACCAAAACACAATATTTACATAACGCTCTAAACATTCTGGAAGTGTGTCGAAATCTTATGATAATACCTCACAGACGTATGTTTCACCCGATTCATTCTGTTCACACTAGATTATTTACAGCTCACCAGTGTAAAGCTTTTTTTTTGGTCGAGTGTACAGTCTATACTAAGGCACATACCCCATAGCTCTGGGGGTGGCTGACTCGAGACAGAGCCCGAACAGAAACAACTTTTAAAGTTCCATTTCTTAGGGTTCGGGACCACTTTCGAGTTCCCTCGCTCCTTTCTCTATCTCGTCTAGTAGGTTGATATTTTACAAGGGGAGGATCATTCCTAGCTACCTACCCACTAAGTAGGAAAAGTAGTACAAGAAAATAACCAATCAGAAACAGCTAAGGTTGGGTAGAGGATGCCAAACCTCACTCTGAGATCTTAATAGGACCAATCCTCAATAATGATAATACAAAATTAAATTGTTTTCCCAAAGATGTTTTTCTAAATGTATCATTTTTTTTTTAAGCAAAATTAAGAGAGAGATGATTGTTCACAGTGCATGGTGATTCATTAAACGTTCTAACTTTTACGGACGCGTTTGACTGACCAATAATACCATGCTACGCTATGATCTGTATGGTATATTTTCTTAATTTCGGATTGTATAATATGTGTAGTCTTCAATATGCTATAATCATTAACAGATAAAACTATAGAGTGAAACCGATACTTACCATAATTTACCATTACTTATATTATAATTTGATGTAGTTAAATATTAACCATTTCTGTACCAGTGACGTCTTTTTCCTTTGTGTTCTGCTACATTAGGACGAGTGTATGAAGCGTAGGAAGGATATGTGGCAGGTAAAATGATTAATTGAAATTGTTTACTACCTTTTAACTGGTAAACATCCTTCCTAAGCTGAATAAAATCTTCTAATATTTGTCAACAAATATTGATAAGAACGTCACCGGAACTGAATGGGTTAAATGAATCCTCCTTCTCCACCCCCACCACCACTACCACAACTACCCCCTGCTCCTACTACTACACCGTTCTTCCTCCTTCATTATCACCACCACCACTACCACAACCATCTCCACCACCACTACCACAACTACCCCCTGCTCCTACTACTACACCGTTCTTCCTCCTTCATTATCACCACCACCACTACCACAACCATCTCCACCACCACTACCACAACTACCCCTGCTCCTACTACTACACCGTTCTTCCTCCTTCATTATCTCCACCACCACTACCACAACCATCTCCACCACCACTACCACAACTACCCCCTGCTCCTACTACTACACCGTTCTTCCTCCTTCATTATCTCCACCACCACTACCACAACCATCTCCACCACCACTACCACAACTACCCCCTGCTCCTACTACTACACCGTTCTTCCTCCTTCATTATCACCACCACCACTACCACAACCATCTCCACCACCACTCCCACAACTACCCCCTGCTCCTACTACTACACCGTATGGTGATGGGCTGGTCTATCAGAGTGAGAGCTGAGCGATCTCTGCCATACCCATAGCTTACTCTGACTGTTCCTTTAACTTATATATTTTCTAGATCTCAAGTGACGGCGTCTCTTCCGTGGATTGACCTCCCAATCTACCAAGATTGGAAGCCAAAGCGTCACATTTTTCCCTTGCCCCTCAACTTTCTCTTCATAATTGCTGAGGGGCACAGGGCCCTGGGTGGGGCTTTGGTTTCCCGGGCGTTTCCGCACCCTCCTCAGCTCCCCGCCATGGAGTGGCTTCGGTCACCCAGGCTTTATTGTGGTCGGCAGGGAGGGTTCAGTGGGGGCGCTCGGTTATGGCCTTGGAATTGCTCAGGGCCTTGGGGCTGTTCGGCCAGGCAGCTTGGGGAACAACAACAACAACAACAACAACTACTACACCGTTCTTCCTCCTTCATTATCACTACCACCCCCACCGCCACTACCTCAACCGCCCCCTCCTCCTCACCATTCTTCTTCCTTCACGTTCTCCACCACCACTACCACAACCACCCCCATCACCACTACCACGTCCACCACCACTACCACAACCACCTCCACCACCACTACCTCAACCACCCCCTCCTTATTACAATTTGTCTTCCTTTACGTTCTCCACCACCACTACCACAACCACCCCCATCACCACTACCACAACCACCTCCACCACCGCTACCACAACCACCCCCTCCTCCTACTGCTACTACACCAGTCTTCCTCCTTTACGTTCTCCACCACCACTACCACAACCACCCCCATCACCACTACCACAACCACCCCCTCCTCCTACTGCTACTACACCAGTCTTCCTCCTTTACGTTCTCCACCACCCCTTCCTCCTCCAAGGTCATTTAAGCATAAATCCAAAGAAGTTATCCTAACCCTTTACAATTCCTTAGTCCGCCCTCTTCTGGAATACTGCGTTCAATCCTGGTGCAGTTATTAACAAAAAGATATAGACAAGCTAGAACGAGTTCAACGTAGAGTTACCAAAATTATACCTAGCCTGAAGAACAAACCATACGAGGAGCGTCTTAGAGAATTAAATCTATTTCCTTTAACCCAGCGCAGATTAAGAGGCGACTTAATTCAAGTGTTCAAAATCATCAAAGGCATCGACAATATGAATTGTAGTAAGTACTTCACTATGACCAATCTAATTACACGCGGGGAAACGGTTGCAAAGTTATTGGTAAATCTTTTAACTCGCACGAATCTAAGAATTTCTTCTTCAATCGAGTTGTCAACTTGTGGAATGGGCTTCCCCGAGACGTTATAGACTGCAGCACCGTTGATTCATTTAAACTTCGCCTAGACAAATATCTTGCATCAAACCCACGACTGACTGCGTTTGTAAATGAATAACTTTATTTTATCCCCCCCTCAGTTACTAACCCATCTGTCCCCTACTAACTTCCTAATCCTGCCACGGACATTAGTTCCAGGGCAGTAGTTCCCTTTCCAATGTTCCCTTACCCATTCTAAACCACTGTTTGGACAATTGATCCTGTGTTTTGGAGGACAAGCAGCCTAGAAGGGTCACCAGACTGTTGTTGCTTGATTTCCTTTGTACTCCAACTACTACACCTTTCTTCCTCCTTCACGTTCTCCTCCATCACAGTATTTCCCACCGTGCTATCTTCCCTTGCATCTCATTATCTCATTATTTATCCTTGGCTCTGGGTCTTTGTCTACCCTTCCCTTGTTCCATGTGGTGCGAGGCGGCTATTTTTAGATTATCTCCGTTTCCCTCATTTTTGTTTGGAAATTATAAAACGTTTCACCTGAGTAGTTTGGTGATCAAAGGACATTTTACCCCTTTCAGGTGCCCATTATTTTTTCTGAGCGAGTTATAGCAAGCCTGCAGTTTAGGAGAAACCGACCTTCGACTTCGGTATTGTTCTACCGAAAAAGTGTACACAGTTAGCTTGAAAGGGGAATGAGATCAGGTTCTTAGTTTGATATGGATCTTTGGAGGTTGGCAGGTGCAATCTAATAATAAATTTCTTGAAAATAGCAAAAACAATGATAAATATAATTTTGTTTACACAATATCATAATAACCCCTTGGACAACAGATAGTGTTAAATTAGAGTGAGACGATCACTAATATTTAGTTTATCCATTACGGATTGGCAGCTTCTTAAGATGTATTTCCGTATGTATCCAGCCACCAATTGTAATAATCATTAATTGAAGTTGTTGATACTATATGCAAACATCACAAATATGTTGACTTCAACTTGAAATCGATACCACGCAAGTTATATATGCGGCATTTGTTTATCAGTATTAACGAGGCATGTTTTCAGTGGTTTCGAAAATTATTCAGAAAACTAGTATCGGTGATGGTACCTTATTAAAGAACTGACAAGCTATTATTGCAGAATAATATTGCCAGCATTAATGACCTAATTTTTAAAACACTGACCAAGAATTGTTTGCGTTTCCTATTTTGCAATCTTCTATTTTGCACTCTTTCATCTCCTGCTATTATTCGTGTTCACAATACCTACCTGAAATGTTTACTTCCTAGCCTTAATTAGTTCGTTTGGCAAAGAGTGTCCTCCTCCCCCCTCCAATCTCTCTCTCTTTCTCTCTCATTCTTTATTGTCGTTGTGCTTCCTTTGTTCTCACGTCCTCGGTATGTTCCCCTTTGCAATATATATTTTTGTCTAATTCCATGTGTTATATTTTTTCCTTGTATTTATCTCTGTTCTTATTTCTGGTTGGCATACATAATTACCTTCGTTTACGTTTCCATTGTCCATCGTGCCTTTTTTAATCCTTTTCCTAATTGTAACTTAGTTTCCGGTATTGTTTGTTACAATATTATTCAGAATCTGAAGAATTATATATATGAATATTATTTAGTTCGTTATATTTCTTCCTTGTGCCATGCACATATTTACCCTTTCCATTACTCTGGAATATATGTGTATGTGTGTTTCACTTACTTGTTTGTCAAGGGGAATCCACGCAATGCGAGCTAAGCTCATTATTATCGCGCCGCCTTAACTGGGAATGTATTGCGTGAAATGCATGTTAAGTGTTTAGGTATAGTTGGAATGGCTGTGGATGTGTGTGTAGTCTGTATTTTTGCCAATTGGCGACATCTGGAAACGAAGGCTTAGGGTTAATTTGTACGGCACCATTCTCACTATGGTACCAGTCTCACCCGAAGGCTTAGGTTGACCAGTAGCTTAGGTTGACCAGTACGATACCCATCTCACCTTGTAACCGATCACCAACCCCAGATGGGACGTCACAACTTCGTCCACTTATTCCAGGTTCCTATTTATACTGCTAGGTGAACAGAGGCTACACCGTTAGGAGACTTGCCCAAATGTCTCTTCCTCGCCCGGGTCTCGAACCCAGGACCTTCTGGTTGTGAGCAAGACGCGCTATCAGTTACGCCACGGGGAGGTGTGTGTGTGTGTGTGTGTGTGTGTGTGTGTGTGTTTTACAGCTGGCTAAGCACTAATACGAGAGTTTTCTGCTACATAGTCAAGGGTTCAAATCCTCCATCTACCTGGCAGTGTTCGGTACGTTCACTATTATGTGAAGGTTCGTTAAAAACATTGTTAATTTTTTTCACTGAGTAGTTTAGCTTTAGGCTCATGTTTATCTGTGGGTCTGTAGAGATAATGTCCATAAACTATACACGTTGTCTCTGCATTATACAACGCATTGAATGTAACATAAACTGTTAAACTTAGCAATAGTAATTATTTGAATGCATAGCAGGATGTTTCAATATGTATTATATGCATCACAAATTCGAAGAAAAATTGAATTATTATTCGAAATATTAGTTGGATACCAATAACAGTTATAAGTTTTGTTACGACCAATGATCTCTGTATAGCGTCAGCCTATGTGTTCTATATTGCATAGCAGTGTATGACTTTGCACTTGCACTATTTGTTCTGTTCCTAGGACGATTATAGTAGGCAATCGAGCCCCTAGTTGCAAACATTATATCCGAATCCTGTGATAGTGATGTAAAGTAAGGCACATATGCTCATTAGGGGAGGTGTGGCGGAGTGGTCTTGCCACTGGACTGGTAATCCAATGGACCCGGGTTCGAATCCCAATATGTCAATGGGAAGATATTATTGGGATGGAATTTGTGCTGTACCTAGTATCAGTGCATTACCACAGCACACCGAAATGCCAAATAAATACCCTCATTGTTCCCTGATTAAATAGCATTGTATGAATATTCCCATATTCAAAAATATGCTACAGGGGGGCAATGCCTAGTGAGTTAATTGCTCAATAGGTGGCGTTCTGAGAGTGAGGGTCCGAGCCTGGGTGATGAGACTGTGAAGCACAGAGGCGGAGCAGCTTCAGAGATGGAGTTGCTTCGAGCCGTGAAGCTTCGCATGTCTCACTCTCGAGACTGGAGCAAGACCTCACGTGCCTCACCGTGTTCAGCGGTAGAGTATAAAGGCTATCAGCCTATGCCCGAGAGGGAGTAGTTGGAATATAGAAAAAAACAAAAAATTGAAGCCATCTGAAACGATATGTTAGGTAATCGAGTTCATCCAAGATCAGCAGGTAGAACACATACAGATGGTTGAATTATCTTTTTGAGCCATGGCAAGATTGTGTATGGTCACGATGCTTCGTATCTAGGTAGCTAACACATGAATCGGACAATGATGTCGGACTCCGTGACTAATGTGAGAACTCCTTTTAACAACCAAGCATTATTAAATCTTGTATAATATACCTAAATCCAAGTCATATAATTTAAGCTGACAGCTCTGTTGGAAATTTGCTAAGCCAAACATAAAAACAAAGTATACACCGGTATCTAAACAAAGTATACACCGGTATCTAAACAAAGTATACACCAGTATCTAAACACAGTATACACCGGTATCTAAACAAAGTATACACCGGTATCTAAACAAAGTATACACCGGTATCTAAACAAAGTATACACCGGTATCTAAACAAAGTATACACCGGTATCTAAACAAAGTATACACCGGTATCTAAACAAAGTATACACCGGTATCTAAACAAAGTATACACCGGTAACTAAACAAAGTATACACCGGTATCTAAACAAAGTATACACCGGTATCTAAACAAAGTATACACCGGTATCTAAACAAAGTATACACCGGTATCTAAACAAAGTATACACCGGTATCTAAACAAAGTATACACCAGTATCTAAACACATACAATAACGACTGTCCATAGAAAGATGGTTCATGTATTTACTATGAGGTTCGATTACAGTTTTAGAAATAAAACTATAGATGGAGTAGTTCATACAAGATTCCATACAACTGCAATAGAGTTATCATGGCATCTGTATACAGTATCTTGTTCCAGAACTCTTCATTTTTGTTTCTCTCTATATGAATGAGGGAGACAAAAGGCACAACTACCTACAGCAAGTGCCTCCCCCAGATTTCAAAGAGTGACAGGGCCGAAAGCAAGGGACGTTCGAGCTAAAATGCCTGGACACACGGAGTTTGAAGCAATTTAAGTCATAGGAAGAGGGAAAGACTGATTCTGGGAGAGAGTTCCAGAGCTCAGCAGTTGAATAGAAGAAAGTTTGAGAATAGCGTTTCACTCTTGGGTTGGAGAGTTGCACAGATTAGGGGTGGGATTGTGTTGCAAGGCGGGTACTACGTACCCTACGTAGGGGAGGTGGTATACACTGGGGAAGCTCCGAGGAACACTGATTATTGTAGTAGAGATAGAATAGCGAGAGAGATGCAACATTGCGGCGAAGAGAGAGAGATTGCAGAGAGTTGGTGAGTGGACGGGAGTTAATGATGCGAAAGGCTTTCCTTTCTACTTTATCTAGGAGTGCAGTGTGAGAGGATCCTCCCCACACATGTGAACAATACTCAATATAAGAACGCACTGTGCCACTGTACAGAGCAAGAAGCTGTGCAGGGGTAAGGAACCCCTTGAGGTGGTTGAAAACACCCAGCTTTTGGGAGGCTGCCGTAGCGAGACTGGTAATATGGTCCTTCCAAGTGAGAGCAGAAGAAAAAGAGACACCGACAACATTGAGAGAAGATGAAGGATTGATTTTTGTATTGTTGAAGAATAAGGGATAGTCCTCTGGAGGTTCCTGACGGGTAGTAAGATGGATAAATTGAGTTTTGGAAGCATTAAATGCAACAAGGTTTTCTCTACCCCAACTGGAAATAGTAGCTAGATCAGAAGATAAGTATTTTATGGCTTCATTACCTTTACTTTTGAGGGACTACTGGCTGGGGTGTTCTGGAACACTAATTGAGTGGTGTAAGGTAGAGTCTTGGGGGCGGTTCGTTCGTGGCCACCCCTTCGGGGATCACGGCGTCAGGCAATAGATAGATAGAAGGTAGAGTCGTCTGCATATGAATGGATGGGACTGGATGTACAGTTGAGAAGATCATTTATGAAAATTAGAAAGAGAATAGGAGATAGGACAGAACCCTGAGGAACACCGGAGTTGATTAGATGAGGAAATGAGCGATGGCCGTCCACACCCGCAGCTATGGAATGGCCGGAAAGGAAATTGGAGACAATGGCACAGATGGAGGGACATAAACCGAAGGAGGGCAGTTTGGAAATTAAAGATTTGTGCCAGACTCTATCGAAGGCCTTCGATTTGTCTAGTGCAACAGAAAAAGTTTCACCGAAGTCCCGAAAGTTGGTCGACCAAGAGTTAGTAAGATATGAAAGAAGATCACCAGTAGAGCGACCCTTTAGGAAGCCATACTGGCGATCTGAGAGCAGATTATGAGAAGAGAAATGCTTAAGAAATTTGGAAGCAAGAATAGTTGCAAGACGGGCACTATGTACCCAACGTAGGGAAGGTGGTATACACTGAGAAAGTTCTGAGGAACGCCGATTATTGTAATAGCGCTAGAATAGTGAGAAATAAAAAATTGCGGCAAAGAGAGAGATAGAGATTGCAGAGAATCGGTGAGTGGACGGGAGTTAATGAGACGAAAGGCTTTCTTTTCTACTTTGTCTAGAAGTGCTTTATGAGAGAATCCTCCCCACACATGCGAACAATACTTAATACAAGGATGCACTTTGGCCCTGTATAGAGCAAGAAGCGCTCCCCCTGATATAAACATACAAAACCGAGTAAATCGCGCCTAAAGTTTGCCGACTTTGAAAATGTCGTAACTATGCGCCCCGATTGTACGTTGATATGATATAATACGTTGGTATAAAAATATTCAGAACATTATTATCTAACCATAGCATTAATACAAATTAAACAAAATCGCTTGTCATTTTGAGAAACGAGAGTGTGAATGCAATAATCTCATAACCTCATAACCTCATACTGAAGAATCATTGTGAAAATGAACAAATACAATGAATAATACTAAATAATATTAATATCTAATAATAAGAAAACATGAAAGAGAAAGGTAAGATCAAAAAAGACAATTGTAGGATAAATAAACAACAATAATGAACATTAGAAAATAGTTGGAAGACAATGGTGAACAAATAAAGAATTCAAACTGTCACAAGAATAGAGTAATAGGCTAGTATGTATAATTTATTTTATTTATTTCTATACTTATATTTATTTATTTATTTTTTAATTATTTTAGAAAGTAAGCTAGTATTATTGTTTTATTATTTTGGGATGTTTTATGTAACTTAGGAATGACCTTCAGGAATTTGGAAGGAATCTGAGTGTAACATAGATGGAGTGTAAGAAACTATTCTGGAAAGAGGTCAAGAAAGTTAAAGAAGGTAGCAAGGGAAATAGTAAGGGTGTGAACGATAAGAATGGGCAAGTGCTAGCCGAGAAGCAAGAGCGAGTAAAAAAAAATGAGCGAGTACTTCAATTAATTGCTGAATGTAAGGAATGAAGCGCCAGCAAACATAGTTGGATGGGGTATGGGAGGGATAAGAAGAGAAGTAGTGGAAGAGGAGGTGGGGATAAGAAGGTCAGAAGTGTGTGAAGCCATGAATAAAGTGATGATGGGGAAAGCATCAGGAATAGAAGGAGTGTGTGGGGAAATGCTGAGGTATGGTATTGAGATAGTGATTGAATGGGTATGGAAATTGTGTAAACTAGCATGGGAGAAGGGGAGTGCTCCTGATGACTGGAAGACAGGCATAATAGTCCCCCTGTATAAGGGTAAAGGGGAAAGATGAGTGTGTGGTAACCACGGAGGAATATGCCTTCTAAGTGTAGTAGGGAAGGTGTACAGTAGGGTAGTGATTGAGAGAGTGAAAGCGAGAACGGAGAAATGGATAGGTGATGACCAGGGCGGGTTTAGGAAGGGAAGAGGATATGTAGATCAGATTTTTATCCTGAAATGTGTTGTGGAGAAATAACTGGAGAAGCAACAAAAGCTGTATGTTGCCTTTATGGACCTGGAGAAGGCCTATGACAGAGTGGATAGAGAAGGTTTGTGGAAAGTACTGAGAATATACAGAGTAGATGGAAAGCTGCTGAAAGCAGTGAAGAGCATGTATGAGGGTGCAAAGGCATCAGTACGTGTGAAGAATGAGCAGAGCAAGTTCTTTGATCTGAATGTTGGGTTGAAACAAGGGTGCGTGATGTCCCCGTGGTTGTTTATTATATATGTGGATGGAGTCATGAAAGAGATATAAGGAAGAGCAGTGGATGTTGGTGTATCACTGATAAGGGAAGGAAATGAGTGGAAGCTACCTTTACTGCTGTTTGCTGATGATACAGTTCTGATAAGCGATAGTGAATGGGAGTTGCAGGGTCTGGTAAATATGTTTGGAACAGTGTGCGAAAAATGGAATCTGAAGGTAAATACGGGGAAGAGCAATGATAGGGGTGAAGTCACAGAGTCTGAGGTGAAGTTGAACAGTCAGGCTATTGAGAATGTCAGCTCATTTAAGTATTTGGGCAGTGTGCTCAGTATAGATGGGACTATGGATGAAGAAGTGAGGGAGAAGGTGCAACAGGGGAAGAGAGTTGTAGGAATGCTAAAAGCAGTAACAAGAAATAGGGTGGTCAGCATAGAAGTAAAGAAGTCCTTGCATGACAGTGTAGTCATCCCGACATTGACTTACGGAAGCAAAGCATGGACGTTGGTGGAGAATCTCAGACCAAGAGTGAGAGAGGTGGAAATGAGTTACTTGAGAAGTGTGTGCGGAGTTACATGGAAGATTAGACAGACGAATGAGGAAGTAAGAGAGATGTGTGGTGTGGATGTACAAGTGCTGGAAAGTGTGAAAAGGAACACCTTGAAATGGTTCGACCATATGGAACGTATGGGAAGTGAGAGAATGACTAAGAGGGTGTACGAGAGTGAGGTGGATGGACAGAGAGGGAGAGTTAAACCGAGAGAGAGGTGGAAGGATGGAGTGAAGAAGTACACGAGTGAAGGCGGTGCTGGTTGGAAGGAGGGGCGTCGACTGACTGGGGACAGAGCCGCATGGGGGCATTTCGTTCATGGCTACCACTTCGGGGACACAGCGTCAGGCAATAGACAGATAGATAGAGGGTGGAGAAGGGTGGAGTTCCTGTGGTACACAGTATCCTACCAAGAAGAGGGGTAAGGAAGGAATGGTCCTCCAGGGCTATTGGTGTAAATAGCCGGCTGGAGAAGTATTGCAAGGCAAATACTATTCCATTCCTGGATAACTGGACCCTCTTCTACGGTAAGGATGAACTGTATGCCCAGGATGGAGTACATCTCTCTCGACTAGGATGTTCGACCTTAGCCAGCTCACTCGACAAGTTTGTTGCGGGGTTTTGTTAATAAACCATAGGTGTGTAAGTAAAATAGAATCCCAGCCACATCAAATTGATAGTAATAACGAACATTCTGATAGCGTAGATGTTCCGTCTAGGTCCAGTAGTTCAACAGGTAAAAATAAATTAGTTAAAAACAATAGAAAAATAGTTGCAAATACAAGTAATAGTTTGAGTGTTTATTATACAAATTGCAGGAGTTTATGTAACAAAATGAACGAACTTAGAGCACTGGTTAGCAAAGAAAATATAGACATAATAGCGCTAACTGAAACATGGATTAATACAGAAACCAGGCATTTTTTAGCAGAGTTTGATATACCGGGATATAGTTTGTTTAAATATGACCGAACAAGTAAGAGGGGTGGCGGTATAGCAGTGTTTGTCAGGAGTTCATTAAAAAGCTGTACTAAATCAGGTATTAGAGTAAATAATGAAAATGAAAGTGTTTGGGTAGAAGTTAACGAAGGTAGTGAGACTTTAGTTATTGGAGTTATGTATAGACCGCCAAATATGAGTAGAAATGACGGAACATCATTATGGGAGGAAATTAAAATAGCATCAAGGCTTAGCAACGTGTGCATTATGGGGGATTTTAATTTCCCTAATATAGATTGGCAGCAACAAATAGGCGACTCTGATTCAAAGGAGTTTATTGAGGTAGTACAAGATAGTTTTTTATCTCAATTCATAGATACGCCAACTAGAGGTGATAATATTCTCGATTTAGTTTTCAGTAACAATGAACATATGATAAATAGTGTAGAAATCGGGGACCACCTAGGAAATAGTGATCACAATTCTGTGTATTTTAATATACAATGGAAAGGTAATACCAGAGAGAATACAACATTAATACCTGACTTCAGAAAAGCCAATTATGGTGGGTTAAGAGAAGCCCTGTTAGCGGACCCTATGGTCAAAAAATTAAGTCGATCCAGGTGTCCAAATGAGTGTATCCTTTCTCAGGCACCTGTCATCTTAAGTCAGGAGGAGACGTCAAACTTGGTAGATACATACGATAATTTTATCAAGTCAGTATTCAATGCGCAAAATAAATATATCCCCAAAAGAAAATTTAGATCAACACAGAACCAACCCAAAATGGATGAATAATAGACTATTAGATCTTCTAGGACAAAAGAGAGGAATATATAGAAAAATTAGAAAAGGCGAAATTCACCTACTTGCTTACTATCAGAATCTATCAAGACAGGTAAAAAAGGATATTAGGAAAGAAAAAAGAAATTATGAAATTAAGGTTGCCAATGACTCAAAAAATAATCCTAAAGCTTTTTACCAACTATATAAATCCAAGGTTAGAGATGTAATTGGTCCCCTTAAAACTTCTATAGGAAAATTGACAGAAAGTGATTTAGAAATGTGCAGTACATTAAATAGTCAATTTCTTTCCGTTTTCACTAATGAAAATTTGGCACAGTTTCCAGAAGTCCGTAAGGTATACAGCGATAGTATAGAAAATAGGTTAAGTACGGTTACTATAAGTAGAAATGATGTGGTTAAGGAAATTGACAGACTGAAACCTCATAAATCGCCTGGTCCTGATGAGGTATATGCTAGAGTATTAAAAGAATGCAGAGATGAGTTAAGTTATCCATTAACATTTCTATTTAACAAGTCATTAGAAACAGGTATAGTTCCAGAAGCTTGGAAGCTTGCAAATGTAGTTCCGATCTTCAAAAAAGGTGATAAATCAATAGCATCCAATTACCGTCCCATTAGTCTCACTTCAATCATAGGAAAACTACTAGAGTCAATTATTGCTAGGAAAATGAGAAACCACTTAGAAACATTTAACTTAATCAATTCTTCTCAGCATGGATTCACTCAGGGACGGTCTTGCCTTACTAATTTGCTTAGTTTTTTCTCAGAGGTATATGAAGCAGTAGATAATGACAAGTCATATGATATTATATATTTAGATTTCAGTAAAGCTTTCGACAGAGTCCCTCATGAGAGATTGATGAGAAAGGTTGAGGCACATGGAATAGGTGGGGCGTTGTTAGGATGGATTAGGTCATGGCTAATTGGTAGGAAGCAGAGAGTCAGCATAAATGGTACCAAGTCAGAATGGGGAGCAGTCAAAAGTGGTGTCCCCCAGGGATCGGTATTAGGTCCCCTGTTGTTTCTTATATACATAAATGACCTAGATTTAGGTATAACTAGTAGGATAAGTAAATTCGCAGACGATACTAAAATAGGGAGATCAATTGATTCAGATAGCGATATAGAGTGCCTCCAAAGGGATCTAGATACCTTACATGAATGGTCAGTAAATTGGCAGATGAAGTTTAACATTGACAAATGCAAGGTATAAAAGATAGGGAAGATGCAAACAAATGTTAAATATAAACTAGCTAATTTAGAATTAGAAAATTCAGACTGCGAGAAAGATCTAGGTGTGTTTGTTAGCAATGATTTGAAGCCTAGAAAACAGTGTATAAGCGTTCGTAATAAGGCAAACAGGATTCTCGGGTTCATCTCTAGGAGTGTGAGTAACAGAACTGCTGATGTTATCTTAAAACTTTACTTGTCATTAGTGAGACCCCACATGGATTATGCTGTCCAATTTTGGTGTCCTTATTACAGAATGGACATAGATTCATTGGAGAGAGTACAGCGTAGAATGACAAAAATGATCCATAATATTAGAAATCTTTCGTATGAAGAAAGGTTGAAGAAATTAGGTTTACATTCGTTAGAGAGACGCAGAGTTAGAGGGGATATGATAGAGGTGTTCAAGTGGGTTAGTGGGATTAACAAAGGGGACATGGCAAATGTACTAAAGCTCAGTGATAGCGAAAGAACTCGTACCAATGGTTTCAAATTAGATAAATTTTGTTTCAGAAAAGATATAGGCAAGTATTGGTTTGGTAACAGAGTTGTAGATGGGTGGAATGGACTACCAAGTGCTATAGTGGGATCTAAAACTGTAGGGAGCTTTAAGATAAAATTAGATAAGCATATGGACGAGAAGGGTTGGGTGTGAAGGGGGATCAGCCGGGTTGGGCCAATCAGCGCTCTGCAGATCTCCATAATCCTGCGTTAATCTCTAACCGTTTTGGTAAGATGATCCTCAGGGTATTAGAGTGTGAAGCCTATAATTGGGCTTTGTAATTGAATTGGGGTTGTGTGGGACAGGGATCTGCCTTGCTTAGGCCAGTCGGCTTTCTGCAGACTCCCATTTTCTTATGTTCTTATGTTCTTATAGATAGGAATGACCTTTACGTTTCTAAGGAGGGTAATGATGTCTGTTTACTATTATTTTTGTTTAATGATTGCTAGTATTTATAAATAAATATATATAATTTTTATATACCGGGCATTTATATATTTATTGTTTAGAAAGTAAGCTAGTATTATTGTTTTATTATTTTTGGATGTTTTATTCAACTTAGGAATGACCTTTACGTTTCTAAGGAGGGTTATGATGACTGTTTACTAATATTTTTGTTTTAAGATTACTAGTGTTTAAGTTGAAACTTTGTAATATTGTCATTATGCATTATTACTCTATTGTGACAGTATTTTTAAATATTTAGTACTCACCAGGTAGTCAGGCACTGCTGCCGTCGTCGTCGTCGCTGTCATCCTGGTACTCTTGCAGGTTGTTATTAACATCAAATTAATCGGAGTTGCAGTCCAAGGCTGGTCTAGCTGCTCTGCTGAGGTCCCTCTGCACACGAAAAAGCTCCTGGAAGTACTCCTTGTGTTCGGGTGGAACGAATGATAGGAGTTCGTGGATGTCCTTGAGTTTGTCAGCTTGTATCTTGATGGGTGCGGTGTACTTGGGGGTGAGTGGCACTCGAGGCAGGTTAAAGGCTTAAGGAGAATACCTGGCCTGACCTGGCATCAGTCTGACACAATGAAGGGGACCCTTGTAACCTCGAGAAAGCTGTGGTACCCCTCCCGAAAATGCAGAGTGAAGCAGAATCGGTGAAATTCCGAAAATAGCACTGGCTTTGCTGGCTTACGGTGGGTGATGGCACCTTGCAACAGGTCGAAGTTCATAAATGATTCTCTTGCCATGGGAATTAATTTGTTACCGACGTTCAATCACTTTGACATACTGTTTGAAGTCATTGATATTTCACTCTATCCTGAAGGACTTTTCGATGTTACCAAAAGCCCCATCACACGCCATGTAACCGTGCCCTGATAAGAAAATAATGTACCACTTCCTGTATGCGTAGACAGTGCAGCTCCTCAAGATGGGACAACATGATGTTGATATTTTTTTTCTGGCTCCCACAATTGTCACTAAAAATTATAAGTTTCCCAAAATCACCATTCAGCAACACCTCACTCAATCCACTTTTGTTATGCAAGCTGCCACCTCACTAGAGCTACGCCCACCTGTCATCTTGTCCCATACGTAAAACATAATGTTCACTGGTCTTGACGTTACTAATGCACAAGTTATACAGCCAAACTTTCCTCCTCGCAACATTGGTAGACGGACGTGGTATTGGTTGTGTTTGTTGTAAAAAATAGGCATATTATGACACGAGTATCTTCATCAGCTTCCTTGCCCAGTCTCTTCATCAGTGACTGTGCCTGCCGTGCAAATGCCATGTGTTCGTCAAGTTCCTGTTGCACTGTAGCTTTGTCCTCTTCGCTACCTGCTATTTTAATATATTCTGCATGAGATCACAATTCGAGCAGGTGTCAGTATTGAGTGGTGAGAAGGAGTGCTCTTTACTATTGAATACTTTGCGGTAATAAATTTCCTTCACTTTCTTTTCATTAGGGTACTTTTCAGTCATCCATGAGGTGTAAAGATGGAACATCCACTTTACACTCAACGTTGTTTCCAAGTAACGCAGATTAAGTGATTTCGCCCTGCTATAATGGTTTATCATGGTCGGGAAGGATGTAATATGTCTGTGCACACGTTTGGCAATGGGGTCTTCAATAGTCACTCGTTTGTCTTGCCGCCCACGCTGGTCTCTCCTCGGCGTTCCCGTCTCACTCATACTGGACATGGCACTGTCTACCCTAGGCCTACCTACGACCAAAATATTGAGGAGGGCCTTCTTGCACACTGTAAAAACTGTAGACTGGTAGGAGAGGGTATTCGCTAGTGTGCACGACCGATGGGGACCAGGGGCGGGGTACTCAAAGAATCTCATGGAGCTCCTATGGTGCCATATCCCAGATTTCACCTTAGCACCCCCATGTGCCCTTCTGAGCCCATACTCAAAGCTTTTCATGTGGGCGGCCATCTTGGAAAAGATGGCCGAGTGCCGCCTTAGCTTATGGAACCTCCAGGGCGTTCCATAAGTCCACTAAGGTGAAATCTAGACTAGATAAACTGTAAACGGAGAGGCTGATAACATGATAGTACCAATACCACCACTTGACTGAGAATGGCAAGAGGGGCAGACGACGGACTGTGTTGACAACTTATATTCGCTAATTTAACATGAAAATTACGCGTAACCCTTAACCCCTTCAGCACCATGACGCCTTTTTACCTTTGATTATGACTAAAAACACGATGTTATACAGTTTAAGACGGACCAATGTTATTAAGAGGGTTTATTGAGATCGTATTTACCCTTTTGAGTTGTAGAGGGAGATTGTAAACTAAAGAAGATCGTCTAATGGTAACCAGAATATGAGGATAATTACGTACTGGTGGTGAAGGGGTTAATATCTATTGTCAGTTTGTCTTTCTAGCATGGAAATAGTTAAATAGCCAAACCAATCAACCTAATCTAACCTAACCTAAGTACACTGGTTTGTTTAGGTTAGATTGGGCTAATTATATTTGTAAATGATTACATACAAACAATCATACAAACATTATATAAACCTAGCAATTATAATGGTTTTCGGGTCACGGGTGTACCCTCATCGCTGTTACCGGTATGTTTGCATTGACGTGCTGTGTAATTTTCTAGATAACCATAACTTAACTAATCTAATTAAGTACGGTACCTAAATACTACTGTAATTACATTTCAATAACAAGTAAGTAATGAGCGTGTACAATTAAATATAACGGCACTAGGGATAGATAAACTCCCCGTGTGTGTGTTTACAATAATGGGAGAAAGAATTTTGAACAGGGATCAAGGAAGCTTTACTCCTCTGGTCTTCTCATCGTCGGGAGGTATGCAAGTGTCTTCTATGCCAGATTAGCTGAACAAATATCGGAGAAAAAGCGCCAGCATAGAAGCCAAGTCATAACTTGGATGAGATGCAGGCTCTCTTTCTCTCTTCTCAGGTCTGCACTCCTATGTCTCAGGGGTACAAGGTCCTCCCCGCTAGAGAGGACAAGAGTGAGAGACTTGGACTTTGAAATGGTCGTGGCGGAGGGACGAATTGGGGAACAACTAGGTTGATTGTAGGGAGGTACTGGTACAATAAGATAAACTACAATGTAACTAGAATAAGATAGATTGTACACCACTTTGTAACTGTCACCTTAAAAACAAAAGTTTACAATAATGGGAAATCAGTTATTGCTGTGGGGGTGGTATTCTCCTCTCGTGATTGGCTGAATTCCTCCCTTTCGTTTCATTCCTTTAGGAACACCGGGATAAAAGGAACGCTCATGATTGGTTTACCGAGATCTGGCGCTATCTCACCAAAGTGAGTTGAGGACCACTTAAGGCGTTTTATAAAAATTTTGAGTATGCGAGAATTCACCTTAACTATAACGCCATATCCATGCCATAGTGGAAGGCGCCACAAGACCGCTATGGCATCGATAGCGCCATAACATTTGAAGCTCTTTGAGTATCCCGCCCCAGGATTGTTGATTTCAGCAGGCTTACGGCGTCATTTTACTGGCTTTGATATCACATGTGTTTGTATGTAGGTATTCTGCAGTACCCTGTCTCCCATTCCCAGAAATTATCGTGGATGGCTTGTCGAATAGGTTCGGAAATCATCATTGCAATCGGGTCCAATAACTCATGCTGTCACAACATTTCCTGTGAATCGGCTAGTGTATTCCTTGCATGAGTTTCGTTTATTCTTGGCTTCAGTTTCAGCCAGCGAAGCTGGGTTACGTCTCTTATTTATAGGTGGGGATGGGCATCCGGTATCACTCATTGTTAACGGGTACATTGTAACACTGAAAAAAACCACAATAATAACATTGGTAGGAGGTAGGATATCCGACAAGCGCGGGAGATGGAAAAATATTGGTGATGTGGTGGAAGAATGGAGAGCAACACGCCCAGTGAGTGGCTAAGCTGACGCTAGATGGTACACTATGGGGCCCGTGATTGGCCGGCTGAAACCCCGCCGCATGTGTGTCGTTTGGCTTCCTCTGCACCCCACCACCCAGGCCATGCCTCGTGACTTGTCATTAAGGAAAAAATCTGTCGCACTTGATGCAACTTTAGACCATGTTGATTTTTTTTTTTTTTTTTCTATATTCCAACTACTCCCTCTCGGGCATAGGCTGATAGCCTTTACAATCTACCGCTGAACACGGTGAGGCCCGTGAGGTCTTGTTCCAGTCTAGGGAGTGAGACATGCGAAGCACCCCGGCTCGAAGCAATCCCGTCTCTGAAGCCACCTCGCCTCTGCGCTTCACAGTCTCATCCCCCACACTCGGACCCTCACTCTCTGAACGCCACCTATTGAGCAATTAACTCCTTCTCAGTTCTCGGGGAAGAGGAAAGATGGGGGAAGCAAATGCTATCAAAAACGCGTTTAGGCCTGGGTGGCGCTTGGTCGGTTCTGCCAATGAGCACCTCATATATATATATATTGTTACCTTTTTCTATGTGAGTTAGGGAGACAAAAGGCAGAACTGCCTGTAGCGAGTGCCTCCTCCAGAGTGGAAAGAGTGACAGGGCCAAATTCAAGGGACGTTCGAGCCAAAATGCCTGGACACACGGAGTTTGAAGCAATTTATGTCATAGGAAGAGGAAAATACTGATTCTGGGAGAGAGTTCCAGAGTTCAGCTGTTGAATAAAAGAATGATTGAGAATAATGTTTCACTCTAGGGTTGGAGAGTTGCACAGAGTAGGGGTGTAATTGTGTTGCAAGACGGGTGCTACGAACTCTACGAAGGGGTGGTATACACTGAGAGAGCTTTGAGGAACACTGATTATTGTAACAGCGGTATAATAGTGAGAGAGATGCAACATTGCGGCGAAGAGAGAGAGAGAGAGACTGCAGAGAATTGGTGAGTGAACTGATTTAATGAGACAGAAGTCTTTCTTTTCTACTTTGTCTAGAAGTGCTGTGTGAGAGGATCCTCCCCACACTTGTGAACAATACTCAATACATGGACTGACTGTGCCCTCGTACAGAGCAAGAAGCTGTGCAGGGGTAAAGAACCCCCTGAGGCGGTTGAGCACACCCAGCTTCTTGGAAGCTGTTTTAGCATGAGTGGTAATATGATCTTTCCAAGGGATATCAGAAGAAGAAAAAAAACACCGAGAATATTGAGAGAATATGAACGGTTAATTTGTATGTTGATGAAGAGTAGGTCATAGTTTTCAGGAAGGGGTCGACGAGTAGACAGATGGAGAAATTGAGTTCTGGAAGCATTGAAAGTAATATATATATATATATATATATATATATATATATATATATATATATATATATATATATATATATATATAATTTATATAAATATATATATATATATATATATATATATATATATATATATATATATATATATATATATATATATATATATATATATATATATATATATATATATATATATATATATATATATATATATATATATATATATATATATATATATATATATATATATATATATATATATATATATATATATATATATATATTATATATATATATATATATATATATATATATATATATATATATATATATATATATATATATATATATATATATATATACTGTATAATATACAGTATATTATACTGTATATATAATTGTCACGGAACATGATGCATTTATTCACTAATATTTGGCCCCTTCATGAAGCCATCATCAGGTAAGATAACAGATCCTGAAAATTAAATCAATTCACAAAGCTAAAAAACGGTTGGATCTAAAAATGGAGTACATTTGTGCATAACATATAGCAAATTGAGAACAATGCCGTCAATTAAGCTGATAAGATTAAACAGTACTAACAAAAGAGTCTAATATACCTAATTCCACCTACTATATATCGAAAATTTAAACCACGAAAAATAATGTTGTGACGAAGGCAACACATAAAGCGACACACACGTGTCTGGCAAAACTACTAAGACTATTGAAATACTCGATAACAGTAAGCTGGTGTGAAAAAAGCATTGGAAGATAGAAAGATGACTGAAGAACAGGCAAGAGAAGTGGTGATGAATATGAATAATGGAGAATGATTGTGAATAGGCCTAGATGAGGTATAACTTGGTCTTAGGGAGCGGGGTTTGGGCATCAGTTGGACTAGATGGAAGCGAAGTGGGAAGGCATTGTGGTGCGCTCCGCTGCGTGTCTGCCTGCAAATATCGGAAACTCTCTGGGAGGTCTAGGACCTGGGAGTACATTGGTGGGAACCCCAAATGTGCCTTGGTCTCTAGGTCTTCTCCTAGATGACCTAAATGTGGGTGAATATATATTTATATATTATTTTGTTGCTTCTGTTCGAGCTTTGTCTCGAGTCGGCCACCCCCAGCTATGGAGTATGTGCCTGAGTATATACTGTACATACACACATATTATATTTTTTCACCAACCAACTTCACTTCTAAACTCAATTAATGAAATCGATATACCAGGTACGAATGTGAGGTCATAACTCATACTGTCAAACAAGCACAATCTTGAAAAAATAACATATTATTTCATTAGGTTATTGAGAGTGTGAAATACCAAGATGGAAGAGATATAAATGGTAAGCATACGCTTTGTGAGTGACCACGAGCGAGGCCACTTTCCCTACTATGTATCGAATGCTGGGAGGGTCAGACAGAATAAATGAAGACTTGTGTGGGGAGACTTCAAACCAATTATGTAATTGGAACTAATTAGAATTTGGTCTGGGCTACAGATATAGCGCTAGGGTGACATATATTGAGCGGAAATAGCATGAAAATGACCGCCAATGCCTGTTCTTAGGTATGTAATTCACCGTAATAAAAGAGTTAAGTGTGGATAGAGTGTCAATACAGGTGTGTGATGGATGGAGTACAATACAGGTGTGTCATCAACAGGTGTGTGATGGATGGAGTATAATACAGGTGTGTCATCAACAGGTGTGTGATGGGTGGAGTATAATACAGATATGTCATCAACAGGTGTGTGATGGATGGATGGAGTATAATACAGATGTGTGATGGGTGGAGTATAATACAGGTGTGTCATCAACAGGTGTGTGATGGGTGGAGTATAATACAGATGTGTCATCAACAGGTGTGTGATGGATGGAGTATAACAAAGGTGTGTCATCAACAGGTGTGTGATGGATGGAGTATAATACAGGTGTGTCATCAACAGGTGTGTGATGGGTGGAGTATAATACAGGTGTGTCATCAACAGGTGTGTGATGGATGGAGTATAAAAAGGTGTGTCATCAACAGGTGTGTGATGGATGGAGTATAATACAAGTGTGTCATCAACAGGTGTGTGATGGATGGAGTATAATACAGGTGTGTCATCAACAGGTGTGTGATGGATGGAGTACATGATGACCTTCCTGACGGGTCTGTTGTTGCTGCTTCTACTACTCTGCTGTTTGGCATCACCCTCTTCAGGTATGTATAGTATATTATTTAGGTTATTACCCTTTTCACTACAGTATAGTTCGGACCTTCAGTTAGCGTTCTATAGTGTCTGTATATGAACTTGGTTTGTGTATGTGTTTGTTTGTGTAACTGTTTGTGTGTGATATAATTATATTGTATTGTATTTATTGAAATAAATATATATATATATATATATATATATATATATATATATATATATATATATATATATATATATATATATATATATATATATATATATATATATATATATATATATATATATATATATATATATATATATATATACACATTATACAGTATATATACAGTATATACCATATATATGTATATATATATATATATGTTAGTAAAGCCAGGTAATAAATTGTCTTTAATACATACGAGGTTGAAAGAAATGGCAATTTCTGCGTTGGAAATTTTATTATTCAAAGTTTCCAGGTCTCTGATGAGTTTTCGCTGGGTGGCAGGAAGTAGATGAATGAGATGAGCAAAATTCATGGTGGTACAGGGTTACATAAATGTACATGATGATACAGGATATACGACACGTTTCACTGGACAACCAGCATTATCAAGTAAGGGTAGAATGATATATATATATATATATATATTTTTTTTTTTTATTTTTTTTTTTTTAAAGGTAGGGGGGTGAAGAGAGGCACCACAGAGTGGGTGGCGGGAAGAGAAAGTAGGAAAGATGAAATACAGTGGAAGAGAAAAGTTAGTGGGCCGTCCACCTTGCTGTTGTTAAAGGGATGTTTATTTATTTATTTATTATTATTTGTTTGTTTATTTATTCATTTGTTTGTTTTTTGTCAAATCATTTTGGTTCATATGTTCCTGGCGATGTTTGGTCAGGAACTTGTTGATGTTGTTAGATGATGATGGTGATATTCGGGGATTCTGGCGGTGTTCAGGGGGGTCCATGATGTGTGTGAGGATCCCCCAGGTGTTCTGCCGTGTCCCAGGTACTTGTTGTTGTTCTGCCGTGTCCCAGGTTATGGTGTGTGGTGGTGACAGTTAGCGGTGTTTTGCTTGGCTGGTTGATGTTCTGGTGTTTTCTGGAAGCGGTGTTCTGCTCGACTGGCGATGGACTGCCACTGAGGTGAAGGAAGAGGTACTCTGTTGAAGGTGAGGTCCGCTGATGGTGTTCCGGGGGCTCAGGCAAAAGGAGGGCACACGATATGTGTGGGACCCCGGTGGAGATGCCCAAGTCCCCAATATCAGCATCACCCAGCCATCTTCAAAGCTCCTCCACCAGCCTCAGCCTCTCCATACTCCTATGGAAGAGACTCCACGATCTTCTAGAGGGTCTCAGCTGGTGTTGCAGGAGTGGACAGGAAGGGTATATATAGAGGGTGGAGGATCAGAGGAGGCGAAAATCAGGGGGCAAAAGTCTCCTATTGGTGGAGGGGTATTCTAGAATACCCCTCCACCAATAGGTTTCTCTAAAATTGCAGGCTTGCTATCAGTCGCCAGGAACTCACGAGGAGAAAAGTTGACACCTAAATGGCACAAACGGTCTTAATATTGAAAAACAATGGGGCAAAAGGGCTAAAATTAACAAACTAATGTGGCAAGCATCTTAAAGTCTCAACACTAATATGGCTAAACATGAGAGAGAAGTGGGTTCAGAATAAGTAACTACCTCACCCTTAAAACACAAATACCTGAGGGACTGCTTTGGTCCGTAGTGGTTTGGGTCCACCGCAGATATGGGCCTGCCAGAGTAATTTGACATGACAACTGGGTTCCTGTCCGTTTTTCTGTAGCAGTTTTTGTCTGCAGTAATGTTAGTCCATGATCACTTAGTTCTACGGCCGTTTTGATCGGCGGCCAGTTTGGTCTGTAGCCGATGGGTCTAAATAATTTGATCAGTGTTGGTTGACTGACTGACTTGGTCGTAGCTCGCTTTGGTTCGTGACCGTTTTTGTCCGTGGCTGATACAAGTCATGTGGTCTAATATGATGGTCATCTTTGTTCACAGACATTTTGGTCTCGTCCGTAGAGTGACCGTTTTTTAATGTTTGATCGAGAAAAAAAAATCAATATTGTTTATGCAGTTTAGAGGTAATGGAATGTACAATTTTAGGGGTGAAGCCATTAAACTCTTGATTGCAGACGTCCATTCATCACCATTTTCTTCTGTGTGAGGTCTTCAGATTATTTTGTCTATGTGTATGAAGGAGACCAAATGCAGTGCTGCCTGAAACAAGTGCCCCCCCCCCCCCCCCCCCATACACACACACACAAAGTTGAAAGAGAGATAGGGAGTCAAAGGACTGGACACATGGAGCTTGAAGCAGTTTAGGTCATAGGATGAGGGGAAGATAGATTGAGGAGAGAGTTCCAAAGTTTACTTGCCGAGTAAAAGAAACAATGGGAAAATAGGTTCACTCTTGGATTATAGAGTTATAGATTTAGGAAAGGCGGTTTCCCCCCACTCTCCGTAAGGGAGGAGGTATGCAGTGAGAGAGCTCTGAAGAAATTGATTTTTGTAATAACGTTCTACTGACTATCCAAAAATTCTTTGACTATCTAACTTCTAAGAAGTGGAACACATTCTATCCACCTCTCCTTTCGAAGAAATCTCCATCTTAGGAGATTTCAATGTTCACCACCACCAATGGCTCTCCTCTGTTTCCACTGACCAAGCTGGTAAACAAGCCTACATCTTTTCTATCTTAAACGACCTAGAGCAGTTAGTCCAGCAACCCACCCGTATCCTGGATCGCTTCGAAGATCGGCCGAACATTCTTGACTTATTTCTAACCTCTAACCCTTTTGCTTATACTGTAAATCTGTTCTCTCCTTTGGGCTCCTCCGACCATAAACTAATATCTGTCAACTGTCCTATCTCTCCAGTATGGCCACCCGATCCTCCCAACCGGCGGCGCTTGTGGCACTTTGGCGCTGCCGACTGGGGAGGCTCTTCGGCAGTACTTCTTCGATTTCCCTTGGAATTACTTTTGCTTCCGTGGCCGGGCATCCTCGGAGAGTGCTGAACGCATTACCGAGGTAATCTTCTCGGGCATGGAAGCATACATTCCATTTTCTTTCTCTCAGTCTAATGCAAAAAAATCTTGGCTTACTCACGCTTGTTCTACTGCTGTCCGCAACAAAGAGGAAGCATTCAAACGGTACTGACACCTTAAAACTCAAGAATCTCATTCGTCCTATGTTTCTGCCCGAAATCAAGCCAAATCTGTTCTTCAACTTGCCAAACACTTTTTCATCAATAATAAATGCACTGAACTATCCAACTCTAGCTCTTCCCAAGCTTTCTGGCATCTAGCCAAAAACCTCTCCTACAATTTTTCTTCCTCGTCTTTCCCTCCCTATCACTTCTTCCTCTGACAAAGCTGACCTCTTCGCTTAAACTTTTGCTAGATACATCCACCTTGGATGATTCCGGTGCTATTCCTCCCTCTCCACCCCCCTCTCTCCTACTGATGCCTAATATCCTAATCTCTTCGAAAGATGAATTTTCTACTCTCTCTGGGCTTAAGACTAAGAAGGCGTACGGTTCGTCTCTGTCTCTCCTATAACGTCTTCCCTTCTTGCTGGAAGTTTACTCTCATTCAACCTGTCCCAAAGAAGGTTGACCGCTCTCAACCCTCCAACTATTGTCCAATTGCTCTCATCTCTTGTATCTCTAAAGTTTTTGAAACTATTCTTGCTTCCAAATTTCTTAAGCATTTCTCTTCTCATAATCTTCTCTCAGATCGCCAGTATGGCTCACTTAAAGGTCACTTTACTGGTGATCTTCTTTCATATCTTACTAACTCTTGGTCATTTTCCTTTCGGGACTTCGGTGAGATCTTTTCTATTGCAATAGACATATCGAAGGCCTTCGATAGAGTCTGGCACAAATCTTTAATTTCTAAACTACCCTCCTTCGGTTTCTATCCTTCCATCTGTGCCTTTGTCTCTAATTTCCTTTCCGGACGTTCCATAGCTGTGGTTGTGGACGGCCATCGCTCACTTCCTCATCCTATCAACTCCGGTGTTCCTCAGGGCTCTGTCCTCTCTCCCATTCTCTTTCTAATTTTCATGAATGATCTTCTCAACTGTACCTCCAGTCCCATCCATTCATACGCAGACGACTCTACCTTACACTACTCAATTAGTTTTCCTGAACACCCCAGCCAGAAATCCCTCAAAGACAAACGTAATGAAGCCATGCAACATTTATCTTCTGATCTAACTAATATTTCCAATTGGGGCAGAGAAAACCTTGTTGCCTTTAATGCTTCCAAAACCCAATTTCTTCATCTTACTACCCGTTCAGAACTCCCAAAAGACTATCCCTTACAATTCAACAATACAAAAAGCAATCCTTCATCTTCTCTCAATAGTCTTGGTATCTTTTTTTTTCTTTTCTGTTCTCACTTGGAAGGACCATATTACCAGTCTTGCTAAGGCAGCCTCCCAGAAGCTGGGTGTGCTCAACCTCCTCAAGGGGTTCTTTACTCCTGCACAGCTTCTTTCTCTGTACAGGGGCACAGTGCGTCCTTGTATTGAGTATTATTCACATGTGTGGGGAGAATCCTCTCACACCGCACTCCCTGACAAAGTAGAAAGGAAAGCCTTTCGTATCATTAACTCTCGCCCACTCACCAACTCTCTGCAATCTCTCTCTATTCGCCGCAATGTTGCATCTCTCTCGCTATTCTATCGCTACTATAATAATCAATGTTCCTCGGAGCTTTCCCAGTGTATACCACCTCCTCTATGTAGGGTACATAGTATCCGTCTTGCAACACAATCCCACTCCTACTCTGCAACTCTTCAACCCAAGAGTGAAGCGTTATTTTCAGACTTTCTTCTATTCAACTGCTGAGCTCTGGAACTCTCTACCAGAATCAGTCTTTCCCTCTTCCTATGACATTAATTGCTTCAAACTCTGTGTGCCCAGGCATTTTGGCTTGAACGTCTCTTGATTTTGGCCCTGTCACTCTTTCAACTCTGGGGGAGGCACTCGATACAGGCAGTTCTGCTTTTTGTCTCCCTCATTCACATAGAAAAAACTTTGTGGCTTGTAGTGAGAAATTGTAGGGACATAGTAAGAGGTAACCAGTAGCCTATATTACATAATTACTAAAGTGAGGATAACTCAAAACACGTCACTTGGACTTTGTTGGGGATGTATGGCGGAGGTTGGTGGTCAGTTATAGTCATCGGATGTTGGTTATTCTAGTATCAACAAAAGGTACTGGCGAAGTTTCATCCGAATCGATCCATATTTTTTTGAGAAATTTGTATGTCAAACAGGTACACATGCAAAGAAACACACCCACAAATAGCAAACAGACAGCGATGATCATGTAATCTCCTCAAATTTAGTTTAATTTAGATAATACACACCCATTATAGTCAATACGTAAGTTGTAACTGTTATGCCACAAGCTGCCCTTGTTACCCAGCCACCTACCGGAGTACAACAGGGCCCCTCTACCACTGCCTTCATGCCGCAACCTGCCGGAATGCAACATAGGCCCCCTACCCCAGCCTTCATGCCACGACCTGCTCCCCTGGCACCAAGTGCTGCCCCTACACCGGCCTACTGACACACAACCACCTATTAGTGCAAGGCCCCCTCACTACCTGCGTGCCCCTTCGTAACGTGGACCACCTATTGCCTTGAAGCCCCAAACTGCTAGAGTCACCCCCTCCCAAAATAGGCCCGTCTTCTACTCTAGAGAACGGGTCCAAAATAACGCAACTAACACTAGAAAAAGAGCTGCTCCCCCCCCCCCCCCCCCCACCCCCATAGTCACAACAGATCCCCCTCCCCCCCACCCATCACACACACACACACACACACACACACCTAAGAGGCGGCGCTTCACCTTGGGACCGGATGTGACGTCACCAGCCCAGGCTGGCCCAGGAATGGCCAGCTCAACTACCGCCTCCGCCAATGTACAGGCTCTCAGCCTATGCCCGAGAGGGAGTAGTTGGAATATAGAGAAAAAAAAATATATATAAAATAAATAACAAAAAATCAGGAGGCCATGACTTCACCAGCCAAGCCGCCCTCTGATCCTGAGGGCCCTGCCGCTGCTCTCCCCCCTACCCCCATCGCCGAAGTTAAAAGGATCTATGTTTCTTATTGAGACCACGAAACGTGCCATTTGTTCATGAACCCATTATAGGACAGAGAACACCTTGAAATCAGATAAGTACTCAGAAAAGGTCAGGGAAGGTATCTCACCTCCCCTCCATAGATATGAGTGCCTCCTAGCCTCACTAGGTGTCCTCTGGCCCTTGTCAGTGCATTTTGATGCTACTTATGTATTGTTCTCTGACGACCAGTGTAAATATTTATGATCACTATACCCATGCTTAATTAATATACTTGCATACCTACTCTTGTATTCTTTTAACACTTCTCCCTCTGTAACATGGAACCCCGTAACACACAAGTGATGTATATATCCATCGTTACGTTGGGCAGGTACCTCAATAACAAATAGTAAAATATCGAAACATCAGAAAATGTCTTATGATAATATTTCTAAATCAGCACAAGTCTAATTTTATTGCCCTAGAATTGTGAGAATTGTTAGAAAACTTAACTCTCGAAATTAAATGTTCATTGTATAATTAATGTGTATGCAGTAAATAAGCTATACACAGTATTTGTTCTTTTCATAGTATATCTACTGTATATCTACAAAAGTATACGAAATAGGTGTGATTTGGGATAATTTATGTAGGTTTATTGCATACAACTATATGTATATAAATCACATACATAATTTCAGAATTCGAAGGAATCCAGCATTCCACTTCCATTACTGTTAAAGAATAACCTCCACTACCTCTAAATAATAACCCCCACTGTATCTAAATAATAACCTTCACTGCATCTAGATAGCATTCAACACTGTGTTCAAATTACAACTTACAATGTCTCTAAATAATTACCTCCACTGTCTCTTGATAAGAAATACCACTGTATCTTGAAAATAGCCTCCACTGCCTATAAATAACAATCTGCATTGCCTCTAAATAACAACCTTCACTCCGCTCATGGCCGAGTGGTGCCCGACTCTCCCAAATATACCTGGAGTGAGTGGGTTCGAATCCTGGTGAGGATACCTCTTACCCAACCTTCACTGTCTCTAAGTAACCTACACTGTCTCTAAATAACAGCCATTACTGTTTCTAAATAGCAATATACCTCTATATAATAATCTCCACTGTATCTATATAACAACCTATATTGTATATAAAAATCAGCCTACTATCTATCTATCTATTGCCGGATGCCGTGATCCCCGAAGGGGTGGCCACGAACGAAACGCCCCCATGCACCTTTGTCCCCAGTCAGTTGATGCCCCTCCTCCCATCCAGCCCGCTTTCACGCATATACTTCTTAACCCTCTCCGACATATGACGCAATTTTGAGCCTATTAGGGATACTTTAAAGCCTTTGTTACCGTCAGGGGTATTTAGAAACCTTTAGTTTAGTTACTTCAACCTCTGCAGTTGTCTTTGAGTTAGCTGTGGGCAGAAAACTAATTTTGGAGAGGTAATTATAAGAGTGAGATAACTCTATTTCTTATTGCTAATCTGGCAACCTCTGCATCAGATATGCGTGAAAGGGTTAACTCCATCCTTCTACCTCTCTCTCGGACTACCTCTCCCTCTCTGTCCTTCCACCTCACTCTCGTGAACTCTCTTAGTCATTCTCTCACTTCCCATATGTTCCACATGGCCAAACCATCTCAAAGGTGTTCCTTTCACACCTTCCAGCATATCTACATCCACACCACGTCGCTCTTGTACTTCTTCATTCTTCTGTCTATCCCTCCATGTAACTCCGCACGCACTTCTCAAGTAACTCATTTCCACCCCTCTCACTCTTGGCTTGTGTCTCTGCTTCATATTCCCATCTTTACACACTGCCCAAATACTTAAATAAGCTGACATTCTCCATAGCCTGACCGTTCAACCTCACCTCACACTCTGTGGCTGGACTCATTTCAAAGATCATAACCTTACTCTTCCCCGCATTTACCTTCAGATTCCGTTTTTCACTGTTTTTCTCTGTTCCAAACATATTTACGAGACCCTGAAACTCCCATTCACTATCAGTCAACAAAACTGTATCATCGGCAAACAGCAGTACAGGCAACTTCCACTTGTTTCCTTCCCGTATCATCGGTACACCAACATCCACTGCTCTTCCTTGTATATCTTTCATGACTCCATCCATATAATTATATATATTGAACAACCATGGGGACATCACAAACCCTTGCTTTAACCCAATATTCAGATAAAAAAAACTCGATCTGTTCATTCTTCACATATACTGACACCTTTGCACCATCATACATGCTCTTCACTGCTTTCAGCAACTTGCCATCTACTGCGTATATTCTCATTACTTTCCACAGACCTTCTTAATCAACTCTGTCATAGGCCTAGTAAACACCGGGCGGTCCCCTTAAGGGGAGCGTCCGGGAGCGTCAGGCTTTTACTCTAGAACGTGTCAGTGGATTTTGTCTGTATTTCATAAGATTTTGTACACGTATAGGGGACCTAACAACTAAGAAATTTCCAAAATTTTAATTCTCTAGGACAATTACTTTTTGAGTTAGGTGTGTAAATTTATGACTTTTTGTAAAATCAAAATCTCATTTAAATGTTGTTGCTTGATTGTTTTAATGCATTGGGGGTACTAACAATAGGTGTAGTTTCAATTGTACGTTGATACTTTTTTCCATTTTGTATCTAATTGTAGAATTAGGGCATTTACAATTAGGTACAAATTAGGTGACAAATGTCTCGGGGTGCTGTGTCGAAATGGGAAAGAAATAAAAACAAATGGCGACGTGGAGTTGTAGAGAATTTCATGCCCTTTCCAATGACACCAGAAACATTGTTGTAGCATGTTTGGTTACGTCAGAACTGCGCCGACAAGTGAACTTTCTTACGTGAGGTACTAAGGCACGAGAGCTGTTGCAAGCCAGCCGGCCAGCCGCACCCTACCTCTCTCGCGGCTTGGACCACACTGCTCTTTCTCCTCCACCACCACCACACCCTTCGTTGTTACCCGGGTTGAGTACCAGATACTGTTAGGCAAAATATCTAAGAACGTCATATTTTCACCAAAAATTCATGGTTTTATTTTTTATTTTTTGCAGATCCGAAACCCATAATGCATTTTCTACGCGTCTGCGCGACCCGCGACCCGCGGAAACTTTAAACTAGCCCAGAAATAACATGCTTCCAGACGGAATATTGCCTCAGGATTTTAACTGAAGACAGAGGGATGGGTGATGATGCCATATATCGGGTTGCGCAATATTGCCGTTTTGAGCACTATTACGAGTATGAGCCGGACGCTCCCCTTAAGCACGTTCGCCCAGAAGGGAGAGGTACCCGAAAGTAATTTCGATTTTGCCTACCTAACTCTTGGCCCGAGTAGGCGAAATTCCGTTTTAATTTAGGTTTACAGGTGTGGCGTTACGGAATATAAGAGGCATGCGTGATACAGTTTTTTTATTTATGTTAAGGTTATGAAGGTTCCTAAAATTATGTGAAAGATACCTTTGTAATGGTGAATAGATTCTTCTTTGTCTATTAATATTGGTTTGATGTATGTAGATGACTTGTGGGTTGGATGATAAATGAATTTCTGCTTTGGCTGCAGACAGGTAATTTGTGTGTGATATGGAGGGGATTTATAATGAGGGGGAATAGGAGAATTCTGTTTGTTTGCCCTCTTAGCTGTTGTAGTCGTGCATATTATGATCAGGTTGGATATGAGGAAACTGAGGGGGTTGGTGGCACATTTCCATAAACATTATCTCGCTGTGGTCCAAGTCTGGCTCAGGTAGGGAGATGTCTTGATGCACAGGGAGCAGCGCATGTTGGCCAGTTGTGTAGATGCTGTGATGACTGGGGATCGGCTCGTTTTGGCTCTTGTTGGTACCGTGGTGCTGTTTACCTTTTTGCTGGAGGTGGGGAGACTTGCTCTTGTTCGCTCTGCATTTTATGGTTGCAATGCGGCATTGTAGGTTTTGCTTCTCTTCTTGATACGGGAGCAAGTACTTGAGGGGTTTTGGCTTATGTTGGTCGAACCACGTCACTTCACCATCGCTTTCTATAAAAAAAGTCTCGTCCTCGAGCTTGGAGTAAGTGTGTCCTGGATAACTGTGTGCGGACGTAAGGGGTGAGGTCTTTCAAAAAACGGTACCACACTCTGGCTGCTATATTGTTGGGGTCATCTTCTTTGTGGAACACAGTGAAGTGGAGAGGTATGCTGGATATTTGAGTGAGGTGACTGAGTTGAGCCGGGGTATGGATTTGGATGTCCTGTTGGTCCTTGTGCAGAGAGAGGCTATTTATTTTCATTGTAGATGTTGTTGGAGTTGGGTCAGGAAAAGAATAAGCGATGTGGGTGAGCTAGAGCTGTTTGTGACCTCAGGTGAAGATGGGAGGAGCTTGGTAGGTACAAAATCATGAGGCCTGGCTTGTGTTTGAGAAGTCTGATTAGGTTGAGGTGTGATATTGTCAGTAGTCGATGGTTGGAGTGGTGAAGGGGCTGTAGGCGGGCTGGTTGAAGTTGTAGTTGTTGGGTTGACAGGTGTTGGTGTAGCTGCTTGGGCTGGAGTGACAGCCGGGATGACAGGTGTGTGGTGGTGGTGGTCAGGTACGGCAGGTGGTGGTTTGGCGGTGGTAGGGGTCTTCCTCCGAGGTTTGGGGTTGAAGTTTTCAGGAGACCACCATTTGGTTTGGACGACACATCGGCCAGATCGTCTGCATGGTGGCTGTAACATAGGAGGAATTAAAGATGGAGAAGGAGGTGATTTTGGATGTTTAGATGTTGAAGTTTGGGGAAGGGGCATGATTTTAAGGGAGACGGAAATTTAGTTGTGATGTTAGAAGAAGTAGAGGGTGTAATTGAGGTAGAAGTGGAAGGTTTGTGAATGATTTTAGGTTTAGCTATAGAGTGTTGCAAGGGAGTGGTAGAGGTAGATGGTACATTGGAAGCGGAAGTAGTGGGAAGTTTCGAAGAGGTAGAGGTAGAGGGCTTCATGATTGGCTTTGGTAGGCGTGAGGGAAGGTTTTCTGTAGGTAGATTAGTTGGTGAGTCAGCAGAAATGGGAATAAGTGGAAGGGAAGGGGAAGTTGGTTGAGTAGTTGGTGAAGGGGAAATTATTGGAAGGTCAACCTCTGACAAGGCGGAAGTGAGTGGTGTATAGGGGATAAAGAGAAGATTGGGGTGAATGCTAGTGGTGAGGGTGGGTGGGGCCGAGGTGGCGCGGAGAGGAGGGGAGAGAGTAGTGGGGTGGTTGAGGTGATGTGACGTAGAGGGAGTACAAAGGAGTACAAAGGAAATCAAGCAACAACATATCTAGTGACCCTTCTAGGCTGCTTGTCCTCCAAAACACTGAGGATCAAGTGTCCAAACAGTGGTTTAGAGTGGGTAAGGGAACATTGGAAAGGGAACTACTGCCCTGGAACTAATGTCCGTGGCAGGACTAGGAAGTTAGTAGGGGACATATGGGTTAGTAACTGAGGGGAGGATAAAATAAAGTTATTCATTTACAAACGCAGTCAGTCGCGGGTTTGATGCGAGATATTTGTCTAGGCGGAGTTTAAATGAATCAACGGTGCTGCAGTCTATAACGTCTCGGGGAAGCCCATTCCACAAGTTGACAACTCGATTGAAGAAGAAATTCTTAGATTCGTGTGAGTTAAAAGATTTACCAATAATTTTGCAACCGTTTCCCCGCGTGTAATTAGATTGGTCGATAGTGAAGTACTTACTACAGTTCATATTGTCGATGCCTTTGATGATTTTGAACACTTGAATTAAGTCACCTCTTAATCTGCGCTGGGTTAAAGGAAATAGATTTAATTCTCTAAGACGCTCTTCGTATGGTTTGTTCTTTAGGCTAGGTATCATTTTGGTAACTCTACGTTGAACTCGTTCTAGCTTGTTTATGTCTTTTTGGTAATAAGGGCACCAGCATTGAACACAGTATTCCAGGGAGATGGAAGGGGAGAGATAGTGGGTAAGTTTTCAATAGAAGGAATAGATGTGTGTGGTAGAATAGGAAGAGGGGTGATAGAGGGAATTGGGGGAGGGGGCAGTGTCTCTGTTTTGAAGGGAGAAAGGTTTTGATTATTATCAACAGGGCATGCAGTATTATTATCTGGGTCAGCTAGCATCGTTACATTTTCATCAATAGGTTGGAACCGGCGTACATATCAATTTCGGTATGTGCGTGACTCTCCATGGTAATTGATGGCGACCTGGTAACAATTTGGCACTATGAGATTTTCAAATGGACCTTTATATCTTGGCCTGAGCTTAGAGGGTACAGGAAGTTGGGATACCATGACCAGATCGCCTACATGGTGAGAGCTGACTTTGGGTGTTTCGTCAGGAAGAAGATCTTACAGGTACTGTTATTGTCTTAATCTGTTTTTCAAGTGGACTAGGGACTGATCGAAGTTGGATGAATGCTCGTATGGGGCAGACAGGTGGTGAAGGGGAAGGAGAAGGGGGGTACTCCAAAGACTCTTTCATGTGGGGAAATTCCGTCTTGGCGAGGGCAGGTATTAATTCGTCATTGTACTATTTTGACTTGACTGGGCCAGTCGGTGGTGTTCATCTGTTGTTACCGGGTCCTTACTCGGTTGGCAATAGTACGGTGGCTTCTTTCGCAGATTGAATTAACTTGGGGCCAATATGGAGAGGAATGACTAATCTTGAATCCGAACATCTGTGATATTTGAGTCCATACGTGTCAGGGGCATTGTCAGAGTGGATAGCTTCGGGTAGACCAAAATGTGAAAATACGTGTTGGAGCATGGCTTCGGCTACTGAAAAAAGCGGTGTGGTCTTTAGCTGGACAGGTTATGATATACTTGGAGTATGTATCTACAAAGGTGATGATGTATTTAAAACCCTTGACACCTTCCATTGGTCCCATAACATCAACGGCAAGTAATTGCCATGGTTTTGATGCTACTAGTTTACCTGAAGGCCCTGGAGTGCGTGTTCGATCTTTACCAAGGGCACACGCTCGGCATGCTTCAGTGACTTTCTTGGCGGTGATGTACGTTGATGGTGTCCAGTAAAAATGCTGAAAGGTGGAGACTAATTTTCTTTGAGCTAGGTGAATACCATTATGGGAATGTAGAGATTGCATGGTGTTGGGGCTGATGACAATTTTACCGTCATTGGTGTAGAGATTATCTCCTCTTCTTTGTAGTTGGGAGAAGAGATGTCTGGGCATCCAGTCTGGCTTTTGTTGCCTTTGGAATTGCTGGAAGTTTGCTCTCATTCAACCTGTCCCAAAGAACGGTGACCGCTCTCAACCCTCCAACTATTGTCCAATTGCTCTCATCTCTTGTATCTCTAAAGTTTTTGAAACTATTCTTGCTTCCAAATTTCTTAAGCATTTCTCTTCTCATAATCTTCTCTCAGATCGCCAGTATGGCTTCCTTAACCCTCCTGGCCCGGGCTGTATCTCCAAAGGACAGGGTGGGCTACCCGGGCGATCTGGCCGAAAAACGTCTAGGCCTAGGCTACCGTATTTTTGTTAATTTTAAGTGCTAGAAATTTCCCACGCATCTATAAATGTAGTGCGGTTTCCAATCTGTAGACTGGCGTTGAGTAGAGCTCTCTAAGTCAACTGGTTCAGTTGTGATGACGATTTCAGTGGAGAGCATTTTCAGGCGATGTTAGCAATACGACGATCTTTTCACTACTGAAACAACGACATACAGACATACAATAACAAACGAGTCTTCTCCTTGTTTGTTTTCGAAGGTGCGGTGACGCAACAATCGGCTTTGTTTACATGCGTCGGACGCACAGCGTTCAGATCAAGCTGAATAGGCTTTCAAGCTTACAAGTCCTGAAACGACACCTGGGCACCTGCCCTTATTTCGTGGTGTCATTTTAAAATGACAACCGGGCAGGAAGGGTTAAGGGTCGCTCTATTGGTGATCTTCTTTCATATCTTACTAACTCTTGGTCATCCAACTTTCGGGACTTCGGTGAGACTTTTTCTGTTGCACTAGACATATCGAAGGCCTTCGATAGAATCTGGCACAAATCTTTAATTTCCAAACTGCACTCCTTCGGTTTCTGTCCCTCCAGCTGTGCCTTTGTCTCTAATTTCCTTTCCGGCCGTTCCATAGCTGCGGTTGTGGACGGCCATCGCTCATTTCCTCATCCTATCAACTCCGGTGTTCCTCAGGGTTCTGTCCTATATCTCCTATGCTCTTTCTAATTTTCATAAATGATTTTCTCAACTGTACATCCAGTCCCATCCATTCATATGCAGAGGACTCTACTTACCACGCAATTAGTTTTCTTGAATGCCCCAGCCAGCAGTCCTTCAAAAGTAAACATAATGAAACCATATAATACTTATCTTCTGATCTAGCTACTATTTCCAATTGGGGTAAAGAAAACCTTGTTGCATTTAATGCTTGCAAAACTCAATTTATCCATCTTACTACCCATCAGGAACCTCCAGAGGACTATCCCGTATTCTTCAACAATACAAAAATCAACCCTTCATCTTCCCTCAATGTTCTCGGTGTCTCTTTTTCTTCTGCTCTCACTTGGAAAGATCATATTACCAGTCTCGCTAATGCAGCCTCCAAGAAGCTGGTTGTGCTCAACCGCCTCAAGGGGTTCTTTACCCCTGCCCAGCTTCTTGCTCTGTACAGGGGCACAGTGCATCCTTGTATTGAGTATTGTTCACATGTGTGGTGAGAATCCTCTCACACGGCACTCCTAGATAAAGTAGAAAGGAAAGCCTTTCATATCATTAACTCCCGTCCACTCACCAACTCTCTGCAATCTCTCTCTCTTCGCCGCAATGTTGCATCTCTCTCGCTATTCTATCGCTACTACAATAATCAGTGTTACTCGGAGCATTCCCAGTGTATACCACCTCCTCTACGTAGGGTAGAGTACGTAATATCCGCCGAGCAACACAATCCCACCTCTACTCTGTGCAACTCTCCATCTCAAGAGTGAAACATTATTTTCAGACTTTCTTCTATTCAACTGCTGAGCTCTGGAACTCTCTCCCAGAATCAGTTTTTCCCTCTTCCTATGACATAAATTGCTTCAAACTCTGTATGTCCAGGCATTTTAGCTCGAACATCCCTTGATTTCGGCCCTGTCACTCTTTGAAATCTGGGGGAGGCATTCGCTGCAGGCAGTTATGCCTTTTGTCTCCCTCATTCACATAGACAACAAAAATTGATGCAAAACCGAGTAGAGCCGTCTTTTTTTCTTACTAGTACTACCGGTTAAGACCAAGGGCTGGTGGAGGATCTAATGACTCCAGTATCTAGCATTTCTTTTACTTGAGTTTCTTCCTCTTGTCTCTGGATGGGTTTTTTTCTTTGGAAAGGCTGACGAATAGGTTGTCCTAGGTATGAATTGGGTGGTGAAGAATGTTGGTTTTTTCTACGTCGTCGCAGCTGGATGAGGCAAAGATATCTTGGCATGAAGTCATCAAGTCTGGTAGGTCATGTTTTTGTTGAGAGGTTAAATGTGATGGAATGTTAGGGAATTTAGGAAGAGGGGAGGATTCTTTATCATCAGGTAAGGGTAGTTCCTCATCATGGTTTTCTAGCTCTCCTATAGCTAATCCTTTTGGCAAAGTAAGATAGTGATCAGAAATATTGGCAATTTTGATACAATGTTGCATCTCTCTCGCTATTCTATCGCTACTATAATAATCAGTGTTCCTCAGAGCTTTCCCAGTGTATACCACCTTTACGTAGGGCACGTGGTACCCATCTTGCAACTCAATCCCACCCCTACTCTGTGAAACTCTCCAACCCAAGAGTGAAACGTTACTCTCAAACTTTCTTCTACTCAACAGCTGAGCTCTGGAACTCTCTCCCAGAATCAGTCTTCCCCTCTTCCTATGACTTAAATTGCTTCAAACTCCGTGTGTCCAGGCATTTTGGCTCGAACGTCCCTTGATTTTGGCCCTGTCACTCTTTCAACTATGGGGAAGGCACTCGCTATAGGCAGTTCTGCCTTTTGCCTCCCTCAATCACATAGAAACAAAAATCAAGCTGGTCAGGAATGATGGCTGGAGTGGTAAGGCAATTTATATCAAAAGGACTTTGGAGATTCGGGGTGATAATGACGTCACCAGGAAAAGTAGGTAGGATAGAAATCCACTGTTCGTGATGAGGAGGTAGCGTAACAGATTTTGAAATGACAGCTTGAATTGTTTTGATGGTACGGATGGCTTGTTTGATGTTACTTTCATGGCATATGGCCGGGGTTACGTCTTGTTTGATGTTACTTTCATGGCTTATGGCCGGGGTTGCGTTTGTTTTTTATTTATTTTTTATTTTTATTTTTTGCTTGAAGTGGCAAATTTGATTACTCTTTGGACACAGTCAATGGTGGCATGAAGGGAAGTGAGTAGGTCAAAACCTAGGTATCCATCATATTTGGTTTCTTTGGAGGGAAATATCATGAAAGTATGATGGTTACCGTGATCAGGAATATTGGTGCTTACGTAAAGGGGAGCAGATTCACCACTATTTGGAATTATGCCATCATTTGCGTCAATTAAAACTATGGTGGAGAGTTGGAGAGGGCCAAAAGTGGTTTTGTTTTGTTGAAAGAAGGAAGAGAATAAGCATGAACGGGAAGCTCCCGTGTCAATGAGAAGTCTAGCTTTTACCCATTGTATTGTTAGGTGATTATATATGGGAGGTTTGTCTGCGATTGTCCCATCACAAGCCCCCGCCAGTTTGACGATCGGTGGGCGGGGGCGGATTAAATATCCAGGTTATCTTGAAGATCTGCATTTTCTTCTACTATCCCGACTTCTTCTGATACTTCATCTTCTTGGATGTTTTCTAATCCTGCGGTCCCGTCTTCGTTGATTGTGGCGACGAGGCGGGGCTTAACCCAAGGGATTTGACCCCAAAATTGAGGGAGTTTGGGCTGACGCTTCACCAATTCACTAATTATTTTTTTAGAGAAAACAGATGACACTTAGGGTTGCAAGGTTTCCAGTCGGAGGGTCGGACTCTTGCCCACTCCTCTATCTTGTCTACTGGACTTATAGATGACGCATTTGAAGAAGATACTGAAGAAGGTTGAGGTTGAGTAGTGGCACGGCTAATTGCGGCGATCTTGTCACTTTCCTGACTCTTGCTCAAAGCCAAGATACGCCAAATTATTGGCATGTCCTCATCATAACCCTTGGGTTCTGTAATTGCGAAATTATCTCGCACTGATGTGGGTAATATTCTCAACAGAGCATTGAAAACACTATCTTTCCTTTTGACAAGATTGTCGGTGGGGAATGCCGTAACTACCAGTTGATAGTGTGATCGAGGTTTCCTGTAAACTTCACTCTGTGGAACTGTTGATTAGCAATTATTTTCCCCAGAGAAGGGCTGCCTTGGTATAGTTTTCAAATTGAGCCCAGGTCAATTGTGGAGTATCAAGCACATAACCCGAAACGAGGGACATATGCCGGCCTAACTTCATAACAACTGTGTGGATTTTTGAAGTATCATCGTCCTTAAATACTATATCAAGGACTGGTTTCACAACTTCAAGATAAGTAGCAATGTCGTGGTCTTCTTGCTTAAAGAAATAATTTTGAGCGATTTACCTGCCATGATGATTTGTGGTATTGCTTATATTGAGTGAATTTATAAATCGAAGTTGCTATGCCGAGTTGAGACACCGCTGCCGCCAGTGTTATGCGACGTTATAATTTAACGCGCTTTATAGTAGTTCCTTTTTCCACCGTAGGAAAAGATGGGAACTGTAGATATTCAACTGGTACACAACTCACTTCAGTATTATAAATCTCATATCAATCATAATCAATGACACAGAATACACAATTGAGGTTCACACGTTTTATTTCTTATTAGCTAGGGTACAATCATAGAATAAAGATCGAGTCTCATATATATAGTGATGAGCTTGGATCAATCATATAAACAATAGGATATATATAAATAATCTTGATCAATATAACTTCAGGAATGGATAAAATATGACCATAAAATAGTACATGTAAATACACACAATGGTACTACATTAATCACAATATAAGTAAACACAGAGATGTGGGTCTCAAAACAATAAATAATATCCTGATGGTAAACCGGCAACCGCGAGGTATCTTGCTTAGAGAGGTAAATAAAGGTTACTGCGGAGGCATACGTGCAGTGATGAGGTTTAATAGAATTTAGGACATTAAATGATAGGTGAATAGCTTTTACAGTAATTCAATGTAAACAAGAGATAAATCTCAAATAACTCACAGAGTCACAATAATGAATAGAAATTCAATGATAAGGTAAATAAATACAATAGTCAGTATGCGTGACTGAGATTCTCGTCTGGTGAGAAGGTAATGTGACGTGAACGATAGGAGTTTAAATCATTAACTCAAAAATGCATAACATGAGTTTTAAATCAGGAAGCGTAATATTTAGAATAGTCTGACTAAGAGACTGACACATAAACACCCTCTGTGAACGACTTATACATGCAATCACCTACCCGGCTAATAATAACACATATAATAAGATCTGAATGAGTGTTCACTGGAATTTACGTATAAGGTGCTTGTATATAATCCCGAATGAATATATGTATATTTCTTATCCGAAATATTGGAACCTATCTTCCAAGAATTATATATATATCAATTCCACGTATATGGGTATGTTCTGTTCTCTAAAAACGAGTGACGGTGGCTAGGAGAAGAAGAGAATTGACAATCTTTAAGATTACGTTATTATGAACCCTAACATATCTTGTTTTACCCTTTGCTAATAATCATCAAAGCACTTTATCAAACAAGAGGCACTTAAATGTTTCAAGTAGAGAAGTAGGAGCCTGTGAGAGGATCTGGCAACACGTGGTGACTGCGTAAGTTGTCCAATCCTGCTGACACCAGGGAACGTCTTCTTCACACACTCTACTAGAAGATACACTCTCTAGCTCTCTCACACTGTGCTTCTTCGGGATCATTTAACACTGTCTTTGGTTATCGTTTTAGGGGGATGATTGGCAGAACCCCTATGGAAGTAATTCTCCAAATCGAATATTTACAATTAAGCACGTTCGCCCAGAAGGGAGAGGTACCCGAAAGTAGTGCCTACCTAACTCTTGGTGCAAGTAGGTGATATTCCATTTTAATTTAGGTTTACAGGTGTGGCGTTTCGGAATATAAGAGGCATGCATGATACAGTTTTTTATTTATGCTAAGGTTATGAAGGTTCCTAAAATTATGTGAAAGATACCTTTGAAATGGTGAATACATTCTTTGTCTATTAGTATTGGTTTGATGTATGTAGATGCCTTGTGGGTTGGATGATAAATGAATTTCTTCTTTGGCTGCAGACAGGTAATTTGTGTGTGATATGGAGGGGATTTATAATGAGGGGGAATAGGAGAATTCTGCTTGTTTGCCCTCTTAGCTGTTGTAGTCGTGCATATTATGATCAGATTGGAAAAGAGGAAACTGAGGGGGTTGGAACCGCATTTCCATAAACATTTCCTCGCTGTAGTCCAAGTCTGGCTCAGGTAGGGAGATGTCTCCGTGCACTGGGAGCGGCGCATGTTGGCCAGGTGTGTAGATGCTGTGATGACTGGGGAGCGGCTCGTTTTGGCTCTTGTTGGTACCGTGGTGCTGTTTACCTTTTTGCTGGAGGTGGGGAGACTTGCTCTTGTGTGCTCTGCATTTTATGGTTGCAATGCGGCATTGTAGGTTTTGCTTCTCTTCTTGATATGGGAGCAGGTACTTGAGGGGTTTTGGCTTATGTTGGTCTAACCCCGTCATTTCACCTAGAGCATTACCACAAAAGCCCACCGATACGCCATATAAATACCCTCATTGTTCCCTGATTAAATATCATTGTATGAAAATTCCCATATTCAAAATATACTATAGTATGTATAGTATGTATAGGGGGTCAAGGCATTGTGAGTTCATTGGACCCTTACTCTCAGAACGCCACGTTCTGAGAGTAAGGGTCCGAGTCTAGGAGGTGAGACAGTGAAGCACTGGAGCAAGACAGCTTCAGAGATGGGGCTGCTTCGAGCCGTGAGTGAGCAACTAAGTCCCATGCATCCTGCGAAGGCAAGATGGCAGGGGCTTGTTGCAGATAAAAGTACTTCACATGTTACACCCCCTAGATTAGAACGAGACCTCACAGTCTTCACAGTTCAATGTAGAACGGTTGAATGCACAGGCACAGGTAAATGGACCCTCCTCACCTCTAAAACTGATAAATTGATGTGGGTGCGACAACCCTCTGCATAGTAACTACTTAGTTACTAAAGGATATAAGTACATGACGTACCAGTAAAAAAATACTTACGCAAGTAACACACAGCCTCTAGTACAGCACAACTGAAAACATAGACAATAGATAATATGTAGTAAATATTCCCCTTACGTTTCTGAATAGTGCATACACACACACACACATGACGGCCCATGACAGAACATTCAGGCTCAACATAGTCATTAAATTATCTCATAAGCAGTTAGCAAACCCTTTCAAAATGTACAACTACTATTCCGATAGTTTTCTGCAGACCTATTACACAATACATAACTACACGTTGTTTCTTTATAACTGACGATGAATTGAATCCCTTAGCAGCTAATTTGTCGATACTTAATGGAAAATATGAAACTACTACGGTATGTCTCTGCATCTTATTGAAACCAAGTTAATATAATTAACAACATATTTCACTTCAAAATCTTATATAATAACTGAAAAATATTGATGGGAACTTTGCAATTTACCGTCAGTTGAAAAGAAACAAACTATAGTTAACTAGCTCGTATGTAATCTGAAGCTTTTTCCTCAATATAAGTTAAATTTAAGCTGCAAATTGTTTTGCTGTACATTGTCAGCCTTGACAGCAATTATTAATAAACTGTTATTATTGTTGTAATAATAATATTAATAATAATAATAATAATAATAATTATTATTATTATTATTATTATTATTATTAGTAGTAGTAGTAGTAGTACCGGTAGTAGTAGTAATAGAAACAGTAGAAGTAGAAGTAGAAGTCGTAGTAGTAGTAGTAGTAGTACACACAGAGTCACACACAGACAGCTAAATTGGAGAGGGCTGGGGCAACGACCCCTCCTGCTGACTCTAGTCCACCACCACCTTATATTGGAAGAAAATCCAAAGAAATGTTGAGCAGCTGACGCCACCACTGCCAGATGACGCTGCTGCCGACAAGAGAGAGAGAGAGAGAGAGAGAGAGAGAGAGCTACATAGAGCTACATAGATACACAGACCACACAGACCTCAAGGTCCTTACTAGGCAGTCTGGCCTTACAAACTATATATGCATATATGCATATACTGTATATACATATATACATATATATACATATATACACCGGTATACATGTACACACATACACATACACATATACATACATACATACAGTATATATACACATACTGTACAGTGCACACACATACACTTACATAATTTTTTTTTTTTTTTTTTTTTTTCCTTATATCACCCCAGCCCTCTGCAGATAGAGGTCAAGCCTTCCCTTGAAAGCGTTTATTGTGTCGCTCTCCACCACTCTCGCTGGTAGTTTATTCCACTCTGTCACCACATTGTAGGTGAAGAAACTCTTTGTGACATCTAGGTTTGCCTTTTTGGTTTTTAATTTCATTCCATTTCCGCGAGTTTGATTAGTATTGTTTAATGTGAATAGTGCATTTACATCGACTTTGTCGAAACCTTTTAGTATCTTAAAGCACTCAATAAGCTGACCCCTCAACCTCCTCTTTTTTAATGAGAACAGGTTCAATCGTTTAAGTCTTTCTTCATATGGTTTATTTCTTAATGAGGGTATCATCTTCGTCGCTCTACGCTGTACTGACTCGAGTCTTACAATGTCCTTGATCAGATAAGGTGACCAGAACTGCACACCATATTCAAGGTGGGGCCTCACCATACTTTTGAACAGTGGCACTATTACGTTTTCATGTTTATATGTAAATTTTCGTTTAATAAAGCCCAATGCTATGATTGCCTTATTTGTAGCTGCTATACATTGGTCGGAAGTTTTTAGGTTTTCAGATATTAGTACCCCTAGGTCTTTTACTACCGTTGCGGTTTTTATTTGTTTGCCATTCATTTCGTATTTGTATTTCATATTTCTGCTACCAACCTGCAGCACCTGACATTTATCGACATTGAAGGGCATCTGCCATTTTTTCGACCACTCTGATTTTGTTTAAATCAGATTGCAACGCATTTCTATCATCTTCGTTCAGGACTGTATTTCCTATTTTTGTATCGTCGGCAAATTTGGAAATGGTGTTGTTTACCCCTACATCAATATCGTTAATGTAAATGAGAAACAGGACCGGTCCAAGGACTGAACCCTGTGGAACTCCACTAGTGACAGGCTCCCACTCCGATTCCACTCCATTTATCACCACTCTCTGTCTTCTGCCTGTAAGCCAATTTTTTATCCAAGAATTAATTTCACCTTTGATACCTATCCTCTCCAGTTTAGCCAATAGTTTTCGGTGAGGCACCTTGTCGAAAGCTTTTTGAAAGTCCAAGAAGATTATATCTAGTGATTTCGTCATGTCGTTATATGTGAATAGTTTGTTATAAAATTCAATCAAATTTGTTAGGCATGACTTATTTGATCTAAAGCCGTGTTGACTATTTTTGATTAGGTTGTTTGATTCGAGGTAATCTACTATCTTATCTCTAAGGATTTTTTCCATGATTTTTCCTACAATTGAAGTTAGACTAATTGGTCTGTAATTACTCGCTTTGGCCTTGCTACCCTTCTTGTATATCGGCGTAATGTTCGCATCTTTCCAATCACTCTGTACAATCCCCTGTAGTAATGATAAGTTAAATAGTTGTGTCAGGGGTTTTGCTATTTCGTCCTTAACATTCTTAATTATTTTCGGGTGGAGCATGTCGGGTCCCGGGGTCTTATTTACATTTAAATTACTCAATTTGCTTTGTACTTCGCTAATACTGATGGTGAAATCTCCTATCACATGAGTTGAGGTGTTATTTTCAAGGGTATGATCGATAATTTCTTCTGTGAAAACTGAGCCAAAATATTTGTTGAGCAGATTTGCCGTGTTTGTGTCACCTGTTATTGTCTGGCCATCTTCTATTAGCGGTCCGATTCCGCTTTTGATCTGTTTATTTTTATTTACGTAACTGTAGAATTAGAGAGAGAGAGAGAGAGAGAGAGAGAGAGTTTTCTAAAGTAATATAAGCGAATAGAAGTGCAGATCACTCTCTCTCTCTCTCTCTCTCTCTCTTCGGAACAAACCATACGAGGAACATTTTAAAGAACTAAATGTATATCCATTAACCAAGCGCAGATTCAGAGGTGACCTTACTCAAGTTTGAAGATCATTAAAGCATTGACAACATGAACCTTAATAAATATTTTACGATTGACCGATCAAACTACACGCGGGGAAATGGCTGAAAAATAATTGGTAAATCATTCGAATCAAAGAATTTCTTCTGCAATCGAGTCGTCAACTTGTGGAATGGGCTTCCAGAAATGTCATAGACTGCAACACCGTTGATTCCTTCAAAGTCCACCTAAACAAGCACCTTGCCCTGAACCCAAGGTTGACTGCATTTGTAATTGAATAAATATTTTCTTTAGTAGTGTTTGTTCGATAACATAATATATCTTAATATAATTGCCATGAACTAAGCCCCAGGGCAGCACTTCCTTTTCACATCTTTCCAACATTCTCTCCGAAATACTGTTGCAATACTTGGAACAGCAGTATTTTGGAGGGCAAGTAACCTCGAGGGGTCACATGACCTGTTGTTACTTGTTTTCCTTTGTATTCCTTCGTACTTTGTACTCTCTCTCTCTCTCTCTATATATATATATATATATATATATATATATATATATATGTATATATATATATATATATATATATATATATATATATATATATATATATATATATGACCAGGGTCTTTTAGGAGTAGCCAGACTCTAGTGGCGCCTGACTTCTGACAGCAGCTGTGCCAAGTCTATTAGAAACACCTGGTATTGTGAGTTTCTCTCCGATACCCTTCCAATTACTCATGACTAGTTTTGCCGTATCTCTAAGCATTTTTGTTTCAATAAACATTTGTGTAGAATGAGCCAATAGAGTGTTACTAGGTTCGTATATGAAGTTGTGTTTTAGTGGCAATGCTGTAATTTGCAGGCTGGGTGTTGCTGGTGAGAGGAGGAAGGAATGTTGCTCCAGTCTCGCGGTGGGGGAGGCGATGTTGCTAAGCAACACGAGTTTAATTAATTATGTGACCATTGCAAGTTTAGTGGTGTTGCAATATCAAGATGTACTTTATTTTCTCTGTCACACTGTTTTAGTTAATGTGTTAATAACACAGGAATACTTTAAGTATAAGTTATTCTTGTGATGTTTCTTAGTGTTATCATATCGTGTGGTGATATCTTGCAACCCCCCCTTAGTTTGAGCCAGGCTCCCGCCAGCTTCGCCAGGGCCAGGCCTCATCATTCTCTCATGGGCGGCCAGACAGTATAGGTGGTGGTAGCTCTCTCTTGTGGCACCCCAGTCGGCCCCTGTTTAGTTTTCCTTGCTTGCATAATAGTAACGTAACGTAATTAACAGAGAATCCTAGACCTTCGTTCATTCTTTAATTATTCTTTTCCTCTGATCAGCATTTATTATATTTCCCTTTGTTTCATATGTTCTGTACCTCCGGTGGCTTACGTCGGAATCTGTGGTAGGGAAGAGCTGGGAGGCTTGCTGGGGTCCTTACTAATAAGCACTGTTAATCCCATAGACAGTCCACACACACACACATCCATAACCCCTACATATTTTTCCCAGTGTTCGTGCTTAGGACCCGGTAACAACCTTGACGGTTCTGCCCCAGCACTTGTGTGTTCCCTATCTCGGGTTTCGAACTGAGGCAACAGAGTGTTTAATATTAATTAGGAATCCAGCTTCAGTCTGGACCCCCCCCCCCCCATAGTTAAGTGAGTGTGGGAGGTGGACTCTAAGAGTTCATTGTTTGGGCGGTAACTCACTGGGGGGCCCAGGTTGAAGCAGGATATATTGGTGTGATATTAGAGGTGGTCAGGGTAACTTGCTTCTACTAATATCACCCCGAGGTTAGTAGTCATATTAGGACACTGCCTTGTATTGTTAGTTCATTATATGTATGCAATATTATTATATGCAACTCTCTTGGGTTGAGAGTGGATTACCGTTGGCTGGTTTGCGCACGATTTAGTATTGTCGAGGGCGCGCATAGCCTGTTATGCTCGAAGTACACCTGCACTCTTTTTTTCGTTGATGTCTGCTGGTAGCCTATATGTATTTAACTGTTTTGATTATCCAACCCCGCATTGCTAATCCCGGTGTTGGTTTCGAGTTCTCGTAGCTAGTAAGTTTCATGATTATTTCTGTTCTACTTATTATTCAGAATAGGAGCAGGGAGCTTAGGTGCACCTTAAGCCCTGAGAAGAGCCTGGAAGCGTTCAAAGTGCTCTTACCTGTTGCGTCGTGGTGTTTGGTAGAGAGACAAGGTGCATTTCCATTAGTAATTATTTTCGTATACCGTCTCTAAACAACTGAGGTCCAGATTCGTAACAATATATATAAAGAGAGAGTACAAAGTACAAAGGAATACAAAGGTCATGTGACCTATATATGTTTATACTGTATGGCCTCCCCCTTCTTCCCTGTGAACTCAGGAGTGAGGCCGGGATGTGTGCTGGTATCCTCACTTGTCAACACTGGTTACTGAGCCAGAGCATTGGTTGACAATATCACTCACCTTGACTCTGTTGGTGATGCAGCGAGCCTAGCAAAGTTACCAGATATTCTCACACTAGCTCACAAGAGTCTTAAAGATCTATTGGACTAATACTATAGTTCAAGCTTTTGGGATCGTGTTGGGCAATGCAAGTGGAGTCTGTACAAGAATGTGGCAAGAACATAGAGGTCTTGCATGAATTCACTTGCTTTGGTAGTGAGATCAATAGAGTTGAGAGTCAGGTCTTGATGATGTTATTTGCCTCGAACTAGCATATGGGGTTATAGATTATCCCAATACGAGTACATGGCAATGGCAATACCTGTGCGGAAGAGTAACTTTCGGATCTGCAAAACACTAGTGCTACCAGTCTAGTTATATGGTTGTGAGGCATAAACACTCAACATTCATTTGGAGATGCGCATCAAATCCTTTGGTACCAAGTATCTACACAGGATCATGGGTTACTGCTGGTATGACCACATATCAGGCATCGATTACAACAATGGCACAGTTATCAATAAATAACACCAATGACTTAACTTGTGGGTTCACTTTCTTTGCTATGTGTTTGTTCATAATACTTCAGTAGCAATTTCACACGACCCACGTTTGCCCAATGTATAGAGTGGCTTAACCAGTCTTGATGTTATGAACCCCAAGGTTGTATGTCCAAAGTGTTCTCTTTAATATTGGATACCTGTTGTTAACTAGGGTGTACATTGTGCCTCCTATAGAGCAAAACAAAAGACTGCTAGAAGTGATCGTCATCCAACAGAGGACAAAAATAAGTGTTTTGAGCCACATCGAATCGGGGAAGACCACATGACTCACGGTTGAGGTAAGTCGACCACTCATGTTGGGAGTTACTTGGGGTGGACAAAGGTGGGGCCTGGGAACTCGTTCTGATCGAAAAACTCGTAAACGCGATTGAAAGCAATCAACATGTACAATCAGAAGTGTGCAGAATGCAATATAGTAGGCCAAAAGCAGAAGTGCTTATTTCGCTTCCACTGAAAATATCAGAGAGGGTTTAACATTTGTTTGCTTTATATACTACAGACCTTTAGCTTCTAATCAATAGCGCCAATGTATGCTTGTTCTGCTTAACGATCGACGATTATATTAAACTTATAAATTATATTCAAAATGTAAGAGGTAATACTATGACAGTCAGTTAACAGAATTGCTCCCCACAGGTTATCGCGAAACTGCATACGATCATATAATGGCAGCCAGAATAAAGTGAAATTAGTATTACTCACTTCAAGCTGAACGGTCAGGCTATGGAGATAGTCAACTCTTTTAAGTATCTGGGCAGTGTGTTGAGTAAAGATGGGACTATGGATGAAGAAGTGCGGGAGAGGGTACAACAGGGTAAGAGGGTTGTAGGAACGTTGAAAGCAGTAACAAGAAATAGGGAGGTCAGTATAGAAGTGAAGAAGTCCTTGCATGACAGTGTGGTAATCCCGACACTGACTTACGGAAGCGAAGCATGGACGTTGGTTGAGAGACTCAGACCAAAAGTGAGAGCAGTGGAAATGAATTACTTAAGAAGTGCGTGCGTAGTTACATGGAGGGATAGACAGACTAATGAGGAAGTAAGGAGGTGTGGTGTGGAGGTAGATGTGCTGGATAGTGTGAAAAGGAATAACTTGAGATGGTTCGGCCATATGGAACGTATGGAAAGCGAGAGATTGACTAAGAGGGTGTACGAGAGCGAGGTGGAGGGACATAGAGGGAGAAGTAGACCAAAAGAGAGGTGGAAGGATGGAGTGAGGAAGTATATGAACGAAGGCGGTGCTGGATGGGGGGAGGGGCGTCGACTGACTGGGGACAGAGGTGCATGGGGGCGGTTCGTTCGTGGCCACCCCTTCGGGAATCGCGGCGTCAGGCAATAGATAGATAGATAGAAGAGGATAGTTCATAGGAAAACTATAGAAAATATTTCTACTTGACTACAATTCCGTCATAGGTTCCAACAGTTCTTAAGCAGAGCTGTTTGATTAGAAAACACACTTAATTGAATCTGTATCGAACATAAGCGTTGTAATATAATACTATGCAATATCTCAAATACTTAAAAATTAGCACGATAGGGTAAACAATTTTAATGAACGTTTAGTTAGCGTGGTATACAAGTTCACGTTGTATTATGAAAACTATTTGTGTATTATATATAGGCTAGACTATCTCCTTGGAATAATCTTAATATTTTTTGAGATTTTTATCACACCCACGTAGTATATTTCTCAGAATTGAAAGATATTTCAATTATGAAGATAACTCTTTAATTCATAAATAACACAACTATTTAGTATAGTATCCGTAATGTAATTACGTTAATATACTATACATGTTTTCATTGTCCAAATAGGTATGTTTACTTGAAAAATAATCATGTAGTTTCGGAATGCTACTTACATATAATTACTTTGTTGACATTATTAGCAGGACAAAACAAAAAATCCCTGCATTTCCTGAATAATTTTGTTTGTGTAATCTGAACAATAACTGTTGTTTCACTAACATCATTAAAATGCAAACCAATCTCTGAAATCTAAAGCGCAATTGTCATTTGAGTATGTTTTGATTATATTACATGGAATGGATTTTATTATAGGTTCCGTAATATCTATCTATCTATATATATATATATATATATATATATATATATATATATATATATATATATATATATATATATTCAAAATATGCTACAGGGGGGCAATGCCTAGTGAGGTAAGTGTCCAATAAGTGGCGTTCTGAGAGTGAGGGTCCGAGTCTTGGGGTTGGGGGTGAGACAGTGAAGGACGCAGGCGAAACAGCTCCATATATATGGGAAGAAAATATGGCAAAGGCTGGTTGCAGCTTCACATGTCTCACTCCCAAGACTGGAACGAGACCTAACGGGCTTCACCGTGTTGAACGGTTGAATATACAGGCTATCAGCCCATGCCCGAGAGGGAATAAGTCGGAATATACTAATACACAAAAAATCAAAAAAATAATCATAATATATATATATATACTGTATGTGTGTGTGTGTGTGTGTATATATATATATATATATATATATATATATATATATATATATATATATATATATATATATATATATATATATATTATTATGTTCTCTCCACCAACCAACTTTACTCCTAAACTCGATTAATGAAATTAACAAACACATGTGGCAGTCCGGGGATTCGAACCTAGGATGCTCACATCGAAAATCAACACACGTATGCATTGCACCACGAAGACAGTATATAAGCTTTCTATTATTTGTATTGTGACCATTAGTATGTACAAAGTCCACTGAAGGATTATGAGTTTACTTTCAATCTGGGATTATTGATATTCTGTGGCCATAAATCATCACAGCATATACGACTTCCCATAATTCTATGATAGCCAATCATGAAACGCGACGTCACAATTTTCTCATCAGTTTCATTCAACACATTGAAAACAATATATTATAGCTCGAGTTTAAAAATCCGGTCAACCAACAAAACATAGCTCAAAAGGAAATTGAACAATCGAGATGACATTTCTAGTTAACCTGGTAAAAATGATTGCCCGTTTGCTGCAACTCTCATTTAGCTCTCATAATTTTGAGTATCCGGCCCTGGTATACAAAAGCAACATCTCACTCTTTGACTCCTTAAGATGTATGGATACTTTCATAAGGCAGTAACCCTAAACTTCTCTTTTCTCTCTCTCTCTCTCTCTCTCTCTCTCTCTCTCTCTCTCTCTCTCTCTCTCTCTCTCTCTCTCTCTCTCTCTCTCTCTCTCTCTCTCTCTCTCTCTCTCTCTCTCTCTCTCTCACACACATATCCACACAAGTTTATTATATTCCATGACTAAGAATGAAATTAATTTTCCTACTAATCTCTCCTATAAAGTTGCTGCTTGTTTATTTAAAAATGTACAAAAAAGGAACAAATTGGGACTGGGCAAATTTGATTTGCATACATTTACACACAATTGCAGAGTTATACTGATTACCCAAACCTTGCGATCCACATGAAGCGGTCAGGGCTTAATCTAGTAGAAATAACTAAAACTCAATTTTAAAAATGGAACATAATATCAATACGAGAGAGAGAGAGAGAGAGAGAGAGAGAGAGAGAGAGAGAGAGAGAGAGAGAGAGAGAGAGAGAGTGTGTGTGTGTGTGAGAGTGGGAGGGTAGATTGACACTAAGATTGGGATGTGGATTTGAAAGTTAGTCTTGATTACGTGAGCAGAGTTACGTGAAAGACATTATGTTTGGATAAAGTAGTATAAGAGTAGACGACATGACAAGTGTCCTTTAGACGACAGGTTAGCTCTAATTGGTGGTTGGTGTTGAGTTGTAATCTGACGTGATAAGTTTGCTTTCAAGTGAAGAAGTATAATTTGATAACATGTTTCAGAGCTCTGTATTGTGGCTTGTCGTCCTACATTTATGAGGATATGTATATATATATATATATATATATATATATATATATGTGTACGGTATATATATATATATATATATATATATATATATATATGCTGTATTATTATGTTACCTTCACCAACTGACTTTACTCCTAAACTCAATTAATGAAATCAACAAATATAGAAATATGAGTGTTGATTAATGACAATTATATTGCCATCGCCAACTATCTTAAACAATATATTTCTTTGAACATGGCGAAGTAAGTGATAAAGCTAAAGTTAGGGATACCTATGTAAGCAAGTATTTTGTTGTAGTAGTACAGTGCTACTATCATAGAACAGTTATAGCAAGTTGCGGTAATGTTGTGGTGGCGCTGCGGCAGTTATGCGGCCGGGAATGTATTCCAGAGTCTATACCTAAGCAGATATTCCAAGAACAGCTCTGCATTCACCATTCCTGTCGCACTAAAACTTTGGAACGTCTCCAACGATCTAATTTCCATAATAATAATTCATGTGGAATAGCATCACAGAACGCAAAATATAGCCAAATCATTGTAAAATCCTATGTAAATATATTAAACAAGTTGGGTCCAAGGTTTTAAAAATAGCCCCAACCACGAGCACCTTAGCGACACTCCCACCCAGCATAGTGAGAAGAGATTCCTTTGATTTAGTGTGAGGCCTCGGGTAACTCTGGTGAGGCGTGGTAATAAAACATAAGCAGTGGGAACTTTGGGTGAATTAACAGCTTTTCAAGAGGAGGGATGTGAGGAAGAAGTTGGATGTTTATATTACATGGTCAAAGTAATCCAGAGAGAGAGAGAGAGAGAAAAATTGTAAATATATAGAGGGAGAGATAAATATTATTAAGTTTTGTGATCTACATTATGCATATTCATAGAAAGGAAAACTGAGAGGCTTTAAGTGGAATATTATCAGTGCCGGATACGTAATGTATTATCTAGCCATGTCTTCATAAACCATTTAAAAAAAAAATTGTACTCCGGGAAAACGTGTCTGAATATATCAGTGTTAAGTTTTTCCCAAGTTGCTATTTTTCTTATGTTTATGGAGCATACACATTTTGTTATGAAACATACTATAATTTTATTTAATAGCCTAAGAAATCCAGGGCTTTCAAACAATTATTTGTCTAGCCTAATCTGCTAATCGATGGAATAAGTTTCGTGGAACTAGCTTGCACTCTTTCTAATCGGTCTATAGCGTTCAGGAAACCAGCATTGCACAGTATATCAGAGAAGTGATCGCGTGTGTGTGTGTGTGTGTGAGAGAGAGAGAGAGAGAGAGAGAGAGAGAGAGAGAGAGAGAGGGGGGGGGGGGAGGGAGGAGAGATAGAGAGAGAGAGAGATAAATTGTTGTACATCGATCATCTTAATTTTTTATACAGACAAAATAAGAGTGGTAATTATGAATGACGAAGAGGATCAACGGTGGATTGATTCTAAAGGAAGGCAGGAAGAAACTGGGGACTTTCAGAGCGCCAGAGTTTATAGGGGTGAATTGGCCTTCCCGGGGAGTTTATGCCTCGGATATGTCTCAGGGGTAGGGGCGGGGAGTGGGTGCTAGATGGTTGTTTAGGAGAGAGAGAGAGAGAGAGTTACAAGGAATAGCTAGTATCTCAGAAATTTTGCGGTCCATTCCGATGAGATACTCGAAGTGGAAGGATCGAGACTGTTTCGTGCACTACACTCTTTACAGAGTGTGCAAAATACTATCTACTCTCTTCTTGAATGGCTCTGCTGAAGAACTATTTACAACTTCGGAGGGAAGTTTGTTCCAGGTAGATCAGATTTCATATGTGAAAAAGTTTCGACAAATACTAGTGCTGAACCCTTTTCATTCTAATTTCCAGTTAAACATTTTGCTATAATCCACATTGTCAAACCCATTAAGTATTTTAAAAGCTTGAATGAGCTGACCTCGTAGTCTGCGTGTCTCCAATGGGAAGAGCTCAAAAGCTCTCAACCAGTCCTCGTAGCTCATTCTTCTAAGCGATGAAATAAGTTTTGTAGCCCTAGCTTGTACTCTTTCCAGTCGCTCTATATCTTGCCTGATTGCTGGACACCAGAATTGAACAGCATACTCCAGGAGAGGCCGTATCAGGGAGTTGTAAAGTGTGAGGACTATTTCCTTATTTCTATACTTAAATTGCCTCTTAATATAGCCCAATAATTTCGGAGCTTTCTTCTCTACTTCAATGCACTGCTTGGAAAACTTTAGGTCACTGCTAATCAGAACACCCAAATCCTTTTCCAAGTCAGTCACTTCCAGAGGCATTCCCAATAGTGAATAGCCTGAATTGGGGTTTGCTTGGCCGATATGCATCACCTTGCACTTCTCCAAGTTTAGAGGCATCTGCCATGTCTCCGACCATTCACCCAGTCTGTTGAGGTTCATCCTGAGCTGTTCAACCCCTTTGGGGTCCTTCACATTAATTCCAAGCTTTTTGTCATCTGCAAACTTGGAGATCACACTCAACAGTCCAATATCGATGTCATTGACATATATGATAAACAGTAGTGGGCCAAGGACAGATCCCTGTGGAACTCCAGAAGTGACTGAAGTTCACTCAGAAGAAACACCATTGATTACCACTCGTTGTTGTCTACCTGTTAGCCAATTTTCTATCCAATTTGTGACCACTGTATTGATACAGTGCACTCACTTTTGACATTAGCCTGCAATGAGGCACTTTGTCAAAAGCTTTTTGAAAATCTAGGTAGAGGGTGTCTATGGCTCTACTTTTGTTATACTCACTCAGCATTTCATGGACAAATTTCAGCAAGTTGGTAAGACATGATCAGTGTCGCCTGAATCCATGTTGAGAATCTGTAATTAAATTGTGGATTTACAGGTAGTCAACTATTTTGTCTACTAGTATCCCTTCTAAGAGTTTTACTACGATAGAAGTCAAGCTAATTGGACGATTATTCTTACGACACTCGTGGTCCCCTTTCTTAAATATTGGGGGCACATTGGCCAGTTTCTAGTCTTCAGGGACTTCTCTATTTTCTAGTGATTTATTGAAGATGTCTGCCAAGAAAGGTGCGATTTCATTTCGCACTTCTCGTACAACTCGGAGAAGAAAGCTATCTGGGCCGGATTACTTGAACATATTTAACTTATCTATTATTTTTGCTACCTCCTCTGGGGTACATCTGATTCTACTAAGAACTTCACCCTAATGCACTAGTCCTGGACTTGGCATATCTCTGTTATTTTCCCTTGTGTATACAGAGGCAAAATAGTCGTTTAGGGATTTAGCTATATCAGTGTCAGAAGTTTGAAGTTGGCCTGTTGGGTCCTTTAGAGGTCCAATACTAGTTTTGCATGGCTTCCTGCTGTTCACATAGCTGAAGAACTCTTTAGGACTCTCCTTGCAGAGGGCTGCAACCCTTAGTTCTTCATTCCGCTTTGCTTCATATATATATGAGATTTCACTCTTCTACACATATTTTTGAAGGAATCTAAATCTCTTTGGTCTTGACTAATTTTGGCCTTTCTGTATGCAACACTTCTCTGTATAATTGCTGAAGCTGTAATTTATGAACCATTTTGGTTGGGTTGAGCCTGATTTGGTAAGGTTAGTAGGAACAAATGCAGTTTGTCGATCCATAAACTGATGTTTAACACTAAAGCCGCGGTGCCCGACATATGTCGTCCGAGAGAATAATGGCCACCCCTGCGGTGCCCGACAATAGTCGGAAGGGATTTTGAGCACATTATCGGCTCTGAGAGAGAGTCCACGCGTTGGGAGGACGATAGGCGGGCTCTGACCATTCGGCACGGCCCTAGTGCCGCGACTGACACTACCTCTGCAACATTCCACACCCACGGCCTCGCGAGACCAGGACAAAACTGGGGAAATTATCGTATTTTATGGTTTTTCACCTCTCGTTGCGCGATCGCTACAGGATAACCCATGGTCGTACAAGGATGATTCAGGTGTCATTGGAAAGCTCTATTATCGCCCTTTCACGGATACATAATTGTATTATGCTCTGGCTCTTGTTTATGCATGAAAAAGAGCATGGAATTAAGCTCGTTTAGGGTAAATATGCTCGCCTGGCAGGTAGTAGAAGTTACAAACATCCCCGTCAGTTAAGAGTTAAATGAGCAACAAATCGCATTAGGGGAGACTCCAGGATGATTTTTATCTCAGCTTCTATAAGAGACTCATTGATGGCCATTTGCCACATGTATGGTAATGGTGTAACACTGACTCGATGAGAAAATCAGCTCTCTATGTACGTGCGCGCGCGCGTGAGCGCAGAATTTCATTTCAATATTTGAAAAAGGGTCTACTCACTGAACAAATTTCAAATTTCCCGCAATTTTCGCATGGCGTATCCTACAAGCATCCCCTACAGACTAGCGTCAGCTTTTTCCCCTATAAATAATAGAAGGTGCTAAAAAAAAATATATCATACCATTAGGTTGGGATGGAGCTGAAATTTGACTTCCAAATGATCATATCTCCGAAAATTACGAGAAATCGGCCACAAATCGACGAGGGAATGTTCTTTTATAGGCCTATATGCTGTGGTTAGAAGGCGAATGAATTTGGGCAATACCAAATCCAGTTAATAGACTCGTTAGGGCAAAAAAAAGATTGCTAGCAATTTAATTTCTTAGTTTTAGAAAATTGAAAGTTCGTTTTGGTGGCATATTATTGTTACCCCTCCTAAATCAATGTTTTCTATAGGTAAATGTTTTCTATGGGGAGTACTACCTATAGAAAATGAACTTTGATGGCTAACTAATTTAAAAGTTCGTTTTCAACCATAGTTTAGGAATATTATACATTCAATTTTGACCAAATTCCTTGATATTGGGAACCCCAAAGGGGTACCTTAGGGATGTAATAAGGGTGTTTATGCCCTCATATGATCATTTCTATTGCTTACAGAAGCCCTTTAGACTACAGACACATTTTTTTTTTTGGGGGGGCTGACTGAATTGTTTTCAGTTTTTGGGGGGTCGTGGGCGAACCCCCGCCCCGGGGGGTTATGGATGCAATATGTTTTTTTGTTCCTTCCTATGCTATTCTCCTATGTTGAAAGAAGCAGTTTACAGAGAGAACACAAAAACTTGAAATTTTGACCAGAGCCAAAAAAAAACCTGGAGTCTCCCCTAACATTCTCACCCTGAAGTCTGATCTGGGAGAAGCTTCCCCGAAGGCCTTCAAAATGTACACGACGGAAATCTAGTTTTGCACTCTGAGGACTGGTTGGTTTGTAGCTCAAGGTGCGAAGAGAAAACCTAACTAGATTGTGGTCACTACCTCCAAGTGATTCCCCAACAAATAGGCTGTTCACACTTCATCTTCAGTGGTGAACACAAGATCTAGTATATTGTTCCCTCTAGTTGGCTCGTTTACCCAGAGAGAGAGAGAGAGAGAGATGGGAGGGAGAGAATGATACCTATGAAGCTTGAAATGGAGTTTGAAAGTCTAGCAATAAAGATAACGATAGGCCTGGAAAAGAGAGAACAATACATATTAATATAAAGAAAACTAGGGGAAATATATGAGTTGAGTTGATACAATAGAGATGAATATGAGAGGGATTATACTTTCGGAGAATTAAATGGAGGTAGTGAGTTGAATTTCATATACAAAGTTGATATACAGGAGAGAAAGGTATAAAGGAGTACAAAGGAGTACAAAGGAAATCAAGCAACAACAAATCTAGTGACCCTTCTAGGCTGCTTGTCCTCCAAAACACTGAGGATCAAGTGTCCAAACAGTGGTTTAGAGTGGGTAGGGGAACATTGGAAAGGGAACTACTGCCCTGGAACTAATGTCCGTGGCAGGATTAGGAAGTTAGTAGGGGACAGAGGGGTTAATAACTGAGGGGGGGATAAAATAAAGTTATTCATTTACAAACGCAGTCAGTCACAGGTTTGATGCGAGATATTTGTCTAAGCGGAGTTTAAATAAATCAACGGTGCTGCAGTCTATAACGTCTCGGGGAAGCCCATTCCACAAGTTGACAACTCGATTGAAGAAGAAATTCTTAGATTCGTGTGAGTTAAAAGATTTACCAATAATTTTGCAACCGTTTCCCCGCGTGTAATTAGATTGGTCGATAGTGAAGTACTTACTACGGTTCATATTGTCGATGCCTTTGATGATTTTGAACACTTGAATTAAGTCACTCTTAATCTGCGCTGGGTTAAAGGAAATAGATTTAATTCTCTAAGACGCTCTTCATATGGTTTGTTCTTTAGGCTAGGTATAATTTTGGTAACTCTACATTGAACCCGTTCTAGCTTGTTTATATCTTTTTGGTAATAAGGGCACCTGGATTGAACGCAGTATTCCAGAAGAGGGCGGACTAAGGAATTGTAAAGGGTTAGGATAACTTCTTTGGATTTATGCTCAAATGACCTGCCTATAAAGCCAATTATTTTGTTTGCCTTCTTAACAACTTCTGTCGTTGAGGGATTGCTGGCATTGTTGACTCGGTTTTAGGTTACTCGATATTGTTACTCCCAGATCGGTTTCTCTGTTTACATTCTTAAGCTGAGTGCCATTCATCGAATAGTTTGCTTTCTCATTTAGGTATCCGATATGTAGTACTTTACATTTATCCGCATTGAAACTCATTTGCCAAATTTGGGCCCAACATGACAATTTATCTAGATTGTGTTGCATATCGTCAACATGTTCTTTTGAGAGTACGCTATTTGCAATTTTTGTATCGTCAGCAAATTTTGAGATTGTACAGGTGAGACCCTCATCTATGTCGTTGATGTAAATTAGAAAGAGAATTGGTCCTAGTACCGATCCCGGGGGTACCCCGCTACTTACATTGGTCCATTTAGATGCCTTACCATTTATGACTACTCTTTGCTTTCTGTCGCTGAGTCAATTTTCTATCCATTTCAACACACCGTCTTGTATTCCATGCGCTTTTAGTTTTAGCAGTAAACGTTTGTGGGGAACTTTGTCAAAGGCCTTTTGAAAATCAGGGTATATAATATCTACAGCTTTACTCTCATCGTAGAGGTTGAGGATATCGTGGAAGAAGTCTAAGAGGTTCGTTAAACAGGAACGTTTTTTACGAAAGCCGTGTTGAGTATCTTAAAGTAAGTTATTTGCCTCTAAGTGATTTACGAGTCTGTCTCTTATGACCGTTTCTAGCATTTTACATGCAATTGAGGTTAAGCTAATTGGACGATAGTTACTGGGTAGGGATTTGCTGCCTTTTTTTAATATCGGTGTTACGTTGGCTAGCTTCCACTGATCAGGCATAGTTCCAGACTGCAAGGATTCATTGAATAGCAATGTCAGTGGTTTGGAGAGCTCATCCTTAGCTTTCTTTAGAACTCTAGGCGAGATTGTATCAGGTCCAGGCGTTTTATTTACCTTGAGTTTATCTAAACAATTTAATACTTCTCTCTCTGTAACGGTGATATTGCTTAGAACATCTGAATTATCAATCTGAATCGGCGATGGTGTAGGGATATCACTGAGGTCTTCGGTTGTAAAAACTGATGCAAAGAAGGTATTGAGGGCATTACTCATTTGTACTTCGTCTTTGGTGTATTCTCCATTTTCATCGACTAACGGTCCAACAGTTGAAGTAACTACTTTTTTCTTTCTGATATAACTATAAAATTCTTTCGGGTTTGTTTTACTTTGATTCGCAACATGTAACTCCAGGGTCTTTTTACTTTGCTTAATTAACTTTTTGGCTTTGCGTCGTAACTCTACAAATTTCACCCGTTCTTCGTCATTTTGTGAGGATTTTAATCTATCATTAGCAAATTTTTTAGCAAGCAGACAGTCTGAAATATCTTTATTCCACCATTTGGGCTTATCATTATGGCCTGGATGCCGTATTTTCGATGGTATGCAGTCTTGCACTGCCTTAAGGTAAGTGGTTGTGAAACACTCCCAAGATGTATTTATGTCGTTATTGTTAGTCAGAAAGCTCCAGTCAGTTTCTTTTACCTTTGATTTAAGTTTATGAAAATTTGCTTTCTTGAAATTAGGGACTTTCTCAATGCTGCTATTTGATTTGTTACTAGTAAACTTTAAAGTTAAAGTTATCGTACGATGGTCGCTGTTACTGAATTCATCACCAACATGCAAATTCTCTATTAATTCTTCTTTTGTTGCGAGTACAAGGTCAAGCACATTATTACCACGGGTCGGAGATTGTACAAATTGAAAAAGTGAACTCTCTTGCAAGTTAGCATAGAGGTCGTGTCCAGAGTGTGAAGTAAGAATATCGCCCCATTTAGTCACGGGTAAGTTGAAATCGCCAAGAATTACGATATCTTGTATGTTAGTTATTTCTGCAATTTGTTCATAAATTTCACTGTCAGTTTGCACTGATTGAGCTGGGGGTCTGTATAATAAAGCTAGTGTTATTTTAGTTCCTCGTTTATTATTTAATAGTACGTAAGATATGTCTATATTCGCAATTTGAGGTTTTGACATTAAGACGGGATTAAGACTTTCCTTTATAAAAAACAGAATTCCTCCTCCATTTCTATTGATCCGACTTTTCTCAAACATTGTATAACCAGGAAGCGTATATTCGGCTAAAAAGTCTCTGTCTTCCGTATTTAACCAAGATTCTGTAATGCCGATTATATCATAATGTTCTGTAAACACGATTTCCTCTAGATCTGAAAATTGATTGCGTATGCTACGAGCATTTACATAAAACACCTTAAGAGTATTAGAGTTGGATGTTACTGATTGTGCATTGTCTGAATTTTCAGTTCGTATTTGACTTACACTGTCTGGATACCCCCGGTTGACCCCGTTTTTTGAACGGAAATCCTTGACTGCATCGTTCAGCAGACGACCAAGACGTGCAGCTCCTACTTCATTGAGATGTACACCATCTCCTGAAAACAAAGATTTATCATAGTAAAAATGATCCCACGTGTCGACAAAGCCGATGTCCTCCTCCCTGCAGAGTTTGGCTAGTCGGCGATTTGTACTGGTAGCTATGTTGTAGAATCGGTTTTCTACATCAATCCGGGGAACTATTCCTGAATTTAAGAGATTTTTTTCTTGAAGGACCTGATAAGCCGCCTGATACTTGCAAAGTAGTTCCTCTGACCGCGTCCGTTGGACATCGTTAGATCCAACGTGGATGACGTACGTGGTGCTTGCGGGGGCGAGCCTGGAAACCTCTTCCACACCCGCAACAATGTCGTCCATGCCGCCACCTGGGATACAGAATCGCTTTCTGGTCCTGGGTGCCCTGGCGCAGAACTCGGTTAATTGGCCACGGACCATGGAGTCGCCCACAATCCGAACTTCTTCCGTTTCCTCTTCCTCGTCAATAGCAAGAATTTTTAAGCGGTTCTGGCATGTTGTCGGGATGACCTTCCTGGTACTGGTACTTGGGATGCACATTGTTTCTCACTAACTGAATGTTGTCCTGGGGGGGAGTGAGAGTAGAGTCATTATTATTTTCTGCAACATCTAAGGTAGCTGCTGGTGTGGGTACCGGTACCGGTACTGTATGCACTGGAATGGCGGTTGACATCGTAGTGGTTTGTTGGGCCGAGGGCACTCCTACGTTGAGTGTGGCAAATTCTTGAAGGGATTCAAGCTTCGTAGTCAGGGCATCGATCTTGCAGTGAGCTGCATTCAATTCATCCGCAATCTTCTCTCGGATCTTTCAAAATCTACAAATTTGGACATCAGTATCAACAAACATGGTAGGGCCAAATTTACCGGAACAACTCGTGCAGGTTCGTTGCGGCTCCATGACGATATAATCACAAAATGGTACAATTAAAGCATGAAAATCACATAAAATATATGTTAGCAATGTGATACAATTAATTCCTGAAAATCACACAAACTTTTGTTAGCAATATGATAAAATTAATATGCCTGTAAATCACAAAAAATATGTTAGCAATAGAACACAATTTATGCCTGAAAATAAAACACAAATTTATGTTAGCAGTATGACACAGTTAAGGCCTGAAAATCACAAATGGACTAGAATTGTTTTACAAAATTTACTGGAAAAAAACAAAAAGTGGGAGAGGGTTAATGTAGCCTAGTGAGAAAACTGGAAAACAGTATACAGTTCAGTAACAAAAAATATTTGTTAGCAATATGGTACAATTAATGCCTGTAAATCACAATTAGAATATGTTAATCACAAAAAGAATATTATGCCTGTAAATCACAAAAAAATATGTTAGCAATAGAACACAATTTATGCCTGAAAAAAAAAATGATGTTAGCAGTATGACACAGTTAAAGCCTGAAAATTGCAAATGGACTAGTAATTTGTTACAAAATTTACTGGGAAAAAAAGGTGGGAGAGGGTTAATTTAGCCTAGTGAGAAAACTGGAAAGCAGTATACAGTACAGTAACAAAAAATATTGGTTAGCAATATGGTACAATTAATGCCTGTAAATCACAAAAACAAATATGTTAATCACAAAAAGAATATGTTAGAAATAGAACACAATTTTATGCCTGAAAATAAAAATAAAATTATGTTAGCAGTATGACACAGTTAGGCTAAAGCCTGTATATTAGTTTATACAGTGGTCAACACAATAATAATAATAATGGAGTTAGTAATATCCCTGGCAAGAGTGTGACAGGCCTATTAATATGGTGACAAGAGCTGTCGCTTCAAACAGTCTACTGCACCAAATCACCACCCATAACGAGGGGCGTCGCGCTCCTTGGTGCCGCTAGAAGAGTGGCGAACACATCAAAAGGTAAAAGGTATCTGAAATGCGATTAATAAATAGGCTATCAAAAAGTATTACAGTAACTAAATTATTCCAACCCAATATTATAACTATCTTGACAAATGTTAGTGTGTGCGATTTATATAGATAACCAAGATAAAAAGTTCAACCAAGTACAGTATTGGCTAGACTTTGATATATAAAATACAAGAAGAGGTTTGTTTATTCGTACACAGGTGGCGCTGGTATCGGCGGCGTCTCTAATTGTAATGGTACCATTATAAATACTGTACAGAACTAACTAGTTAGAAAATGTGTTTATCTGATAGTTTGTACGGAATCACAGACTATCACACACACACTCAAACTGGTATGTACAATCGCTTGCAGTGAAATGTGATACACATTTTAGTGAATATATCGGACATATTTTGAAATATTCCCTTTAATCACATGTCAGAGTCAGTGTTTTCTCTCATCTAATGGTTACTGTAACAACATATTCATAATTCATAGAACGGTGAACCAGCTAGTTATGCAGGTGATTGTACAGTATTCAGTCTGATACGCCTAATTGAACATGTGTTGTAATATGTTACTGAACGGGAAAGACAGAGTAGGGACAGGGAAGAGTGCATGGAGAAGGAAAACATTTAATTAATATGAATATGAGAACATTGAAAGCATATATCGTAAAGACAAATGAATAGGAGAGAGAGAGAGAAAGAGAGAGAGAGAGAGAGAGAGAGAGAGAGAGGGAGGGAGAGAACCAATAGGGGCGGGGGCGCTTTGAAATTGATTAGGTTACTTCTATAGAGGAAAGGGGAAATGTTATGTGAATTAAGTATAGGGCTGAAGGGGTATTGTGGAAGGAGAAAGAAAAGTGACAGTAGGGTGAGATAGGGAAGATATAGTACCCTTAACACAATCTGATCAAAATTCTTGGGTGTAATATATGATATTTAGTTTAGTATTGAGGATTTCTGTTTGGTTTTGCCATTTTCGAGCAATATATTTTCGTTTGTCCTCAAGGCTAACAAAAATGCCTTCATAGACTTCCTTTAACCCCTGCTGTACCAGTGACGTCTGTTATATTATTTTCTTGCTGTATTCAGATGATTGTATGCAGCTTAGGAAGGATCTGTGGTACTTAAATGGGTTGATTGAAAATTGTTGAAGCTATATAATTGCTAGAGATCCTTCCTAAACTGTATGAAATCGTCTAAAAGTTGCCAGAATATAACGAAAAAGACGTTGATGTTTCAGAAGGGGTTAAGCTATAAAAACTAATAATAATAATAATAATAATTAAAGTTGCAAGCAACGTTGTCCGGGGTTCGAGGGGTTTTGCAAGCAGGGTATTGTGTTGGATACAAAAGTTGTGTCACAGATATCAAAAGATCATTTAACTTATCGGGCATGGAGAAACTACAGAAGGAACAGATTGTGCAAACAAACAAGAGCGAGAGAGGGAGAGATTGCCTGTATAAGGGATCTGCCTCTATTCGTTTAGTAACAGAGTTGTAGATATGTGGAATAGGCTACCGAGTGCTATAATGGGATCAAGAACAATAGAGCTTCAACTTGAAATTAGATAGAACTAAATATGTAGGTAGTAGGGGTAGGCAGCCCCGCCCAGGGAAGTACTACCGCCAAGGTTTCGGGAGACTCAGGGAATAGCCTGAATTCCATTTTCTCTCCCAGGCCTTGGTAGCTGGATACATATCTTTCTGCCTCACACATCAGGGGTATCAGGAAAACCCTCTTTATATAACATACACATCCAACTTCACGACATTGCCCTACATCGCTATCCTCTATCCATAAAACACTACTCTTCCCACTACATATCATACATGTAACACCATACACCTTTACCAAATAAATATGGCAGTACAATTGTTAAGAGCAAACCTGGTGGTCCCTCGGATATCCACCCCCGGCAGGGTTGGGTCATTGACACAGGGTCCTCCCGGTCGTCATCATGCGACTGTGTCAAGAGCATTGCAACGTCCCAAAGCTGCTCGTGGTGCAGCTTTTTCTTTAGCAATATAAGGGGACTTCACTCTAACATCAATTCTGTACATCAATTTCTTCAAGCAGAATCCCCTACTCTCCTTTTTTGACAGAGACTCAAGTAACATCCACATCTGACACGTCTAGATTTAATTTTCCAGGTTATCAACTGCTCCAAAATTTCAGACCTAAAGGAGGTGTATGTTGCTTCGCAAAATCTGAAATTGCCCTGGAGGAGGTTACTAGTTTCAATTGTCCCTATTTTGATTATTCTATATACAAATTAATTTCTGCTGATAAATTTAAATACATATGTTGCATCTACCGTTCCCCAAATACTCCTCCAGAGCAAAGTCTTTTTGATTCTCTGTCCTCACAACTCAGTGTCCTCAACTTAAATGCTTCTTCTGAAATCACTGTGTTGGGTGATTTTAATGTCCATAATGTTGAATGGCTCACTCATTCAGCCAGGACTGATGATGCTGGTCTTGAATGTGAGCTATTTGCAGACTCATTTAATCTCACTCAGCTAGTCAACCAACCCACCCGTGTACCAGATAATCCTAATCATAATTCCCACCTACTGGACTTATTTTTAACAACCAATTCAGAAAATTATGATGTTACAGTGAGGTCCCCGCTTGGATCTTCTGATCACTGTCTGATACAGGCCACCTGTCTATCACCTACCACACCTTCCCACTCTGAACCTGTTTTGGTGACTAAATGGCATTACAATAGGGCAGACTGGGAGGGTCTTCAAGGTTTCTTTATTGATATTCCCTGGACCTCTTTCTTTTCTAATGATGCACACACCACCTTGAGCCACATACAAGATTTTGTAAAAATTAGAATGGAAACTTTTATTCCTCATCAAAAGTACAGTAAAAGATCTAATTCACCTAAATGGTTTGACCATACTTGTGCTAGAGTAACTGAACAAAAAGCAATAGCCTACAATGCATACACAAGCTCAAAAACACATGAAGCCTTTAATTACTTTAGAAACATCAGAAATCATGCCAAAACTGTATTAAACCTAACTAAATCAAACTTTCTCCACAAGCAGGCAAATAAACTTCTAAATAATCCAAATGATAACAAAATAATTTGGTCTACTCTTAACTCATTCAAATCCAACTTCCCTACTGCTTCATCCATTCCACCATTAAAATCTCCGACTTGCAATCTTGTAAGTGACCCACGAGGTAAAGCTAACCTTCTTGCAGATATTTTCTCCACCAACTCAACCTTAGATGAAATAAATCAAGATGTCCCTGTACTTAATTTTAATTCGCCTGAAATTCCCTCACTTAAGATCCATACCAGACATGTCAAAACTATTTTGCAGAATCTCTCAGTAGATAAGGCTCCTGGTCCAGATGAAATTCCTCCAATAGTACTTAAGAATTGCTCCTTGGTGCTCGCTCCTGTATTGGCAAAACAATTCCGTCTGTGTACTCATACCTCATGCCCAGTACCCTGGAAAGAAACAAACATCCATCCAGTTCCTAAAAAAGGTGCCTCTTCAGATCCATCAAACTACAGACCAATAGCTATAACTTCCACTCTTGGTAAAGTCTTTGAAATTATATTAAATAATCACATAATTAAGCATCTTGAGAATAATAAATTAATCAGTGATAGGCAATATGGTTTTAGACGATGTCGATCAACTGCAGACATTCTTTGCCTTCTTACGCATCAAATCAACCAAGCTACAGACCAACATGGTGAAACACATACAATAGCACTGGATATATCAAAGGCATTTGATAGAGTCTGGCATCAATCCTTATTGTCGAAGATGTCACACTACGGCCTTGCATCATTAGTTCCACTAATTTCTTCTTATCTTCATAACAGAAAAATATGTGTAATGGTAGATGGCCTTTATTCTCAATTTCACTCAATAAATGCTGGTGTTCCCCAGGGATCAGTTTTGGCCCCAACTCTGTTCCTCATTCATATCAATGATCTTATAACTACCACTCATAATCCAATACATTCCTACGCAGATGACTCAACACTCCACAGTTCCTTCACATTTACCAATTCTTTCACCCAACCCGATCTTATAAATTCAAAAATAAACACTGCAATTTCTCTGAACCAGGACCTTTCTAGAATTAATGAATGGGGACAAAAGAATCTAGTTTCCTTTAATGCACAGAAAACCAAGTACATTAAATTTTCTAACCGACAGAATCTCACTGACTCCCATATATTTTTAATGATGTAAATATTCCCACTTCTCCTAGTATTGACATTCTCGGTGTAACATTAACTACTAACTTGAGCTGGACACATTATGTTAGAAGCATTGCTAAGAATGCCTCTAAAAAACTGGGACTCCTGTACAGAGTTCGAGAATTCTTCACTGACGAGCAGTTGGCCGTAATATATAAAAGTCATGTGCGTTCTCAGATGGACTACTGTTCACCTCTGTGGAGTGGAAGTGGAGTGGTTGCATTGAGGCAGTTGGACAAAATTCAAAATAAAGCTATTAGATTAATCAATAACCCTGCAATCACACAGGACCTTCCTACATTATCCATACGAAGAAACGTTGCATCCCTTGCATTATTCTACAGATATTTTCACAGCAATTTTTCCGAGGAACTTGCTTCAATTGTGCCGCCTCTCCACATCTTTCCCCGTAGAACTAGGGCAGCTGAGAGCGCCCATGAATTTACACTTTCTCCTCCACAATGCAGAACTTCTGCTTATCAAAATTCATTTATCCTTAGAACTACTACTCTTTGGAATTCACTTCCCTCGAGTTGCTTTCCACAAACTTACAATCTACAAAAGTTTAAATTAAGTTGTTACAAACATTTTATGAATGGAGGATGCCTTTAGGCACATGGACCTTTTAGTTGTATCTGTGTTTTTCCTTCTTCCGTTCATTGTTTCTAAAAAAAAAAAAAAAAAAAAACGAGATGGGTTGGGTGTGAAAGGGATCTGCCATGTGTAGGTCAATCGGCTCTCTGCAGACTCCCGTTTTCTTATTTTGTTGATTCTTACAGTTTCTTACAGTAGATCCTCTGGAAAAAGGCAAACTAGGCCTGTGTATCCAGCTCAGTATCAGTACTTGAACTGCTGCGGTCGTTCACGGTGTTGGCGGCGGCGGCAGCAGACACAACATTTTTACTATTCTGTATTTTTGCTTTATAATCAAACTTCAAATCTTGTCTTCCCCATGCTTTATCAAGCTTACTTTCAAACTCCCTTATTGATTCGGAATCGATTACATACTGGGGCAGTGCGTTCCACTCATTTACCACTCTATCACAAAATGAGTTCTTTTCCTTCTCAAGCCTATTTCTTTCTTTGTAAATTTTCTTAGAGTGTCCTCTCGTTCTTGTTCCCTCCCGCATCAAGAAGATACCTTCACACACAATCCTCATCATACTTTCCTGAAAATATCTTAAAAGTCTCTATCATATCCCCTCTCTTTCTCCTATATGCCAGTGTCGGAAGCCCCAGTGTCCTCAACCTCTGCTCATAGCCCGCGTTCTTCAACGTTGGTACTAGCTTGCTAGCTCTCCTCTGCACTTTCTCCACTGCTTCTATATCCTTTACCATATATGGAGCCCACACCTGTTCGCATTTTCCAGGTGCGGCCTACCCAGCGCTGTATAGAGATTCCTGAAGATTTCTTCGTCAAGTGACACAAAATGTCCTCCGTATCAGCCCTACAATTCTATTGGCTTTGTTTATCTGTTCCGCTAAATGTTCTGAGAAATTTAACTTATTGTCTATCACTACTCCTATATCCTTTTCTGCATTCACTTCCTCCATCGCTTCATACATACTGGATCCTACCTTGTCTATCTTGCTTGTCCCAATCCGCATGTACTTGCATTTTTTTGGATGAAATGGCATTAACCAATGCTCAGACCATCCCTTCATGCCCTCCACATCTCCTTGAAGCAAACCCAGATCTTCCTTACTCCTCACTCTTCTATACAGCTTAGTGTCATCCGCATACAGGTATACCTCACTTCCATTAGTTATAACTTCAGGTAAGTCGTTGATAAATATAACGAACAGTAGTGGTCCCAACACAGATCCCTGAGGTACCCCACTTGTAATTTCCCTCCACCCCGAGCCTATTCCATTCACCAGTACCCTCTGTCTCCGATCTTTCAGGAAGGCTTCTATCCATTTCACACATTTCTCCCCTATATTGTAGCTTCTAACTTTCTCTATTAACCTTTTATGTGGGACCTTATCGAAGTCCTTCATAAAATCGCAATATACCACGTCTATTACATCACCATCCTCTAGAATTTGCATCCAATCATCTACCACCTTAATTAGCTGTAGTACTGTCGACCTCCCCGGCAAGAATCCGAACTGTCTCCCACTGAAAAGTTGGTTTGATTTCATATGCTCCATTATTCCTTCTCTAATTACCGTTTCCATTAGTTTACACACAACACTTGTCAAACTGACTGTCTATAATTTCCTGGGTCATTTCTCTTTCCCTTCTTAAATATAGCTGTTATGTTCGCCTCTCTCCAGTCCATCGGGATTTGTCCTGTATTAAACGATACCTCAATAAACATTTTCAATGGCTCTACTAACATCTCACCTCATTCCTTTATGATTCTTGGGTGTATCCCATCCGGTCCCGGGGACTTACTTCTGGTCATTTTTTCTATAGCTCTTCTTATTCTAGCATGGGAAAACTCTATTAGTTCTAGTGCCGGTGCCTGTTTGACGGGAATAGTAGGCACTGCATCATCCGACTCCACTGTTAGTACCCCCCGAAAGTATTTCCCCAGCACCTCTGCTTTCTCCTTATCAGTCTCCGCTCTACTCTCATCATCCAACCCCCCTTCCAGCTCTGGGATCCCTACTCTTCTTGTTAACTTTTCCTGAATGTACTTCCACAATATTTTTGCATTATCCTTCACATTTCTAGCAATCTCTCTCTCCCACCTTATTTTATTGTTTATTTGTCTGCGTTCTAGATCCACTTCTTTAGCTTCTATACTAGACCCCCTGTTCTTTTTTAAAATTTTTAGTCTTTCCCACAATCGTTTCTTTCTTCTAATCAATGTCCAAAGCTTTCTTTTCATTGGCAATTCTGGGTTCGTTCTTTTCCTCAATTTTGTTTTATCCTTATATTCCCTTACTGGTACACTTTTGGATACAGCATTCTCCAGTTTGACTCTAATTTTCCTCCACATACCTTCAGCGTCTTCACTGTTCAAGTATTCCCCCCAGTCAATGTCCAAACACTGTCTCAGCAGCTCATAATCTGCTCTTTATGTTCTCATTTGTGAGAGAGAGAGTATGGCAAGAGAGAATAGGAGGTCATAAACGTAAGGAAGATAGCGATAAATATGAGAGAGAGAGAGAGAGCGTGGGATGGGTTGGGTGTGAAAGGGATCTGACATGTGTGGGCCAATCGGCTCTCTGCAGGCTCCGGGTTTCTTATGTTCTCATTTGTGAGAGAGAGAGAGAGACTAGGATGTCATAAATGTAAGGAAGACAGAGATAAATGAGAGAGTTGTTATGAGATGGGTTGGGTGTGAAAAGGATCTGTCTTGTGTGGGCCAATTGGCTCTCTACAGACTCCCATTTTCCTATGTTCCTATTTCTTACAATTGTGTTTTGGTTGCAGGTATGTGATGACATGGGTGTATAGTAAGTAGTGTAAATAACAGGTAACGTTTATGAGATGGGTTGGGTGTGAAAGGGATCTGCCTTATGTGGGCCACTTGGCTCTCTGCAGACTCCCATTTTCATCTTGGTTGCATGTGTGAGGGATCTGCCTCATTTGTACCGGTGTGCAACACAAACAAGAGCGAGAGAGAAAGAGATTAGCTGTGTAAAGGAGCTGCCTCTATTCGCTTGGTAAAAGAGTTGTAGATATGTGGAATAGGCTACCAAGTGCTATAGTGGGATCAATAACAATAGAGCTTCAACATAAAATTTGATAGGACGAGATGGGTTGGGTGTGAAAGGGATCTGCCGTGTGTGGGCCAATTGGATCTTTGCAGACTCCCATTTTCATCTTGGTAGCATGTGTAAGGGATCTGCCTCATTTGTACCAGTGTGCAAATAAGAGAGATTGGCTGTGTAAGGGATCTGCCTCTCGTAACAGAGTCGTAGATATGTGAAATAGGCTACCTAGGGCTATAGTGGGATCAAGAACAATAAAGAATTTCAAGATAAAATCAGATAGACATATGGACAGAATGGGTTGGATGTAAAAGGGATCTGCCTTTTGTGGGCCACTTGTCTGCAGATTCCCATGTTCATCTTAGTTGCATGTGTAAGGGATCTGCTTCATTTGTACCGATGTGCAAGCAAACGAGCGACAGAGAGAAACTGGGTGTGTAAGGGATCTGCCTCTATTCATTTAGTAACAGAGTTGTAAATATGCGGAATAGGCTACCAAGTCCTATAGTGGGATCAAGAACAATAGAGTTCAACATAAAATTAGATAGGACAAGATGGGTTGGGTGTGAAAGGCTGCCACAGGCGTGTCTGGCCACCATTTACAATACCTCTACAGATGGGATCAAGAGAATCACTTCTACAGTACCTCACTTGAGGAATGGAAATAATAGAAAAGGAATTAGGAGGAACAAAAGCATGGCCTGCAATATAGAAAAAGTCAAGAAGAGTGAATCAAAGAAAAACATTTATCATGCAACACCGTGAACGACCGCAGCAGTGCAAGTACTGGTACTGAGCTGGATACACAGGCATAGTTTGCCTTTTTCCAGAGGATCTACTGTAAGAAACTGTAAGAATGCAGCCATGCAAGCCTTTTATATAAAGAGTATAATCTTAAAATATAGAGAATAACCTTGTACATGTATTATTAGGGTAAGTGTATTTATAGAATAATGATTGCCTTCACAATAAGGAAAATAATGAAATTCCCATACTACTATTCTGAGATAGGTCAAATTGAGTTCAAATTATCATCCAAATATAGCCTGACTGAAATTGAGAGAAGGTATGCAAACACGGGTAATACCTTCCACTGGTTCAGCTTTTAGTGGGTAGAGAACAGTGTTGGCTATACTTTTCTATAGGACAAACCTGTCCCAATATACAGACCTATTTCATATGGACTTAATTATTTTAGAGTAAATTTAAGTAATTTGCTAAATGAACTAGACAAATACCCAATTGGTTGCATTGTGAAAACATCCAAACTAACTCTTCTATTGCAAATTTAATGGAAAAGCGTGGATACTTTCAACATGTAACAAAACCAACAACTGAAAATGGCACACTAATTGATCATGTTTATGCTAAGAGATTAGGAAATATGAAGGTGAAAGTTATTCCCACATATTACAGTTATCATAGTGAATTTCCATTGAAATTGGAATGCTCCTTTTTGTATGTTTTTCCCTTTCTATTCTTATTCTGTCTAATCCGGTTGTCCTCCAGACGGCCTATGTCATATGCCACCCTGGCCTGGCTAGTTTATTGGCTCCTGACTTTATTTGTGTCTATGGTCGCTGGTGCGGTCAAGCTGACTCGATTCCCCTCAGTGGTGTATTATGTGTGCATCTGGTGTGATTTATTTCTTCCTTAGACATGATTTCTCATTCTTCGCCCTTGATCACTTCTTAATTGGTGCTGCAGTGTAGCAGTTCTTGACTCACCCTTCGGCCCTACCCTATAAGAGTTCTGCTGTGGAACTCATGTGGTGCGGCTGAATTGGTGAAATGGTGAGAAATGTCTGCGTATCTTCACCTTCCTAGATTTGTTCACCTCTTGCCCTTCCCTACCTATCATATCTTGATTGGTTGTCCATCTTGATCTAATCCTTCAGGGCAGCCTTGTAAGAGTTTTTTTGGGGAACTCAGTGTTCTGGTTAAACTAGTTTAATAAATATATTTTTAAATATGTAAGATAATGCAATAAATTACGTAAAATATATTGTTTTTTCTTTATATATATAATTGTCATTATGAAGTTAAATTGGTTTCACAGGGAAAATATATACTTGAACAATTGTTTCCGCTGACAAAGAAATTATAGATTCTTGGAAGATACTGTAGCCAATACTCCCCCCTCCCTGTGATTGTGCCAGCTTTTGTAAGCAGTGCAATAACTTAATGAAGGACAGAAAAGCTGCAGGATGGTCTGGCATTCTAGCTGAGATGATTAAAGCCTCAGGTGAGAAAGGAGTAGGTGTGTTCAATGAGCTAATTAACTTCATCATCAGAGAGGAAGAAATCTCTGATGAATGGCACAAAAATACATTATATACTGTATAAGAGCAAAGGGGACTCATTGGATAGGGAAAATTATAGGGGCCTGAAAATACTTGATCAAGTCATGAAGGTCTGTGAGAAAGTCTTTGAAGGTATGATGTTGACGATATGCAGTTTGGTTTCATGCTAGGACACGGCACAATCCAAGTCATGAAGGTATTTGTGTGATAATGAAGATGTATGAGGACTCACAAACGGCAGTGAGGGTGAAAGGTGTACCAATACTGAGTGATGAGTTTTCAGTTCGTGTCGGAGTCCACCAGGGCTCTGTGTTAATGAAGCCCTCTCCTCTTTTTGTTTATAGTTCTGGAGAGGCACTATCTAGTGATTTCAGAGATAGGCTCCCCTTGCAACTGCTATAAGAGGCCTGAAAATGCTTGACCAAGTCATGAAGGTCTGTGAGAGAGTCTTTGAAGGTATGATAAGGGAAAGCATTCTATCGACGATATGCAGTTTGGTTTCATGCCAGGACGTGACACAATCGACAACTTCATAGTCAGGCAGCTGCAGGAAAGATATCTACTGAAAGTAAGAAGTTGTGCAGTAGGCTAGGAGAAAATTTGGCGTAGAGGAGTGGCTGGTGCGTGTGATAATGAAGATGTATGAGGACTCACGAACGGTAGTGAGGGTGAAAGGTGTACTGAGTGAGGGACATATGCTAGGTGAAGGTTAGTTTTGTATCCCACGTACTGGGTACTAGGGACATATACTAGGTGTTATGTAAGGGTTAGTCTATCTATCTATCTATCTATCTATATGCTCAGGCCCAATCCCCATTTTGGGGGTAGCCGACTCAAGACAGAGCAAGAACAGAGAAAACACAAAACAACATAAAACAAAAAATAAACACAGATAAAAAACACAAACTCACACACATCCAGGTCACCCAGGAGAAGACCCAGAGACCAGGGTACCAAGGTCGCTCCAGCACTCCCCCGGCCCCTGACCACCCGGAGAGGTTCCGATCTCGGCAGGCAGACATGCAACGGAGCCAAAGCCACAAGCCCTCCCACCACACTTCCAGGCACACCCTTCATATTAATCGTCCCCCCGGGCCAGGCGCCTGATGGACTATTATCTAGTCGAACTTGCGCCCGACCCCTTACTCCAAATGACCACGTGTTCACTCAACTATTCACAAGCATTCTCCATTCACTCCTGTCCACCACCACTTCCCCTGCCTGAATCTATAGTCATTCCTCTATCATCCAAAGCCTTTTTTACACAGTCTCTCCATCTCAATGGGGGTCTTCCTGCCCTTCTATCTCCCCTTGTACCTGACTCACATATTCTCTTTGTAAGCCTTTCATCTCCCATTCGTTCAACATGACCATACCAGCTCAGCACCCTTCTGTCCACTCTGGCTGACAAATGTTCCTGCTGCCCGACTCTCCTACGTATCTCTTCATTCCTCAATCTGTCTCTACGAGTAACTCCACACATACTCCTCAAGCAGCTCATCTCCATCACATCCAGCCCTCTTTTCTCCTTTTTCTTCAGAGCCCATGTCTCAGCCCCATACATCACTGTTGGCACAACAATTCCTTGATACAGTGCACTTTTTACTTTCACTCCGAGATTTCTCGTCTTCCACATACTTCCCATTGCTCCGAAAACCTTCCTTCCTTCACACACTCTCTGTTTTACCTCCACTTCCATACCTCCACTCCTGCTTATCGTTCCTCCTAGATATTTAAAACACTCTACTTGTTTCAATATTTCCCCATCCAGTATTCCATCCCATTAGTATTGTATCCCAAATACTAGGCACTAGGAACATATACTAGGTGGTACGTGAGGGTTAGCTTGGTATCCCACGTACTGGGTACTAGGGACATATACTAGGTGTTAGGTGAGGGTTTGTTTTGTATCCAACGTACTGGGTCTAGGGGGAGGCAGCCCCCATCCATAATACTAGGATAGATTAGGTAAGGTTGTTAGGTTAGGCTAATGGGGATGGATGTAGTTTCCAGGTGTACGGTCGTCATGTTTACATAGGGCGATCGCCGCGGTTAACTTCGCGTCTATTTTGACAGTGATTTTTTCGGTTATTTGCCCCCTGCTGGCAATATGACGATGACATGACATGGGGGGTGAGGGGTGGCAAAGCCACCCCTCAATATATTGTATCCATTGGCATTCAAAATAGACGGGAACATGATTGCAAACGTCCGCCGCATTTGTCGATCGCCGTTGTTAAGTTCGCGTCTATTTTGACGGCGATTTATTTTGGTTATTTGCCCCCTGCTGGAAATATATATGATGATGCTGCTTATTTTACTCCCTCTCCCCTTCAGCTTTCGTCGTCGGCTTAACTAAATTTGCGTAGTTTTTCATTCCTCTTTCTATGTTTTTCCCATTCTGTTCTTATTCTGTCTCATTTGGTTGTCCTCCGGACGGCCTATATCATATGCCACCCTGGCCTGGCTAGGTTATTAGCTCCTGACCTGATTTGTGTCGGTTGCTGGTGCGGTCGAGCTGACTATGTTGAGGGGGGCTTTGCCCCCCCTGACCCCCCCCATGACATGTTGTCATCATCATATATATTGCCAGTAGGGGGCAAACAACCAAAAAAATTGCCGCAAAGCCCTTCCCTCAACATATTATTGTATCCAATGGCAGTCAAAATAGACGGGAACATGATCGCAAGCGTCCACCGTCGCCGTCATGTTTACATGGTCGATCGCCGCAGTTTGGTTAGGCCTGCCGCCTATTTGCCCCCTGCTGGCAAATTATATGATGATGACAATATGTCATGGGGGGTGTTTGCCCCCCTCAACATATTATTGTATCCAACGGCATTCAAAATGGACGGGAACATGATGGCAAGCTTCCGTCGCCGCTCTGCGTAGTGTAAACAATGGTGGCGGTACGCCCGAACTCTACATTCTGCCCGGCTAGGCCTATATTATAGGCTACAATAAATGAGTAGGCGAGGCTATTTTATCTATAGCCTAGGCCTAGTCTAATATTACAATTTAAGGTAGCATTCAAGTTGACTACAGCAGGACTTACCTTTGACCAGGTATAGGCTATCCTAGTGTTTACTAGGCCTATACCCCTTTGAAAGGACATTAGCCTAGCCTAACCTAACAACCTTACCTAACCTATCATAGTAGGCTATTATGGGTGGGGGCTGCCGTCCCCACACCCCGATTTTTGGTGTATTTGTCTATTTTGTCTGTGAAGTGGGTATTTTTTCAATTTGTCGATAGCTAAAATCCTTCATGCGGACAATAGCCTATGGAGAAAAATATGGCGAATCTATTGTTGCCTATTATCTCTAATAAATTGTTTCTCATAATGCTGCAGTAGTGTCGTTTAAAATACCAACCATTTAATTGTGTGCCTTTAAAAATGACCTAAATTAGGCTAGGCCTATACTGGAAGATTAGAAGAATCTTTAAGAAAGACTAGGTTAGGGTCATTGTCGTGCCAAAGCTAAATTATAGCCTAAATATAAAAGGAAGTGAATAAAATGAAATATGTAGGCTAGGCCAAGACTATTATATCCTAATTATATCCTAATGGTGTTAGTAAGCTAGGTTTATAATTATGGTCAGGTGTGAGAGGGATCTGTCTTGTGTGGGCCAATCGGCTTTCTGCAGACTCCCATACTCTGATGTTCTTATATTGATAGTAGAACACCGATAAAAGTACTCTGGTCTCACCTACCATAATTGCGAACCTCCAAATTCAGGTGGGGTTTATACTTCCTTTTTTTCTTCATCGGTTTGTTTACACGAAACAGCTGGAAGCACACACTATCAATTGTCACTTTAAAGGTAAAAGAAATATTGAGAGTGTAAATGAGAGGTTAAATGGAACAATTTTAGCGTCAGGCGAAAGCGATAAGGATATTCAGTTTCATGCTAAAAATGATGACTATATTGCTAATGATAGTAGTGATGGTGCAACGGAAGATGGAAATGTCGTTAGACAATGCTATTATGATAGCATTGACTGCAGTGAAATCGAAGAAAATAATAAGTTACTTAAAAACGATAGACAATTAGTTACAAAAAATAGTTATAAGTTGAGGGTATATTATACAAATTGTAGAAGTTTATGTAACAAAATGGATCAGCTTAGGGCAATTGTTAGCAAGGAAAATATAGACATTGTAGCGATTACAGAAACCTGGATAAATACTGACTCTAGACATCTATTAGCAGAATTTCATATGCCAGGCTATAATTTATTTAAATATGACAGAACAGACAGAAGGGGAGGTGGAGTTGCAATTTATGTCAGGGATACTTTAAAATGTTGCCTTAGATCAGATATTAAAACAAATAGCGAAAATGAAAGTGTGTGGGTAGAGATTAGCGGGGAAGGCGAGACAATTATTTTGGGAACCATATATAGGGCACCCTGTCTTTGTCGAAATTTAGGCAAATTATTATGGGAAGAAATCAGTAAGGCTTCTCAGAATAATAATGTTTGCATTTTAGGCGACTTTAATCTTCCAGGTATAGACTGGGTTAATCAAAATAGCAATAACGAATCCGAAGATTTTCTTGAAGTAGTTCTAGACAACTTTCTCTTTCAATTTGTAAATTCGCCAACTAGAGGATATAATATTCTTGACCTAGTTCTTAGCAACAGAGAAAATTGGATAACAAATTTAGAAGTGGGCGACCAGCTAGGGAACAGTGACCATAAATCAATATATTTATCTATAGAATTAAATCATAAACCAAAGGAAAATATGGTTCTTATCCCTGACTTTAGAAAAGCAAATTTTAGGGGATTAAAACGATCACTCAGAATTAAAGGGGAGGCAGGAGATTTAGATCAAGTAAGCCGATTAGTTCCAGCAGAACCGAGAGGTCAGGGCCGGTGGGTCACACAGCTGAGATAGTTAGACAACCAACTGAAAATTTAAATAGAGTTTATTATCAGTTCATCTCTGCCTTACAGAGCCAACAAGATAAATATATACCAAAAAGAAAATTTAGATCACATACAAACCAACCAAAATGGATGACAAATAAATTAGTAGATCTTATAGGTAGAAAGAGAGGTGTATACAGAAAAATACAGAAAGGCGAATTCCACCTTATTGGATATCACCATAACTTGTCGAGGCAGGTAAAGAAGGAAATTAGGAAGGAAAAAAGAAACTACGAAATCAAGGTAGCAAATGAATCTAAAAACAACCCTAAAGCATTTTATCAATTGTATAAATCTAAGGTAAAGGATACAGTAGGCCTCTTAAGAATGTCATAGGTGAGATTACAGATGATGAGTTAGAAATGTGCAATACTCTAAATAGTCATTTCCTTTCTGTTTTTACAAACGAAAATTTAGATCAAGTTCCAGTAGTCAACCAAGTTTTTAACGGTAGTATAGACGAAATATTAAGCACAGTTCAGGTGACGAAGTAATTAAGGAAATAGATAGACTAAAACCCCAGAAATCTCCAGGTCCAGATGAGGTGTATGCTAGGGTATAAGAATGCAAGGACGAATTAAGTTACCCATTAACTCACCTATTTAATAATTCACTAGCTTTAGGCTTAGTTCCTGATTCATGGAAGCTCGCAAATATAATTCCGATATTTAAAAAAGGTGATAAGTCCATAGCATCAAATTACCGTCCTATTAGTCTCACATCAATTATAGGGAAATTGCTAGAATCAATTATTGCCAGGAAATTTAGAAATCACTTAGATATGTTCAAGTTAATAAATCCCTCTCAACATGGTTTCACTCCAGGACGATCCTGCCTAACAAATTTACTCAGTTTTTTCTCCGAGGTTTATGAAGCGGTAGATAACGACAAGTCATATGATATAGTTTACTTAGACTTCAGTAAGGCCTTTGATAAAGTTCCACATGAAAGGCTGTTAAGGAAGATAGAAGGACATGGTATTGGGGGGATGCTACTCAAGTGGATTAAGTCATGGCTGATTGGTAGGAAACAGAGAATTAGTATAAATGGTGTAAAATCGGACTGGGGATTAGTTAAAAGTGGGGTCCCCCAAGGGTCGGTTTTGGGGCCCCTTCTCTTCATTATCTACATAAATGATCTCGACTCGGGCATAAAGAGTAGGATCAGTAAATTTGCTGATGATACTAAAATAGGTAGGATAATAGAGTCAGCTAGCGACAGGGAATGTCTTCAAAATGATCTCGATCACTTGCACGAGTGGTCCATAACTTGGCAGATGAGTTTCAATATAGACAAATGTAAGGTATTAAGGATTGGAAATCGTAATTTAGATGTTAAATACAAACTAGACAATGTAGAATTGGATAACTCAGAGTGTGAGAAGGATCTGGGGGTGCTCATTAGTAATGATCTGAAACCCAAAAAACAGTGTATAAGTGTTAGGAATAGGGCAAATAGAATTCTAGGATTCATATCTAGGAGTGTTAGCAACAGGACTGCTGAAGTTTTCTTAAAACTATACTTAGCTCTAGTAAGACCCCATTTAGACTATGCTGTTAAATTTTGGTGCCCTTATTATAGAATGGATATCGACCCTTTAGAGGCAGTCCAAAGAAGAATGACCAAAAAGATACGTAATATTAGAAATTTATCGTATGAGGAGAGGTTGAAAGTCTTAGGCCTGCACTCACTAGAGAGACGAAGATGTAGGGGAGACATGATAGAGGTATTTAAATGGATAAAAGGTTTAAATAAGGGCATAAGTTGGATTCCCATATGGGTGATATGGGCTGGGTGTGAATGGGAGCTGCTTCATGTGGGCCGCATGGCCATATGCAGTTTCTCGAGATCTTATGACCTTATATTGTTATGTAATTGGGGTTGGGTGTGACAGGGATCTGCCTTGTGTGGGCCGATCGGCTTTTTGCAGACTCCCATTTCCTTATGTTCTTATGTACATCATATTTAAGCATTTCCATAGGTCCTACAAGGTATTAAGTGAATATATCTGCGAGGCAGAGCAAGATTCGCCGATGCACGGTGCGGACAAGGTCTAAAACTTTCTTCATATTCACAAAACTAGATCACCTGCATTCAAAATGGCTACCGGGACAGGACTGAAAACGTTTTGGCTCAGTATGGTCGAATTTTTGAGGTATGAAAAGCACTCTGTGGCAAAATACAGATTTTTATAAAAACTTACGCGATTTTTGCGGTCGGTCAATAAATGTACCATTGTTTTGGGTGGCCTGATGCTACCTTTATCGCATAAATCTACCTATTACATGTTATATTCTATATATTTCAAAGTAAGATATGGTCACCATAAGAGTATCAAGTTGAAGCCAAAGCCATTTTCCGAACTACGATGTCTAATGGTAATTTTTTGTAATTACCTTGCAAATAATGGCTATAAATCGCGAATTGTGTAATAAATATGTGTTACATTTATTTATTGACATGCTTTTATGTAGTTTTCGTATATAATTGAAGATTAGTGTAATGGATTAAGAACTAAGAGGCCAGTCTTACTCATTCAATGAAGAAAAATGGCGGATTTTCGGTTTCTCGTCATATTTCAGGCTAATATGGAGAATGTAGCTTTAGTATCAGCATTTCCACACATGATTTACAATTGTGAATAACTGAACGTTGTGTATGACAACGAGGAGCTGCTTAAATTGGTGAAAATAGGATAATATTGAGACAATTCTGATGGCCTAACATCGACTTTGGTAAGTGTTCGAATTAAGTATTATTATGTGACCTAGGTACAAAATATGCATATATATGCAAAGCTGAAGGCTTTCCGAATCATATGTAGGGGGTATAAGAAAGATATGAATTAAATTACCAATGTTATATAGGTGGTACATACATCCGGTAATCCAGAACTTTCCACCATCCACCAATAAATTCGCCGTTTTGCGCCACTTTCACGAAGGTTCACCATGTTATTACATGGCTACCGTAAGCCGATTTTAGTGTTTTAAGTGACTTATGAATAGCTTAGAGTGTGCTCTTTATGAATATACCAATGAAAGTTATATACAGAAAGTTTTTATATGCGTAATGTGCAAATGAAAATCGGTATTTTTATTGACCGACGGTACTTTCATCAGCGTTTTACCTAGCCTATAGGTCACAAGCGTATTCAGAAAGTTTGGCCTAAAAATGGTCAATAATAGGCCTAGCCTAGGCCTAACTCAACTCAATGAGTGTCTTCTTGAAAATATCACATTTAGCCTAGGCCTAGGATAGAGTTTTATTTCCATCAAAACCGGAGAACAAATTTGATTGTATTTAGAAGACTTGGATCATGGTCAGAATAAAAGGTAAAATTCTAGTTTCACGTACACAGCGACAAAAGGGAGGCGCCGTTGTAAAGGCATAGCTTCCCGACCAACTATGAAGATCAGGGAAATTGCTGGGTAAAAGACGTAATATAATGATAATAAACTACATTAACGACATTAGCCTAACCTAACAACCTTACCTAACCTAACCTAGTATTATGTAATAGCTATGGTGCCGCATATGGGGAGATTTTTTTTTTTTTTTTACAATAGGTATAATTCCTTATAATGCATTTCCGCCGCTTTGGACATATATAGGAATTAAGTATGGTATATGACAACTCTAAAGTAGCCATAGAAATTTATGAATATGCTGTGAAAGCGAAACTAGAATTAAACCAAAGGCTATTAGGTTTGATCATGGATGTGTGCAGATACGCGTGTATGGACTGAATTTCTGAAATTCACTCCAGTTCCCAACCAAGTGAAAACGAAAGTTAGCGAATATATGTAAACAAACCCCTTCCAGGGTTGTTCGTGAGCAAACGAAGGGGACATCTAAGTATCCGGCCCTGAGCTGGTAAACAAACGAAAACACAAACTCGGCACAATTTCAATTAGTATTTTCATAAAATATATATAAATATATATATATAAATATATAAAGCTCAAATACATACATCATATTTGGATATACTTCGGATGAGGAATCTCTGAGTTTAATAAGATAAGCTGTATGTGCACGATTACATCCAATAGTGAAGTATATACGAACTATTCAAAGACACGAAAGCGATAAATATGTAAGTCAGTGTTGCCAATAGAGCTACTTTAATGATAACGCTACATCTTAAAACTTCAATTTAGCTACCATTTTCCCATAACTCCCAGGGATACTCTATTAATATCTAGAACCATTATACATTGTAAAACATGCAAAACAAAACAACAACAAACATTCCAGAGTTACCAAAACTCTTTAGAAATTGCAGCATTATTCTACCATTGTTTGACTATGTAGCAACATGCTAGCGACTTTTGAGAAAGGATCTAGCGGTATTTTGTGGTGGGTGGGAGGGAGGGAGGCGTTGAATGTAGCTCTAAAACATGACGTCACTCACCATCTGCGCATCCGGGAGGGAAGTGGTGGTTGCAGTACAAAGGAGTACAAAGGAAATCAAGCAACAACAGGTCTAGTAACCCTTCTAGGTTGCTTGTCCTACAAAACACTGAGGATCAAGTGTCCAAACAGTGGTTTAGAGTGGGTAAGGGAACATTGGAAAGGGAATTACTGCCCTGGAACTAATGTCCGTGGCAGGATTAGGAAGTTAGTAGAGGACAGATGGGTTAGTAACTGAGGGGGGGATAAAATAAAGTTATTCATTTACAAACGCAGTCAGTCGCGGGTTTGATGAGAGATATTTGTCTAGGCGGAGTTTAAATGAATCAACGGTGATGCAGTCTATAACGTCTCGGGGAAGCCCATTCCACAAGTTGACAACTCGATTGAAGAAGAAATTCTTAGATTCGTGCGAGTTAAAAGATTTACCAATAATTTTGCAACCGTTTCCCCGCGTGTAATTAGATTGGTCGATAGTGAAGTACTTACTACAGTTCATATTGTCGATGCCTTTGATGATTTTGAACACTTGAATTAAGTCACCTCTTAATCTGCGCAGGGTTAAAGGAAATAGATTTAATTCTCTAAGACGCTCTTCGTATAGTTTGTTCTTTAGGCTAGGTATCATTTTGGTAACTCTACGTTGAACTCGTTCTAGCTTGTTTATATCTTTTTGGTAATAAGGGCACCAGGATTGAACGCAGTATTCCAGAAGAGGGCGGACTAAGGAATTGTAAAGGGTTAGGATAACTTCTTTGGATTTATGCTCAAATGACCTGCCTATAAAGCCAATTATTTTGTTTGCCTTCTTAACAACTTCTGAACATTGTTGACTCGGTTTTAGGTTACTCGATATTGTTACTCCCAGATCGGTTTCTCTGTTTACATTCCTAAGCTGAGTGCCATTCATCGAATAGTTTGCTTTCTCATTTAGGTATCCGACATGTAGTATTTTACATTTATCCGCATTGAAACTCATTTGCCAAATTTGGGCCCAACATGACAATTTATCTAGATTGTGTTGTATATCGTCACCTTGTTCTTTTGAGAGTACGCTATTTGCAATTTTTGTATCGTCAGCAAATTTTGAGATTGTACAGGTGAGACCCTCATCTATGTCGTTGATGTAAATTAGAAAGAGAATTGGTCCTAGTACCGATCCCTGGGGTACCCCGCTACTTACATTGGTCCATTTATATGCCTTACCATTTATGACTACCCTTTGCTTTCTGTTGCTGAGCCAATTTTCTATCCATTTCAACACACCGTCTTGTATTCCATGCGCTTTTAGTTTTAGCAGTAAACGTTTGTGGGGAACTTTGTCAGAGGCCTTTTGAAAATCAAGGTATATAATATCTACAGCTTTACTCTCATCGTAGAGGTTGAGGATATCGTGGAAGAAGTCTAAGAGGTTTGTTAAACAGGAACGTTTTTTAAGTATCTTTAAGTATGTTATTTTCCTCTAAGTGATTTACGAGTCTGTCTCGTATGACCGTTTCTAGGATTTTACATACAACTGAGGTTAAGCTAATTGGACGATAGTTACTGGGTAGGGATTTGCTACCTTTTTTGAATATCGGTGTTACGTTGGCTAGCTTCCACTGATCAGGCATAGTTCCAGACTGCAAGGATTTATTGAATAGTAATGTCAGTGGTTTGGAGAGCTCATCCTTAGCTTCCTTTAGAACTCTAGGCGAGATTGTATCAGGTCCTGGCGTTTTATTTACCTTGAGTTTATCTAAACAATTCAATACTTCTCTCTCTGTAACGGTGATATTGCTTAGATCATCTGAATTATCAATCTGAATCGGCGATGGTGTAGGGATATCACTGAGGTCTTCGGTTGTAAAAACTGATGCAAAGAAGTTATTGAGGGCATTACTCATTTGTACTTCGTCTTTGGTGTATTCTCCATTTTCATCGACTAACGGTCCAACAGTTGAAGTAACTACTTTTTTCTTTCTGATATAACTATAGAATTCTTTCGGGTTTGTTTTACTTTGATTCGCAATATATAACTCTAAGGTCTTTTTACTTTGCTTAATTAACTTTTTGGCTTTGAGTCGTAGCTCTACAAATTTCACCCGTTCTTCGTCATTTTGTGAGGATTTTAATCTATCATTAGCACATTTATTAGCAAGCAGGCAGTTTGAAATATCTTTATTCCACCATTTGGGCTTATTATTATGGCCTGGACGCCGTATTTTCGATGGTATGCAGTCTTGCACTGACTTTAGGTAAGTAGTTTCGAATAACTTCCAAGATGTATTTATGTCGTTATTGTTAATTAAAAAGCTCCAGTCAGTTTCTATAAACATAGCTCCAAGTTTATGGAAGTTTGCTTTCTTGAAATTAGGGACTTTTTCGATGCTACTATTTGGTTCGTTATTAGTAAACTTTAAAGTGAAAGTTATCGTACGATGGTCGCTGTTACTGAAAACATCACCAACATTCAAATTCTCTATCAATTCTTCTTTTGTTGCAAGTACAATGTCAAGAACGTTATTACCACGGGTCGGTGTTTGAACAAATTGATAAAGCGAACTCTCTTGCAAGTTCGTATACAAGTCATGTCCGGAGTGTGAAGTAAGAGTATCGCCCCACTTGGTCACAGGTAAATTAAAGTCACCAAAAATTACGGTATCTTGTGAGTTACTTACATCTGCAATTTGTTCGTAAATTTCTCGGTCAGTTTGCACTGATTGAGCTGGAGGTCTGTATATTAACGCAAGTATTATTTTTGTACCTTTATTATTCTTTATTAGCACAAAAGATGTGTCGACGTTCACAATTTGAGGTTTTGACACGAGGTAAAGGTTTTGACACGAGTGTTGCCAGTTGTAACGCTACATATTACCGCTAAATGTAGAGCTATTTACTTCAATCTAGCAGCCATTTATTTTATATCTAGAGACATTTACTAGGGATAATTTGAAAATTTCAGACATTCTAGTCATCCTACATTGTAAAATTTGCAAAACAAACAAACCAAAACTCTTTAGAAATTGCAGCATTATTCTAACATTGTTTGACTATGTAGCAACATGCTAGCGACTTTTGAGAAAGGACCTAGCGGTATTTTGTGGTAACACTTAGGGTTGAAGGAGGGTGGTTAAAATACGAGTCACATGGGCAATTGCCAAAACTTTAAAGGTCCATACCATTGTTATTAAACAAAGCATTTGGCAAAGGGAGGAATTGTTAAAAACCTTAGCCAATACTCTGTCATTCACCAAAAATAAATTTGAATTATCATTATTATTTGGTAGGGTAGGTATGTATAGGTAGGTTGGCTAAATAATTGCTGGAATTCGTAGGGACTCGAACTGTTTTGAGAGAGTTAAATACAAAAAAAAAATATAGATCTGAATAATAAAGTGACTGTTATTAAGCAAAACTGGGGGATGTGTGGAAGCCTATAGACTGTAGATGGTAAACTTTGTGTGGGTAGCGAATACGGTTTTAAAGTAATTTAAGAATAGACAGTTTTCAATGCTGCGGCCAAACTATTCCACCCATTTATATTCTTTTGGTATCAAAACGTTCGGAATCGCGAGCCTCACCCAACTACGCAAGCATGGCTTTGATCATCGGCGTAGTTTTCAAGATGTGGAATTTGAGGTTTTTTCAAGATTGCCGGAAAAAAAAACACGTGCAAAAGCAAAACCTTCTCTATAACATTTGCGGAGCATTAGTAGGGGAGTCCGTATGCCAAAGCCCAGTCGTTTCCTATGAGTGGGAGAGACAGTATTTAGGTGTCAAGTTTTTCGGGAAATCGGCTGCCACGGACCTGTTTGGCCGCCATGCCGGATGTTCAGCATATCAAAAGTTGTCCAATACAAAAACGCACCTCTTGTGAAAGTTTGATCCTGATCCAAAAAGCGGTTCTGGAATTAATGCGTCGAAACCGGCGTGTAAGAAGAATTTGGATGAAAAACCGGGTTTAATGATTACAATAGGGGTTCCTCGTAGGGGTCGAACCCCTAATAAATAAATAGAAGGTCCTACCCCTTTCCCATTCTTAAATAAGCCATTTTAGATTTACAGAAGAGCGACCATTACTTCTGCATGTCCACAAACATTCCAGTAATGTAAGCATGTTTCCTTCTATTTTTTTTTTATCTTCTTTTTTCATTTTTTTTTTTTTTATTAAAGTGACATTAACATAGTGAAGTCATATCTAGCTTGTTTTAGTCCCCTTATAGTTTTATCTTATTGTACCTCACTAAATTCAGCCTAGTTGCTCCCCAATTCCGCTCTCTGCCACGGCCATTTCAAAGTCCAGGCCTCTCACCCTTGTCATCTGTAGCGGGGAGGACCTTGTACCCCTGAAACACAGGAGTGCAGACTTGAGAAGAGAGAAAGAGAATCGGCATTTCATCCAAGTTATGACTTGGCTTCTATGATGGCGCTTTTTTCCCGATATTTGTTCAGATAATTTGGCATGGAAAACTTGCTGAAGAGGACATTCCTCCCGACGATGAGGGAGGAGTACAGTTCCCTTGCTTGATCCCTGTCCAAAATTATTTCTCCATAAGGTGTTTCTTCTCACTTTCGTTTCTCAAGTATGCCGCTTTGAGTCCTCGTTCACGATATGTTTGTGCTGTTGGATTAAAGATTCTAATGTCGAGAAAAGCACGTCCCCTCGTCCAAAATCCTCGAGCACTTACGTCCACTCTTGCTGCATTTGAAGTATTTGCAGTGTTGTGGGCCAAACATTGTCCGTCCATAGGCAGAAGGTCAGTTTCGATTATGACATCATGGCACACCTCGTCCAGCATTTTGTGCAGTGATATCTCGTACTTCGTCATGCCGGATACAGATGAATCCTCCTCTCTTACAGCTTATTTTGTTATTATTATTTTACCACATGCACATTTCAGCAGCAGGTTCGAAACTGGCCACCCATACCTTAAGGCTATAGAATCATTGAAATATTGTTTATTTAAGCTGAAGCCTTTTTCCTTGCTTGGTAATAAAGTGAGCCAATTTTTAGCCGCCGTGTCTTGTGTCATCTCAACTCTCATTTTCAGTTTTTCACTACATTTGGTCTTAATTTGTTCTGGCTATGTTTCTGTCTCTCTTCTCTGCTCTTCGTAATTTAATGCCTTGCATTTCTTTGTTCATCTTCGTCTACCTTATCATTTTCATTTTGCTCCCGTATTTTTTATGTCAGAGACGTAGTAAGTTTAAGGGAATTCTGGTACTCGTAAGGTGCAGCCTCCACTGGGTTTATGATCCCCATACCTCCGAATTTGGCGGAAGAGCTAACAGATCTCTTAGCACTTGCGTGACACCTTGCCTCTCTGCTAAAGCAAGTATGAATGCTTCTCTGATTACTTCTTCCAGTGGTTGGAGCAACTGTCCAATGTCAGGCACTGTTCTCTTAAGAAAGGTCCATCTGTGTTTAATACAATATGTGAAAGCAGTATATGCAGCATGTGGTTCAGATTTCGCAATGTCTGCCAGGGTTCTCACTTCCTTTCCCAATTCCTGTACATTTTTTGTACATAGACTCTCCTGCATTCCTCTGTTCCTATTACCACTCTCAAATGGCATTGAGTCTCCTTTGTAATGTTCACTCCTGTCCCATCAAAAATCCACACCGCTTCTTCATATAGGTCTTCTTTCACAATTAGTACAGATTTACTTGGATTAGGATGGAACCCAATGACTGAGCCAACCGATTGTACTCTCCGTCACCAATCTTTGAGATCCCGTATTCTTTCTGCACCTGTGAGGTCATCAGCATGTGCCACTTGTTTCACTTGTGTTTCCTCATGCTTTAATTTCTGCTGCAGAATAGATAGTGCCAGAATGTACATTGCCATTACCCCTGGATATCCTTGCTTTGTTCCAGAATTTGATTTGAGCATTTTCATGTGTTTTCAGTGCCTTTCTCCATATGTCTCCACATATATTCTCATATATCACAGGGTCTGGAGGAACATATTCCCCTTCTAGTATGGCCTCATCACTTGCTGGTTTTGCTTCTGGGTGTTTTTCCTTGAGCAGGTCCAAGATGTCTTGATTCACTTCAAGCAACCAAGTTGAGGCTTCCCCAGAGACTATTCTGACCGCTTGTGCCACTTTACCAATGCTCATATATGCTATTTCACACTGATTGTGCTATATCATCTGGTTTACCCTTTCTACATTATTTTGTGTTCAGTCTTTGTTGGATTGCTCTTACTTGGCTAAGAATGTTGTCTAACTCAACGTCTTTCCACCATTCCAATCTCTGTTTCATCACTTTAGTGTTCTCATTCAGTTTTGCCTTTGTTTTTTTTCTTTGAAGGAACAACTGAGGAATGAAAGAAGCTATCTTGATTGCCACGTGCACCAAAGGGGCATCCTGTACATAACATAAGAACATACGCCTGAGTTCCCCGAGCACGTCTTTTGTGGCCTCACAAATCGATAGTTCAAACTTATTATGTTGCCATTGTATCACTTCCGTATAAATTTCATTCACTAATGCTGTGAGTCTGTCACCAGTGTCCCATCTGTTCACCACCATTCATGTTTACATTACGAGGTCGTTCGTTCTCTTCACGAATTTCAATAATCTCCCTCTCATTATCTTTGTTTACACCATTTTCATTATTTTGTTCCACGCCTCTGTTGATTTGCGAATTATATATTCCTGCATTTTCTTCTGCAGGTTGCAGTTGTTGATTTTTAATACCGACATTTTCTCTAACAGGGTTTACTTGTATCTATCTATCTATTGCCTGACGCCGTGATCCCCGAAGGGGTGGCCACGAACAAACTGCCCCCATGCACCTCTGTCCCCAGTCAGTCGACGCCCCTCCCCCCAACCAGCACCGCCTTCGTTCATGTACTTCCTCACTCCATCCTTCCACCTCTCATTCGGTCTACCTCTCCCTCTCTGTCCCTCCACCTCGCTCTCGTACACCCTCTTAGTCATTCTCTCGCTTTCCATACGTTCCATATGGCCGAACCATCTCAAGTTGTTCCTTTTCACACTTTCCAGCACATCTACCTCCGCACCACACCTCCTTCTTACTTCCTCATTAGTCTGTCTATCCCTCCATGTAACTCCGCACGCACTTCTTAAGTAATTAATTTCCACTGCTCTCACTCTTGGTCTGAGTCTCTCAACCAACGTCCATGCTTCGCTTCCGTAAGTCAGTGTCGGAATTACCACACTGTCATGCAAAGACTTCTTCACTTCCATACTGACCACCCTATTTCTTGTTACTGCTTTCAGCGTTCCTACAACCCTCTTCCCCTGTTGTACCCTCTCTCGCACTTCTTCATCCATAGTCCCATCTTTACTCAACACACTGCCCAGATACTTAAAAGAGTTGACGATCTCCATAGCCTGACCGTTCAGCTTCACCTAACACGCTGTGACTTCACCCATTTCGAAGACCATAACCTTGCTCTTCCCTGCATTTACCTTCAAATTCCGTTTTTCGCACACTGTTCCAAACTCATTTACCAGACCCTGCAACTCCCATTCATTATCACTCATCAGAACTGTATCATCCGCAAACAGCAGTATAGGTAGCTTCCACTCAATTCCCTCCCTTTTCAGCGATACACCAACATCCACTGCTCTTGATAGTATTTCTTTCATGACTCCATCCATATATACAGTAAACAACCACGGGGACATCACACACCCCTGTTTCAAACCAACATTCAAGTCAAAGAACTCGCTCTGCTCACTCTCCATACGTAGTGCCGCCTTTGCACCCTCATACATGCTCTTCACTGCTTTCAGCAACTTGCCATCTACTCCGTATATTCTAAGTACTTTCCACAAACCTTCTCTATCCACTCTGTCATAGGCCTTCTCCAAGTCCATAAAGGCAACATACACCTTTTTTTTCTTCTCCAGATATTTCTCCACAACACAATTCAGGGTAAAAATCTGATCTACACATCCTCTTCCCTTCCTAAAACCTCCCTGCTCGTCGCCTATTAATTTCTCCGTTCTCACTCTCACTCTCTCAATCACTACCCTACTGTATACCTTCCCTACTACGCTTAGAAGACATATTCCTCGGTGGTTACCACACACTCCTCTTTCCCCTTTGCCCTTATATAGGGGGACTATTATGCCAGTCTTCCAGTCATTGGGTGCACTCCCCTTTTCCCATGCTAGTTTGCACATTTTCCATACCCATTCGATCACTATCTCACCACCATACCTCAACATTTCCCCACACACTCCATCTGTTCCTGGTGCTTTCCCCAACTTCACTCTTTTCATGGCGTCCCATACTTCTGACCTCCTGATCCCCACCTCCTCCTCCCCTACTTCTCTTCTTCTCCCTCCCATACCATATCCAGCTATGTTTGCTGGCTCTTCATTCTTGTAAAGCCCCATTAACTACAATGTATCTTTCAAGGTTCATATGTATCACATCATTCATTGTATTTCGTCTTTCAACAGGATTATTCCTCGACTGGGACCGAGTTAATGACATGTTGTTTTATTACTACATTTTCTACCTACCTACTGTAACTTTGATGTGGGTAAGAATGAAAGAGGGAAGCAACGGAGCTTGGTGTGTGACTTTCAGTTTATTAGATGTCAAATGATACTAAAATACATGTATTCCGCTGCAAGGAGACTGAAAATGTTGTTCGATATTTAATTGAACACGCATTAATAAATAAGCGTAGTATTGAAACAAAAATGAAAAGAAAACAAACGAAACAACACAAGTATTGTAGTGAAAACAGAAATTAACTATAAAAACACAAGTGTCAAAATAGTCCTAAAGAATACAAAAGGATAATGTTAAAAATCAGCCATTAGTTTGAGAACAAACTCCTGGGTATCAGAACGCACCCAGCATAACAGCAAATTACACCTTATTTTAAATAGTATAGTTAGTTATAAGGTAGTGTGATACTTTTCACATGAAATATACCACTTCCAGTTCGATTTAAGCAATCTAATTTACACAACTCCGGTAGGAAACCTTATGCTGTCAATTATATTTATTTTGTAATTAATGTACGTTTATACTTTTGTTATTGATTAATTAATGAATTAGTTTATATACTTATGGTTTACTTATCATTATCTAGTTTTAATTTATAAATTTGTTGCTCTACTAACAATCTTCCTGACTGGGTCATAAATCATATGAAACCTTACGTAATACAATCGGCATGTTACCCTAAAGCTAGATAACTACTTCAAATAGAACGAAAGAAACCTCGGCATTTGACACCGCATTACATTCTAAATATTCCTAACTTTAAATAGAAACCAGCCAACTGCGTCTTACGATTAATTCAATTTCAGGAACAAAATATGTACAAAATCTTACAGGAAGAGGGGGGGGGGGGGGATGTGTGGGTAAGGTGGTAAGGGTGAGTGTTTGTGGTAACTATGCCTACCCCACTACCTATCTCTCTCTCTGGACAACCACTACTCCCTCACACAAATACACAATATGCAGTTTCTCAAGAATCTGCAATGTCTTTATCGACCATATGATCAGCAAGGCAGGCCCATGTTGTTCAGGGCCAATACACTAACTTCATGGGTCCAACCTCTAGTGAAGCATTGTATCCGAAACCCCCACTGATATTATTCAATACAAATCCCCCCCATCGATTTAGATAAGCACAATACCTAAATACACTTATTTTCTCCTTTACATTCTCTTCCCATACAGTGCCTTAGAGGGGTTGGGTGAGTGGAGGAGAGGGGAGGGTGGCAGGAAGGTGGGAGTGTTGTGGTCAGCTCGGTTTATGACACCTTCCCACTTTTTTTTCTTCAAAAGACCTCCGTCTACGTATTGTGAAAAACCTGTTATCCTCCGGTAAATTATAAATTACGGGGGTTAGTAAGTGAAGTGAGAGAAAGTGAATTATATGATGGATACATGTTTTTCATAATACGTGTTGCTAGCCCCAAAAGCTCGAGCAACTGTGGTTTTCAACCATCCGACGCATCTCCTTTTATTTATGTGCATCAAACATGTAAAATTCAAATAATGCTTATTTCTAAACCCTATCGTGGAAAGACTATGGATACACCTATCCTGCCCGGGCCTCACACGACGGCATGGCCCAGTCGTACTGACCTCATGACGCTGGTGGCATTGCCCCGGAGGATTGCCATCCCTATTCTTTGATTGAGCCAGAGGGTTTCCCGGGGTTCTCCTGAAACTTCTCTGATATTGCGGCCTATTTCATTCACCATATTGAAGGTGGTAGGGCCTAAGACTCCTGAAGTTTCGAATGCCAGAGGCTCGAACTGATGACTTCTGGCTATGACTTGATATTTTTCTCGCTTTCTAGTTTCTGCTATCTGGGCGGCTTCACCTGCTTCGTTGGCGCTTCTGGTAACGTTGGTTATTGAGGAAGTGGCCACACATGTGGCATCCCTCACAAGCCACCGGCCATTCTTGTAAGGGAAAGTGGTCATCCCATCTGGCCGTTTGCCGTCTTCTCTGAGAAGTCCATGTGGTTCAAGGATTGATGCACAGTTAGCACTCTGCAGGGCCCATTTTATGACATCATTTAGTGCTGAGTGTCTTGGCAGGCGGCCTGCGCTGTGACTACATGACAAGGCATGGTATCCTTGAGCATCCATCAATGTTCCACATGACACATATCTCCAAGCGCTGGTCTTATGAAGAGGCTTCCATTATTTTATCTTTCCTCTCCTAGTTGTGAGATGGAAAAGGGAGGAAAGAAGGGGTTGGGGGCGGGAATGGATAGTGGGGGGTACCCGAGGGTGAGCAGTGTTGGATGGTGAGGGTCAAGGGGAGAGGAGAGAGGGAGGCATGATAGGCACCGTGTCCTTAGGTTGTGTAGGTCTCCCTCACAGCCTGGCACAGTGCCCTTTAAATTTATACCTCTTTTTCACTAGTTATTTGATTTTGGCTAGAATGAACTCCAGAATTCCACCCAACTCCAACTCACCATAATTTCCCACTCACCCTGATTTAGGTATCACCACTTTATCACAAACCCTTCCCTTACCAAGTTGCTATTCACCACGGAGAAATAAATGTGAACGTCCTCTCCCATCAAAGTCCACACACACACACTGTTTAAGCTATAATATGTCCGCCCAAACCCCCATCAATCTAAATTAATAAACAAAATTTTAAAAAACATATCCCGGCTGAAATCCAATTTCTTTGAAGTTGCAGAGTCGCTATCACTCTCCCAGAAAATTATTCAATACTTGAATGGGATAAAGTGTCTTATTATCGCCACATAAATAAGAGAAAACGTTTTGATATTTCCAAGGTAATGTTTTGCATTATTAGTTTGACACCTTGACATCTTTAGATTGGTGAGGGCACCTCATTCTGTTGTCGTTTCTATCTGGGTGATCGATACAAAATCTTTATTTTAACCCGGCAAATATTATAGGCGTTCCAGAAGTGTCTGCTAGGCGAAGGCGATAGGGCTTCCTTAACACCTTACGAGCGGCCTAGGCGGTAATTTATATGTACCGCCCAGCGGGGTGTTTTTACCCTAAATAGGGTTGTTTATGTGATCATTTTCATGCCTAAATAAGACCCAGAGCGTAAAACAAGTATCTATCCCTGAAAGGGCATAAACGGAGCTTTCCAATGACACCCCAACCATCCTTGTACAACCACTGGTTTTCTTGCAACGATCGCGCAACACGAGTGCAAAAACCATGTAATTAGGTACTTTCCCTACATAATTCCCTGTGTAGCGAGTGTGAGGGGGAATGGAAGGGTGGTTTTCACTTCAGTTGGCCCACCGCGGTGGTGTGCGGCGGTCATAGCCTTACTACGCTCCTCACACCGCTCAGCTCTCTCTCTCTGCAACATTACGTGCTGAAAATGGCACACGACATAAGTTGTGAACCGCCACTTAGTCCAAATTTATTTCACACGACATAAGTTGCGCGCCGCCAATAAAGAGTTAACAAATACACACAAGAAAATGCCCCAGTGCCAGTGAACTGGAAGCAATATGTGATTAAGTGGTATGTCTCCTTACCTCCTCCTGCCTTCCCCTAACATGTTATAAACATAAATGGCGCTCTCCTCAGGTTAAGAAAAACAAACATGAAATATGTATAAGTCCAGCTTGAACGTAGAATTTGTGTTTATTTATATATTGAAGGCAGGGCTGGATTTTGTTTTGTTTTTATTTATTTATTTATATATACAGTATATGTTTAGCTTTAGGTAGGTAGTTATTTAGGTAGGGGGCAAACTAGAAACAAATGTTAGGAAATTATGACAACTATGAAAACTAAAAAAATATGAATTATCATAACTGTAGTATAAATTCTACATTTACAGTAACTGAATGATATATATATATATATATATATATATATATATATATATATATATACAGTATATACAGTATATATATATATATATATATATATATATATATATATATACATATATATATATATATATATATATATATATATATATATATATATATATATATATATATATATATATATATATATATATATATATATATATATATATATATCCAGCAATCCCTCAAAAACAAACGTAAAGAAGCCATGCAACACTTATCTTCAGATCTAACTACTATTCTAGTTGGGGCAGAGAAAACCTTGTTACTTTTAATGCTCCTAAAACCCAATGTCTTCATCTTACTACCCGTTCAGAACTCCCAGAGGACTATCTCTTACGATTTAACAGTACAAAAATCAACCCTTCAACTTCTCTCAATATTCTCGGTGTCTCTTTTTCTTCTGCTCTTACTTAGAAGGATCATACTACCAGTCTTGCTAAGGCAGCCTCACAGAAGCTGGGTGTGCTCAACCGCCTCAGGGGGTTCTTTACCCCTGCACAGCTTCTTGCTCTGTACAGGGGCACAGTGCGTCCTTGTATTGATTATGGTTCACATGTGTGGGGAGGATCCTCTCACACCACACTCCTAGACAAAGTAGAAAGGAAAGCCTTTCGTATCATTAACTCACGCCCACTCACCAACTCTCTGCAATCTCTCTCTCTCTTCGCCGCAATGTTGCATCTCTCTCGCTATTATAATAATTAATGTTCCTCAGAGCTTTCCCAGTGTATACCACCTCCTCTTCGTAGGGTACGTAGTGCCCGTCTTGCAGCACAATCCCACCCCTACTCTGTGGAACTCTCCAACCCAAGAGTGAAACGTTATTCTCAGACTTTCTTCTATTCAACTGCTGAGCTCTGGAACTCTCTCCCAGAATCAGTCTTTCCATATGACTTAAATTGCTTCAAACTCCGTGTGTCCAGGCATTTTGGCTCGAACGTCCCTTGATATTGGCCCTGTCGCTTATTCAACTCTGGGGGAGGCACTCAATACAGGCAGTTCTTCCCTTTTTCTCCCTCACTCACATAGAAAAACAAAATGTATGATGCCTATATTTTGATACTATTTGGAAATTCTTATCAGAGAAATTATGATCATTCTCATGGGAGTGATTATGGACCGCAGGAAATGCCATATTTTGTAAAATTCTACCTGTCCTGTAACTTTTGCCAATATGATCGTATGTCCTTATCTTGAATGAACGGCTAGTACATTCAATATGCCCAGCATTCCAGCTAGGACAAGTACATTGGTAAACGATATTCGAACATAGAGGGTCTAGCACACAGTCTTTGAAAAACAGAAAATAACCAATGTTGGAGTCATTAGTTAAAATAACCTTAAAGTAAACTGTGTGGAATGAATGATTTAAAATACTTTGTGGAATTTTCCGAAATTCTTTACTAATATTACCATTACCTAATCTTACCATTGATATACTCAATTAATTAATTTAGGAACATCATACTTGGGTTCACTGCCTCCGTATTGTTTGGCATACACAAAATGTCTTTAAGATACTGTTGGAAAGATCCTCCTTATAATTATTATTAACAAAGTAGTCCCTTAATTAGGTTATCTCCTCGTGAAGTGTGACATAATTAGAACAAATTTCATAAGCTCGATCCAGCAAAGTGTTAATAGAATTAATTTAGTAAACTTTATGGAAAAAGCTGAACCAGGTAAGACTCTGTCCCATATGAGTTGGCGTTCTGTAAACGCCTGTACATGATCCATCTTTAGTTTATGTTATGAGGACATCCAACAAATTCAGAGATTCATTGTTTTAAGAATTACTATCAAGAGCAGTGGATGTTGGTGTATCGCTGAAAAGGGAGGGAAATGAGTGAAAGCTACCTATACTGCTGTTTGCGGATGATACAGTTCTGATGAGTGATAATGAATGGGAGTTGCGGGGTCTGGTAAATGAGTTTGGAACAGTGTGTGAAAAACGGTATTTGAAGATAAATGCGGGGAAGAGCAAGGTTATGGTCTTCGAAAGGGGTGAAGTCACAGAGTGTGAGGTGAAACTGAACGGTCAGGCTATGGAGATCGTCAACTCTGTTAAGTATCTGGGCAGCGTGTTGAGTAAAGATGGAACTATGGATGAAGAAGTGCAGGAGAGGGTACAACAGGGGAAGAGGGTTGTAGGAACGCTGAAAGCAGTAACAAGAAATAGGGTGGTCAGTATGGAAGTGAAGAAGTCCTTGCATGACAGTGTGGTAATCCCGACTCTGACTTACGGAAGCGAAGCATGGACGTTGGTTGAGAGACTCAGACCAAGAGTGAGAGCAGTGGAAATGAATTAGTTAATAAGTGCGTGCAAAGTTACATGGAGGGATAGACAGACTAATGAAGAAGTAAGAAGGAGGTGTGGTGTGGAGGTAGATGTGCTGGAAAGTGTGAAAAGGAACAACTTGAGATGGTTCGGCCATATGGAACGTATGGAAAGCGAGAGAATGACTAAGAGGGTGTACGAGAGCGAGGTGGAGGGACAGAGAGGGAGAGGTAGACCGAAGGAGAGGTGGAAGGATGGAGTGAGGAAGTATATGAACGAAGGCGATGCTGGTTGGAGGGAGGGGCATCGACTGACTGGGGACAGAGGTGCATGGTGTTTGTGTTTGTGTTGTTTGTGTATATAGTTGAAAAAACATTCGTTGTCATGGTCCTTCCTAAAGATAAGAAACATATCGTCAACGTACCTTTCGTATCAAATAGGTTTAAAAGTAAGTGGACTGTTATCAAGCCATTGAACCTCCTTGTTGCATAGGAAAGCATTAGCGAAAAGGAGGCCTAAACCACTTCCCATAGAAACACCATCGGTTTGACTATATAGATTAGTACAGTATAATAAAACAAATACACAAAAAAACACACACACACAAGATTCTGAAGTGACAGTTCTAAATAACTTCCTCATTATGTATTTAGCTATACCAAAACATACATTGAGCTCGTAGTTCTCCAACATTATGATCTAACGTACCCTTGGATTATATGGTACTCTTGAAGATGGCTTAATGTAGGCCGAAAATTCGAGAATAAAGATGGGTCCAGGCGTCTTATCCATACTTATCCTACATATATATATATATACTGTATATAATAATGGTGCTTACACACTCAATGTTATTGTTGTTACATTGCTATTTGTTTCTCGTTTACTTTCTTTGCCTTAATTTTTAATCGTTGTTGACATATACAGTCACGGTCACACATTTGGTATGAATTAAGCCCTGGAATTGATAATGCTAGTCTCCGAAATGTATATGTCAAGCAAGGAAATAATAATGAGATTAATTTTAGATAATGGACGCTTCAAAGTCCACAATTGTACCATTTATGTCTGAATTGCTATGGTTTACTATTTCCCTTTTCACCAGTTTCTACCTCCTTCCCCAGTCTCTTCTTCTTCCCTCGTTCTGCAACATTCTTACACTTTCTACCCTTTGTATTTCTTTTCTTCTCCCCCCACCTCTCTCTTTGTTCTCTCCATCGACCCTCCTGCCTTCTATTATATTCTGCCCTTTTTACAGAGATGGATTACTTTTATATCTGTAGTTTTTGTTTTACTTATGTTTCACCAACCATATTTCGATAAATTATCTATAAAGAGTTGTTTACTACTACTACTACTACTACTACTACTACTACTACTACTACTACTACTACCACTCAGCCTGTGCATCCCCCTTATGGACCCTAAACAAGGTCAGAACAGTCATCAAAGCGCCCGACTTGGTAGTCATTCAGCTACTTCCTATTCCGGGGTAAGCACTCATCATCGTGAATTACTACTACTACTTTGATTTGTATTTAATATTGTACATACATTATATTTTACAAACATCAGATATTAGTCTATTCCTACTATTCTACTATATCACTACTCTACACCATGCAACTTCAATCCAGTCGCCTCCCTATGCGACCCTCTGCCACCGCTGCCTCATAGTCCACTTCTGCCACCGTCGCTGGTTGTGGGGTGCAGACAGTCTTGTTCCCCACAGGCATAGTAGTGCTGATCTGAGCAATGAGAAAGATAGACGACACCTCAGCCAGGCTACAACGTGGCTCCTGGGCTGTTTCTTCTTCTCTGCGATGACCTCTGCAAGCCTTGAATAGAAGCACTGGGCCCTAGGTCCCATCCCTCCAGATGTGGTGAATACTAGTGGAGTAAAGCTGCCATGTTCGATATTTAAGATCCTTTCCCCATATGCCCTGACCTTCTCTTGTTCATTCCTCTTGTGTGCAGCATCCAGAGACAGCCTGCTGTAGCTATGGGCCATTGGGTCAAATATTCTTACGTCAAAGAATGCTTGCTGTGCTCTTGTCCAAAAACTTCTTGCACTAACGTCCACTCGTGCTTCGTTGGATGTGTTGGCCGTCCTGTGCTGCTAGGTCTCTCCCTCCAAGGGAATGAGTGATGGTTCGCGCACCACATCTCGACACACCTCCCTGAGCATGTTCGCCATTACATCTCTTACTTCATCGTGCCTGATGCTGATGAATCCTCCTTTCTTTACATATCATGCTGTGGTCTGCATCGTTGTTGATTCCACAAACGCATCTATCGGGCAGTCCTTCAATCGGCCAATCATACCTCAGTGCAATAGCATCATTAAATTCTTGTTTGTTTAGATTGAAGCCTTTTGCCTTGATTGGTAGTGTTGTCAGCCAATTTGAAGCACCCGTTTCTTGTGCTATTTGTACTTTTCTTGTTAGTCTACTACTACTACAACTACTACCACCACTATTTATACTACTACTGCTACTACTACTACTATTACTACTATTACAATTATCATTATGATTAATATTATTATTATTATTATTATTATTAGTATTATTATTACTATTTTTAGAGAAGTGATAGTAGTAGTAGTAGTAGTAGTTGTTGTTGTTGTTTTTGTTCTTGTTAGTGTAGAAGAATAAGAAAAAGTAATGGTAGTTATAACATATTTATTCATCGCTTGATTGTATCATGGTGTTTTTCGTCTGTCTCCCTTATACAGTATGCTTGTATGTAACCTAATTACTTTGATTGTTATACAAATTGTTCTTGTTCATGGTATTAGATAGTTCCGTTGACAACTTACTGTTTTTTAGCGATGCTGTATCACTTTGTTCGTAGGGTCAAATAGTCCTTCCCATGGCACACACACACACACACACGCACACACACACACACACATATATATATATATATATATATATATATATATATACAACCATACACACAGATATTCGTACTCGCACTCACCCCAAACAAACACCACTTCAAGGCTCCCACTTCTATATTTGGAATATTCCTTCACTAACACACATACACACACACACGGACACACACACACACACACACAATACACCACCAACATCATCAACAATAACGTACCCACTACAAATTCTGGAAGACTCACTATTATTAATACAAACACAAATGTTCCATTCACTAAGTAGATTGCATGTTTAAACGGTACTGCGACAACCATAACATTACGCTTTCAACACTACATTAAACATATTAGTCTTAAAGGATGTATTTATTGTGTTCTTATATCGTACACCACATTAGGCCGATGCTACTATTAGCAGACAGGCAGGGATATATTCGTGCATAGAATGAATTATTAGACTATGCATGCTTATATATTTAATTAATCACACCTACATATACACATATACATATATCAGTCTGTCCCCTGGTAACGACTCGCCAAAATGCTCTGGACCACCACCTTCTACTCTTACTAATAAGTTCTGTAACATTCGAGGCCCTTCCTCTAACTTCCACTCTGTGGAACACCACCTCTCCTCTGCCAACTCTGATCTTCTCTTTCTCACCAAGACACAGTTGTCTGAGAGTATACTGACAGCAAACCCGTCTCTGTATCCTCCTAATATCTCTATCCTCAGTTTCGAGCCGAAGGTAGATGTTGCATCTATGTACGCAACAATCTTGCTTTCTCTCATGTTCCCAACTTAGATTCTTCTGAATTCTCAACTCTCTGGATAAAGCTTTCTTGTCACTCTCAAACTAAATATTTCTGCACTGTCTATCTCTCCCCTAATTCTACTGCCTATCCAAAATTCTGTGACTATCTAACTTCCAAAGTGGAGCACATACTATCCAACTCTCCTTTCGCAAAAATCTCCATCCTAGATTTCAATGTTCACCACCACCAATGGCTCTCCTCTGTTTCCACTGACCAACCTGGTGAACAAGCCTACATCTTGTCTATCTTAAACGACCTAGAGCAGTTAGTCCAACAACCCACCCGTATCCCGGATCGCTTCGGAGATCGGCCCAACATTCTTGACTTAGTTCTACCCGCTAACCTTTCTTCTTATACTGTAAATCTTTTCTTTCCTTTGGGCTCCTCCGACCATAAACTAATATCTGTCACCTGCCCTATCTCTCCATTACGTCCACCCGATCCTCCCAACCGGCGACGCTTGCGGCACTTTGGTGCTGCCAACTGGGAAGCTCTTCTGCAGTACTTCCTTGATTTCCCTTGGAATGTCTTTTGCTTCCATGGCCGGGGACCCTCGGAGAGTGCTGAACGCAGTACTGAGGTAATCCTCTTGGGCATGGAAGCATACATTCCATTTTCTTTCTCTCAGTCTAATGCAAAAAAATCTTGGTTTACTCACGCTTGTTCTACTGCTGTCCGCAACAAGGAGGAAGCATTCAAACAGTACCGACGCCTTAAGACTCAAGAACCTCATTCTTCGTATGTTTTTACCCGGAATCAAGTTCTTCGACTTGCAAAACATTCTTTCATCAATAATAAATGCACCGAACTATCCAACTCTAGCTCTTCCCAAGCTTTCTGGCATCTAGCCAAAACCCTCTCCAACAATTTTTCTTTCTCCCCTTTTCCACTCTGATGGCACAACCATTACTTCTTCCTCTGACAAAGCTGAACTCTTAGCTCAAACCTTTGCTAGGAACTCTACCTCTCCTCCCTCTCTACCCCCCTCTCTCCCACTTATGCCTAATATTCTAATCTCTTCTAAAGATGTATTTTCTACCCTCTCCGGGTTACCCATTATTAAGGCTTTTAAAGGGTTAAAATCGAGTGCAAATGGCCGGGAGCGCAGCGGGCCAGACAGCCGACTCCCAGGGCTTACCGCCACCCATTAACTCATGTTCCCTGTGTTCTCGAGAGGCCGGCAGTGTAGCCAGGAGTGAGCATAGCTGGGAAAAATATACCGATATATGCTAAACTTCCATGTTCGTGGCACCACTGCAAGAGAACCACGAGTGCTACGTAGCTCGTTCTGGTCTCATTTTGAAGCTTTTAGTGCCTAGTTTTTTGCTAAATATTTTGTTTCATGCAGATGCTTGATTTATCATGCAGGAGGGCCTGAATATGCCCAAATGAGCCCAAAACACCCCGCTAGACAAGGGTTAATACTAAGAAGGCATAAGGTCCGGACGGTGTTCCTCCTGTTGTACTAAAAAACTGTGCTTCCGTGCTGACTCCCTGCCTAGGCAAAATCTTTCGTCTCTGTCTCTCCTCTAACGTCCTCCCTTCTTGCTGGAAGTTTGCTCTCATTCAACCTGTCCCAAAGAAGGGTGACCGCCCTCAACCCTCCAATTATCGTCCAAATTCTCTCATCTCTTTTATCTCTAAAGTATTTGAAACAATGCTTGCTTCCAGATTTCTTCAGCATTTCTCTTCTCATAATTTACTCTCAGATCGCCAGTATGGCATTTTTAAAGGTCGCTCTACTGGTGATCTTCTTTCATATCTTACTAACTCTTGGTCATCCTCTTTTCGGGACTTCGGTGAGACCTTGTCTATTGCACTAGACATGTAAAAGGCCTTCGATAGAGTCTGGCACAAATCTTTAATTTTTAAACTACACTCCTTCGGTCTCTAATTTCCTTTCCAGGCGTTCCATAGCTGCGGGTGTGGATGGCCATCGCTCACTTCCTCATCCTATCAACTCCGGTGTTCTCATGTCTCTGTCTAACACCTATTCTCTTTCTAATGTTCATAAATGATCTTCTCAACTGTACCTCCAATCCCATCCATTCATGCGCAGACGACTCTACCTTACACTACTCAATTAGTTTTCCTGAACGCCCCAGCCAACAATCCCTTGAAGACAAACGTAATGAAGCCATGCAACAATTATCTACTGATCTAACTACTATTTCCAATTAGAACAGAGAAAACCTTGTTACGTTTAATGCTTCCAAAACCTGATTTCTTCATCTTACTACCCGTTCAGAACACGCAGAGGACTATCCCTTACAATTCAACAATGCAAAAATAATTCCTTCATCTTCTCTCAATATTCTCGGTGTCTCTTTTTCTTCTGCTCTCACTTAGAAGGACCATATTACCAGTATTGCTGAGGCAGCCTCCCAGAAGCTGAATGTGATCAACCACCTCGAGAGGTTCTTTACCCCTGCACCGCTTCTTGCTCTGTACAGGGGCACAGCGCGTCCATGTATTGAGTATTGTTCACATGTGTGGGGAGGATCCTCTCACGCCGCACTCTCAGACAAAATAGAAAGGAAAGCCTTTTGTATCATTAACTCCCACCGACTCACCAACTCTCTGCAATCTCTCTCTCTTCGCCCCAATGTTGCATCTCTCTCGCTGTTCTATCGCTACTATAATAATCAATGTTCCTCAGAGCTTTCCCAGTGTATACCACCTCCTCTACGTTAGGTACGTAGTACTCGTCTTGCAACCCAATCCAACCCCTACTCTGTGCAACTCTCCAACCCAAGAGTGAAACGTTATTATCAGTCTTTCTTCTATTCAACTGCTGAGCTCTGGAACTCTCTCCCAGAATCAGTCTTTCCCTTCTTCCTATGATTTAAATTGCTTCAAACTCCGTTTGTCCAGGCATTTGGCTCGAACGTCCCTTGATTTTGGCCCTGTCACTCTTTCAACTCTGGGGAAGGCACTCGATACAAGCAGTTCTGTCTTTTGTCTCTCTCACTCACATAGAAGAAAACAAAAAAATTATATACATATATATATATATATATATATATATACAGTATATATATATATATATATATATATATATATATATATATATATATATATATATATATATATATATATATATATATATAGAGAGAGAGAGAGAGAGAGAGAGAGAGAGAGAGAGAATTTGTGTGCGTATATACTGCATGTACATACAGCAAAGCACACAGACACATACGTGTCATTATAATGATCCCACCACAACACTACACTGCACTTAATGTTACAAGCTCTCTCTCTCTCTCTCTCAGAATAAAGCAAACCATTCAATCAATTCAATCAAGATTTCTGCTGCGATAAAACTTAGCTGCATCTTCATGCAGATAGTGAAAAGGGGTTTAATTAATCAATTCATCTGCTGAAACATGATTTTTGTAGTTACTAGTTTTGTATACATGTTTATCTATCCATCTCTCTCTCTCTCTTTCTCTCTCTCTCTCTCTCTATATATATATATATATATTTATATACTTTATACACTGAGACTCTTGTATTGTCTATATATACCTGCGCTTCGCAGCACTCTGCTGTCTACCGTACGCGTCACCTCGGCTTCTCGAAGCGTTCATCGTCCATATACTCCTAGGCCTCATACGAGTCGGACGTTGTTCTGGGGATGTGCCCAGCCCTTCATCATTCTTCTCCTGCCCTCGAACATCGTGAGTCTTTTCTCATAATATGAGAAATATACCATGTACATATTATGTACATGGTATATGCTGAGGTCAGGGTAGCATATAGACTAGGAGTAGGCTGTGTACACCCCTTTCTTCGGCCCTAGGAGACTGTTTTCCGGGTACTTAGCAAAGGTTAGTTTTGTTAGGAAGATTACTTGTTGTGATAAGGCAAGGCTCCCATGTGTGTGTTTTATTTACCTAGTTCATGCTTATTTTATTGCTACGTCGTCATGAGGCTTCATTTAGTGAACCGGGGCCCGTTGTTCGGCCCATTTTGGGTGTGCAACGGTATGATATCTACAGCACGAGGGCACGTGCGTCTTAAGATTGTCTCACTTAGCTGAGGGGTCTAGCACGGAGCCATGATGCTTTTCAGCCTACGCTTCATGATCGCTACGAGTTGTGTTTGGGGGTTCTTTGCTGGATTGCAGGTTTGTTCATTATTACTGATGATCTTCGCCACCTACCCCCATCTAGTTGGCCTCCTGTAGGTTTGTTAGTAATGGCTAGGATGTGTTATATATTGATTATTGAATTAATGTTTAATTAGGCCATAATATGTGCAAGTTGAGTTTCTTTTCTGGGAGGTATGGCCCTTCCGGCGGGTTTTCAAGTGAGACTTAGTCAACGTGCCTATAGTTGCTTCACATGGTTTTCCCGCCGGAAGCATCTAGAGAAATGTTAAAATTCAGATTATCCTTGTTTGGCGTGGGATAGATTGGTTTTTGTCTGTTTTGCTGGTGATAGTATAATTTTGGATGACCGGCATTTTACTACATGTGTATTTTGGGGGATCCCGGCTCGCCGCTTCCCTTTAAATACTTCCGCCTCAAAGCTTAACAGATAAAGTGTTCGCAGTTTGGTACTAATCAGAACGTTATCCTGGTGGTTATAGTGGGGAGCCACTTATGCCGGGAATAAATGGCTGAGCCGAAAAACGAACTCACCCATTCCTATCTCGAGCATCTCAGTAATCTGTGTAGCTTATATCATGGCGTTGTCCGCCGGGATTTAGAAGACAATAGATTCACTTAGCGTTGGTCGCCGGAATCAAGTTCTCTCAAGAGATGGGATTAGGTCAGTGTTGGTCACTTAGGTAGGAAGTTATAGCGCACGTAGCAACTGGTATGCTACACAATACTCTAAAAGTTAAATTTTTGGGGAATGTACACAATGTAAGGGGAACAAAGATTGCATAGCGTTATTCAAGTCTTTTTTCTCATTATTGTTGGAGATATACTGTATATATATATATATATATATATATATACACAGTATATTAGCTTTTCTAGCCTAGCGTGTCCCTATAAGCATTGTTTCTTGAAATTTCTCACCCTCAGGTTTGTACTCTGGACGCCTAGGAGGATCTGCATCTCCCCGAAGAGAGGGAACCATGGATCCGAGTAGTTATTCCTTTTGTGCTGGCTTAGGGTGTTCCAATTTAGCTGTGGTCAGTCATAAATTTTGTGTGAAATGTGTACCGTGCTTAGACAGATCTCGTGGCTGCTGGTTGGCCAAGACATGCCCCCAGTGTGCAGTGCTTCGTAATGGATTCCTTACACATGCAGTTAAACAATGCAAGACAATACTACTCCACATTCAATCAGTGTTCGTAACATACTGTAAGACAGTTGCTCATAAATCATTACAATTGGATGACTCCTTGATAGTTGATTTACTAAAAACAGTGCCTTCTGCTTATGTAGCCAGTAGCTCTAGTTCACGTCAGAAAGTTACGCCTCCTTCCGATTCTAGTACTCGTGATGTTCCCTCCCGCCAAGCCAAGCAACCTAGGACCGTTGATAAGGCCCCGCCGGAAGTGCCTGTTCCATCTTCCCGGCGGGATCGGTCCCGCTCTCCCATCGAAGCACCCAGGTCCTCTTCGCCTCTTACTCAGCAAGATTCGAAAAGGCACCGCTCAGATTTTCCGCCGCCCTAGCAACAGGCGATGACAGGAAGGACAAAAAGAAGCACTCCAAAAAATCCCAGACGAAGAAGACAGCGCAGCTGCCACCACCTAAACCGGAACAGTTCCCCTCTTTGTCGCGGCGAGAGTCTTCACGAGACCCTGTAGTCAGTGTCTCCGGCCAACAATTCCGGTTTACGATCCCCCACCGTGTACAGCCGGAGCCCAAAGCTATTCCGGTTTTAGGATCTGATCGTAGCAGCAGCACAAGGTCAAGCCGTCACGAGGAAGATATGATCTCCTTTGACCTGGTTGAAAATTCATTCTCTGAACCCATGGAAACTTACGATATTCCTGATCTCCGCTTCGAAGATTTACCTCAGTCCGGCATTCCCTTTTCACAAACAGGAACACGTGACACTGCTGCCTGGGCTGGCGAGTCTCGGTCGGAGGCTTTACCAGCCCCCCCGGCCCGGGCACCGGGTTCTACCATACGACAACACATAGAAGATGTCGAGGAGGCGCCGCCTGGCCAGCAGTCATCTTCTCGAATTTCAGGAACGCAGGGCTCAGATAGATCTCAGCATGCATCCTCATCTGACCAGGAAGGTGGGATGGTTGTGTCCAACGAACTATTACAGGAGTGGTATCAGTTTATGAGACAGGAGAAGGATTAGCGACAGGTTAAGGTATCGGCACCTGTAGCCCCGGCGGTGCGACCTCTAGGCCAAGTGCAAGTTCAACCTCAAGTTAATCTTAATGTTCCTCCCCCTACAGTCACTCCGGCGGTTCCCATTTCAGGGCCCACGGCAATTTTGCCTTCTAACTTAAAATTGTTCTCAGACATAATTCCGCCACCTCTTGATCGGTCAATTCCTTCTAAGAAGGGCCCTATGCCCCTTATATATGGACCTGACACTTCCTGGTCTATTCTTCCACCCACTCACCCAGAGGTCGCACAACCAACGGTAACAGGTGAGAGCCCGGTACCGGATCATTGGATTGTTGAAGTGAGTGAAGCGAAGATACTAAGGGCTAAGAACCAATCGGGTGATGTATTAGACGTTATTATCAAAGCCATCCTCAGTATTTATGCTCCTGAATATTTTGTCTACGTGAAATTCCCTGCCCTCCCCCTTGCATCTTCTGGTAAATTATTTTCAGATTGGACGAAACCTGATGGGTTGAACGATGTTAAACTTTTACAAGGTATGACCCCAGAGTTAAAAACAGTCCCATATAGAGATGATTCAGGTACCTCAGTAGTTCATATTGATTGTGGGGAGTTAGGGCCGTGGGTTGCATGGGGACAGGAAGCCCAGCTGTTTGCCAGCACAATCACTAATAAGAGCAGTCATCAGCTCCCGCAAGAGGATCATCATTGGTTCTACATGCCGGTTGGAAAGGCGGAGGGGATACCGCAACATATTTTTGAATTTTTGGGGGCTCCTAAGTTATTTTTATGCCAGTTAGTAGAGCCATTTTGTTCTCCCACTCAGGTACAGATAGATAAGGACTTTATAATAAGACAAAAAGCCTGGAGGCTGGCGTCCCAATACTTGCTCAGCCGCCAGCTTGCGGCTTCTTTAGCCAGGACAACTGAATCGGTGACGGACGCTAGCACCCATAAGGCTCTCTCTCTTACTAGGCACCTTTTACTCCAGAATTCCATTCAGTCCCTTGGCGATATTCGCATGGCTCTCTTAGAGGCGGTGAGGGTACGTCAAGATCTGCGGGTATACCTGGTTAGGAAGCGCCCTGTAGAGATTGGTAGGAGATTGATTTTGTCCAATGTATTTACTAAAACTCTTGCCTCCACAGATGCCTGGCGCATGGTTAATTTCTTATTAGACTCTCAGAATGCCACTGCTTCCAATCCGAAGGGTGAGCCTGCATTTAAACCTAAATACAATAAGAGTTCCTTTCGTGGACAGTCCCAGTCAAATCAGTCACCAAAGACTCACACAACCCCTGGAAACAGTGGCACATCTAGAGGTCGCGGCCAGAACAGGGGCAGAGGGAGGTGGTTCAGGGGTAACACAAAGGGTAAAGTAGCAATTATAGCAAAGCCTCTCATCCCACTACCACTAAATCAGAGTCACAACCCTCCAATTAAAAAAACTGAGACACCTCGAAGCTCTCTCATTCTCAGTGCCGCGCCAAGGCGAGTCAGATCCGAGGGTAGCTCTGTTGGACAATGCCAGTCATGTGACTGGCAGTTTCCGGAATTGTTACAGGGCATGGCCCCGGCGGACATGGGCAAGGACAGTGGTCCGGAAAGGCCTCTCATGGCGGTGGTCCCGGCGACCTCGTTTACGTATCCCCCACAGAGTTCAATCATGTTTCATTAGAGGTGGGATCCGTCGTCAGACAGATGATCCTCAAACAGATCATTATCCCCATTACATCAAATCAGCCCGTGTTCACGTCCCGTATATTCCTGGTGCTAAAGAGGGACAGTGTTCAGATGCGGCCGGTCATCGACTTGTCGTATCTGAACACCCACATTCACAATCAATCGTTCAGGATGTTGACTGTGAACCTGATCAGGCTGACACTGCCGCCGCAAGGTTGGATCTGTTCCATAGATCTCACAGATGCCTACTGGCATGTCCCTATCAACAAACGTTTTCAAAAGTGCCTAGCCTTGCGCCAAGGGGATCAAACGTTTGTCTTTCAAGGAATGCCCTTTGGCCTCAATCTAGCACCTCACATATTCACCAAGTTAGTCCGACAGGCTTTGTTATCATTGCTCAAACCGGGAATCATGGTGCTATGGTATCTCGACGATTGGTTAATTGTAGGTCAATCCAAAGTAACTTGCCTCTAACATGTAAATCAAGTATTAACTCATGTCGCTGCTCTGGGATTCAAAATGAACTTGGCAGAGTCCACCTTGAACCCCACAAGAGCCATCCAATGGGTGGGCCTTATCTGGGATACCGAGTTACTCACTCTGAGTCAGAGCGAGGACAACCGCCAGAGGTTTCGGAGGAAACTCTTTCGGTTTCTTCATGCTCTGACTACCACGAGGAGAATCTGGGAGTCTCTGGTGGCTTCACTCAATTGGATAAGGTTGACGGTTCTGTTAGGTCGTCTGAAGGTAAAACAAATTATTTTGGAGGGAAACAAGTGCTTTCCGCTGTTGCCGGCGGAAACACTATGGCAAATCCCGAAGTTAATCCACAGCCTACTGGCAGCCTGGGCGAAGCCAGAAGTAATTCACTACTCTTTGACATGGACTGCTCCTCCTCCGACGATCTGGATAGATACAGACGCGTCAGGGTTGGGGGTACCAATCAAACCTAGGACATCAAGGTAAGGGTCTATGGTCCAGGTTCAATCATCTACATAACAATGCCAAATAGTTGTTAGTCCCCCTATTTTTTTCTAAAAGAGCATGGTGTACACCTGGCGGGAAAGTCCTTAGCCTTCAGGATGGACAACCTGACTTCAGTCACATGCATTCAAAAGCAAGGGTCAGTGAGATCTCGAGTGTTACAAAGGTTGTCGGAAAAGATATTTCATCTGGCTGCAAGGCTAGAGATATATCTTCACGCAACATATCTGCCCGGCGTGGCGAACGTATGGGCAGACGCTCTGTCTCAGAGACAGAGCACTCTAGTAGAATGGTCGCTCAAGCAAACCATCTTTCAACAGATGATTGCAGAGCCATACCATCCACAACTGGACTTGTTCGCATCAGAGGCAAATCACAAACTGACTCAGTTCCTCACACGCCGGAGTCAAACTCAGGCGGGAGGACCAGACGCATTTCTGGTAGACTGGAACAAATGGATCTCCATTTATCTATTTCCGCCTCCAGACGCATCCTTAATGTGCAAAGTAGTTAAAAAACTACAGGATTATCGGGGCATTGTCTCGATGATCGCGCCAATGTGGCCGGCTCAAGTTTGGTACAATCAGTTAAAGACGTGGTGCGAGAACCCGGTGTCGCTCCCGATCTCGTATTTCCACTTAGACGCAATTGGAAACCTCAAGACCTCACTGAATTTCGCCTTGTGGATATTCAGAAGGCCAAGTGGCTAGGCCCGTTTGGGGAAAGCGTGACTCACAAGTTGATTAATCAGTATACTTTATCAACTCAAAGACAGTACCAGTCCCATTGGAAGACCTTTACTACCTGGATCGTAGAAACTGACCAACAGCAGTCCTCGGTGGCTTTGATATTTAATTATTCAAATTGTCTTTTTGAAATGCGTAAATTGTCAGCTGTCACATTGAGGAATCACCTCATGGCTATTCGGCATGGCTTTCTATGCCGGAGGCGGAGGAGAAGGGGTTCATGCGGTCTTGCTTCCGGCTTCGCCTTCCACCACGCCAACTCACACCCACCTGGTCTCTTGATTTAACCCTTGAAATGCTTCACTCCCGCAGATATTGTCATAATCCTCCTTATGAGCTAAGACTTAAAAAAACTATTTTTCTTATGGCCCTGGCCACGGGCGATAGGATGTCTGTGTTGGTGGCGACGAGCTCGGAGCCAGCCTGCTTAATGTTCTCTAGGCGTAACATGAGTGTACATATTGCTCTTGCTCCCAATTTCATTGCTAAGAACGAACATGCTAACCATGTATTTACTGAATTTGAATTCTATCTCTTAAACAAGGCGATAAGCACTATTTATTATGCCCGGTGCAATCACTTATTTTGTATATGCGGGAATCTCGACTATTTCTGGTGGGGTCTCTCTGGGTCTCGCGGCTAAGTAAACGCCTTCAAAAGCGTCAGTTGGCGGCTTTGTTAGTGGGAGTTATCAGAGAGAATAATCCTGGTGTTCTTGCAAGGTCACACGATATTAGAAAGTGGGCTGCTTCGCTCCGTTTCTTACATAATTACTCCCTGGATGACATGCAATATACCAACTTATGGTCTTCTAATCATACATTTCTAACGCGTTACCTGTCCGTGAATTTCATGAAACCTTCTCGCAAATGTGTAGCATTAAGGCAGAGAGTCTAGTTTTAAGCTTATTTTGTACAAAGAAAGGGGGAGGGAGTGCTCTAAATAGGACCTCCTACCTGCCTCCTATGTGATACAACATGATTGTGAGAATTAGGGTCATGTGATAACCCATTCTTTAGAATAAAATAAGTCTAGTCAAGGACAATTTATTTTTTATATACTTAATGTATGGCAATAAAGTATTAATCTATGCTCAGTAATCTTAAGGTTATTTATAAGGGCATTGTACAAATCTATTTGTAATAGAGTACCTGAATTAAGGCAATATATACTGTATATGCCAACATTTTATCAGTATTTCCAAGATGTGAATATTGATTTATTTATTGTTCATAGACTAAATGTATAGTTTATGTGTATATATCCTACTGTTCTATCCAACGTAAAGGTGTTACACAACAGGCCAACCTTTAATAAACGCCGCCTGTACATCCTTTCTATTTTTCTATTAAACATTGATCTTTTTGTGTGTTTTTCTGTTAACCTTAGTAATTTGTTAGTGGTTATGTATTCTAGATGAATGTCCCCCTCCAGACTTGTGATATCAGGCGCATCGTCAATGATGAAGGGGCCACTAATAAATTATAGGTTTGAATCCCGAAGGGAAGTAGGAAAACCTAATATTTAGTAGTGGCCCCGGAATCATTGACGATTTTGGCCCTCCCTTCCATCTCCTTCCCATTTGTTTTCATCTGCTGTATTTTTTAAAGTCTTGATATATCAGTGAAGGACAATGAACGCTTCGAGAAGCCGGGGCGACGCGTACGGTAGACAGCAGTGTTGGGAAGCGCAAGAGCTGGATCATGTTTAATTTTTATTTTATTAATTATTTTTTACAAGTTTTTTCTAGTAGTGGTACCCACATCATATAGGACGAGTCCGTGAGTGGTTTTATTATATTTATGAGCGTTTCGCCCACGATGTGTGGCAATCGTATTTTGTTCTCACTCCTAGGCGGGAAGTTTGAAAGGCAAGCCTGAGTTCAAAGAATGGCCATAAACAAAGTTAAGACGCATCATCAATGATTCCGGGGCCACTACTAAATATTAGGTTTTCCTTCTTCCCTTCGGGACTCAAACCTATATTATACCTATATGGCTCTCAAATTTCAGTATCTTATCAGTTACAGCGAAATATATACCATTATATTATTATAGGTAGCCGCGCGTTACTCATGGTTGGGCATGCAACCTTGGATCCAAATTGGCACTGGAGATTCGGTGAATCATGCCTATCTACATACCAAATTACATATCTTAAAGTATATCAAAAGCTATGCCTTCAGAACACAAATACCAAACCCACAGAACACCTATGATCCTATAGAATGAAATCAATATGAAATCCAGTAACATCAGCAATAAGAAGGTGATATTCGATACAAGAGATAAATTAAGACAAAGATGATAATGTAGTAGCATTTCTTAGCTACAATTAGCAACACAATATAAGCAAATGCTCAAGGAAATCAAGGGATAAATATCGTAGTACGGACGGTACTACTAATGGTTTTTATTGGGTTTTAACAATGTACTCCGCTACTAACAACACGCAATTACACAATATTAACCAAGTCAAGACAAAATATAATATATAACATTATGCTCATAGGCAAGACTGTGGTCGATTACATAAAATATATGATATTACTTGTAATGTCTCTGTCAGCAAAATAATACTCGTAATGGGATATGGTTATCATTAATTAACCCCCTCCGACTCATATGACGCTAGTGCGTCATATGGCGGTTTGGCCAAAGTACTCATATGACGCTAGTGCGTCATATGAACATATCTTAACCCTTAACCCTCTCCGACATATGACGCAGTTTTGAGCCTATTAGGGATACTTTAAAGCCTTTGTTACCATCAGAGGTATTTAGAAACCTTTAGTTTTGTCACTTTAACCTCTGCAGTTGTCTTTGAGTTAGCTGTGGGCAGAAAACTAATTTTGGAGAGGTAATTATAAGAGTGAGAGAACTCTATTTCTTATTGCTAATCTGGCAACCTCTGCGGCATATGTGCGTGAAAGGGTTAATTAGCGGGTCCCGCCTTAAGTCCAATGCGATTTTGAGCACATTATCGGCTCTGAGAGAGAGTCCACGCGGTGGGAGGACAACAGACGGGCTCTGACCATTCAGCGTGGACCTTGTACCGCCACTGACACCACCACCACATGTCTACACCTCCCTGGTCCCGCGATACAGGGTAAAAACTGAGGAAATTACTGTATTTTAGGTTTTTTCCCTTCGTATTGCAACATCGTTGCAAGAGAACCTGTGGTCGTACAAGGATGGTTCAGGTGTCATTGGAAAGCTCAATTATCGCCCTTTCACGGATACATCAATGTATTATGCTCTGGCTCTTCTTTATGCATGAAAAAGAGCATGGAATGAAGCTCGTTTAGGGTAAATCTGCCCGCTTGGCAGGTAGTAGCGTTACAAAACTAGCCGATAGGGAGGTGCTAATATCTCTCTAATAAGGTATATGACGCTCTAGCGTCATTTAGGCCTCAGTAGGTTAGATAAGTTAGATCAGAATCTGTCGAATGGTGGCAACCCGAAGTTCCTCCGACTGCTAACGGTCCCTCAGTGAGATTTTGACAGTTGTGGGGATAATACCGTGCGGTCCGCCTCCTCGTCAGTAAGTTAACTATTCCAGTCTGAGGGGGTTAATAACCATTACGAGCAAAATACAACAAACTAAGGAAACAAAATGTGGGTCAATATACGTAGGGAAAATTTAGGTAGTTGATTAAATATTTTGGAAAATAATGGATTACCCAAGAATATAGATTTAAAGCACTATTTGAGCATAATAATTTATCTCTTCATTTCACCAACATAACTTTACTTTCCTCTATAGCTTCCCATTCATCTGGGTCTAAAGTTATATCGATAACATGGGAGCGTAACTTCGCTCCTCGCCTGCCCTCGAGCCATCAGGAGTCTTTTTGAAGGCGAGAGTGTATTGATTGGTTGAGCGAGAGGTGTTTTGTTTAGGGCTAAACCTTTATTAGAGACTATGTAGTAAGGGAGATCGGCCATCTTTGTCTTTGGACGTCATTATATTTCTTTCCGTATATGTCAAATAATACAGTGAAAACTAATTTTAGATAGTGTAGATTATTAATATAAAGACCAGGCTATGTATTTTGTCCCACTATTTACGAACTCTTATTATGGTTATGGACATATTTGGGTGCAAAGGGAACCAATGACAACAGCGGCACCAATATGGCGGAGGCTGACCGATCTCTTCTACTGTAGGGTCTCTAACCTTCATCTTCCCTCCTCTACCCTGTCTGTTCGAATACTATACTGTACGTCAAAAACAATTGAGCGCGTTTTGGTTATAATAGGATGCAGAATTGCAGCTTTTTTTTATCTTTTAATTATCTTTACCCTACGCACCGCCAGGGGCGTGAAGTGCAAGGTTATTGTCTTCACTAACAAGTGTCCATGAGGGTGTGCGGTTGTAAAATGACTTGAGAATTATTTTGTGAAACTTGACTCACATCTTCATTTCGTACCCAAATTGATTTTGGATGATGGATCCAACTATATTGTTAAGTCCCTCCAAACATGATCATTAATATACTATGTCCTGGTTATCCTCTGACTTTACATGCAAATTATAAATATAATTTCATGAAACCAATTTTAAGTGAGGCCGTTGAACTCCAAAAAGTATGTCATCATCTCTAATTTTTTGTAAAGCATAGCATAACATTTGTCGACTACATTCTTTTGGTGACATACTTACTTTATAATTATTTTGTATAGTCAGTCCTTACAATGTATATGGCTAACTGCTTGGAAAATATATCATGATCGAATTGGCGGATTTCAATTATACCTGGTCTGCATCTTCAATCAGTATCCAATAGATCTAATTAAAATTGCCCTGGGGTTAAGGACCCCTGCATTGGTTGCAGTGATAAAGAATGCTTCCTCCATTATCCCTGCATGCTGTGAAAGGCACTAAAAGGGACAGGTTTACGTCGGTACTCATTAGCCTTGGCAGGCAACCTCGTTTAGGAAAAGGAAAGCCCTGAACAACAAACCCTATCCTGGACTCCAGCGACCATGGGAAGCAGCCAGCTGGTTTGGGGGTAGGGTTTGCGACCCGACCCTGCAAAACCAAAGCCGCTAACAGACATCATTTACAAAAAAGGAACAGGCAATCGTGGTCAACACTATCAGGCGGGTGCCCAGGACCCCAGCCCAGCAATTCTAGGGAGTCCAATCCAGGCTGTCGGGACCGGTCCTACTGCTCCTGCCAGTTGAGCAGGGGTGCCAGTTGTGATGACTGCAGCACAAAGCCTACGGGACCTATGCAGTGTGAATGACGGCGGATCCCCCAGAAAACCTCCTGACTTGTGAGGTTGTCGTGGCATCCCAGACAAATCTAAAATCTAAAGACCTGTTCTGGGGCTTACCCTTTGAAGGGGTCTCGGGGTTGGAGCTTGGAACACATTAATCCTCTCAGATGATGACCAACTACCTCCTTTGTCTGGGGAGCTGAGGCGGCTGGGTGTCAACATATGGGCCCTCTCTGTGGTTAAGCGGCCTGACAATGGTGAGATCAGCTGCAATGGTTACAAATACTTGTGGTCTAGCTGTGACTCTGGCACTCGCCGGAGGAGGGTGGCTGTTGTGATCTCTTCCACCCTGGCTTCCACAGTTGTGAGGGTTACACCTGTTGACGAGCATATGCTGCTGGTTAGGATGAAGCAATCGATAGCCTTCATTTATCTTATTGCAGTATACAGTATGCTCCAACAAATATGAGTACTTTACAAGAGAAAGAAATGTTCTACACCAAACTAGACTCTATTGTTGAAAAGTGCCACCAGAGGGACACATTCATTTTCCTTGGGGACCTCTATGCAGTTACTATTTTTTTTCCTATGTTTATGAAGGAAAGAAAAGGCAGGCTTCCTGCAACGAGTGTCTCTCCGTAAACCAAAATAGTAACAGAAAGCCAAATTCAAGGGAAGTTGGGGTCAAAATGCCTGGACACACAAAGTTTAAAGCAGTCTAAGTCATTGGATGAAGGAAAGGTTGATTGAGGGAGAGAGTTCCATAGTTCACTTGTTGAGTAGAAGAAAGACAGAAAATGTGCTAATTCTTGGGTTGGAGAGTTGGACAGAGTAGGAGTGGGAAAAAATGAAAATTATAGACGTAGCGCAGAAGAGAGCAATTAGAACAATTTCTTTCAAAGTAAATTTCATCCTATCAATGAATTATTCAGATTTCTAAGACTTTTTAAACTCGATGATATATATATTTTCTGCAGTGCTATTTTTGTGTTCAAGTCAATTAATAATTACAATATATAATACTATTCAACTCCAGATCCAATGTAAGATATCATTTAAGAAATGTTAATGATTTGGAGGTCCCAGCAATGACTACAAATCAGTCTCAAACTTCAATTACCTATCATTGGGTAACAGTTTGGAATTAAATACCACAACGTATACAAGCTAAATCCTGTCTACCAAGTTTAAAATATACCTAAAGTCATATTTATTAAATAAATATTAACAATTCAGGTAATTGCATTTCATTCAACTAATTATATCCATCATGTCTAAAGAGTTGGGACTGTATTCTATGATTGTGACCGATGTTATTCCAGAAGTCATATAATATACTGTATAGCTGCATTTCTTTATTTTATTACTTTCCTTTTTCTAACTATATATGATATTACTATTTATCGTTTTTGTTGAGTGATCGTATACTGTATATCGGTATATGTATTGGTTAAGTATGATTGATTAACAGTTCTATAAGCTGCATTTATTTGCTTCTGGCCTATTTTATATATATTCCAACTACACCCTCTCGGGCATAGGCTGAGAGCCTTTATACTACACCGCTGAACACGGTGAGGCCCGTGAGGTCTTGTTCCAGTCTAGGTAGTGAGACATGCGAAGCACCCCGGCCCGAAGCAACTCCATCCCTGAAGCCGCTTCACCTCTGCGCTTCACCGTCTCATCCCCCACACTCGGACCCTCACTCTCAGAACGCCACCTATTGAGCAATTAACTCACTAGGCATTGCCCCCCTGTAACATATTTTGAATATGGGAATATTCATACAATGCTATTTAATCAGGGAACAATGAGGGTATTTTTGGGGGCATTTCGGTGTGCTGTGGTAATGCACTGAAACTAGGTACAGCACAAATTCCATCCCAATAATATCTTCCCATTGGCATATTGGGATTCAAACCCGGGTCCATTGGATTACCAGTCCAGTGGCAAGACCACTCTGCCACACCTAGTCTAATTAGAGCTCTTGGGTTATCACCTATTGGTAGGTGCGTAATATACATATGTTTCTCTCTATGTTCATTGATGTGTGAGTCATTGTGGTGGAGGTGGTGTGAGTACTGTTTGTGGTGTATTTATCTTTATCTTTTGTCTGTTTACTTGTATTATATTTATGTGATTAACGTAGGTATTTTGTAAATGAGTCTGCCGTGTTTATGTATGCGTATGTACTCTGATAATGTGTATTCTATATGTTTTATCCTTCACTACATAGTTATTTTCTTCATGTAATTGTGTTTGTCTGCACTTAGCGCAAAGTTGGTCACATGCATTATGTATATGTACGTAAGGTGTGATGAGTTAGTTTGTATTAAAGCTATGTACTGTATATCTATTATGTATATATGTGTGTATGTATTGTGTATGTTTTATGTATAAACAGGATATGTGTGCATGTGTGCATATGCGTATAGTATGGTATGTATAAGTGCACGTACTGTATATACATATATATATATATATATATATATATATATATATATATATATATATATATATATATATATATATATATATATATACTGTATATATATATATATATATATAATATATATATATATATAATTATATATATATATATATATATATACTGTATATAGATATATGTATATATGTGTCAGTTGATTTAATCTTCTTACCTGCAGTAAGTAACTATACAGTACTTTGTTTTGTTATTACATTAGATTTGTTAACTTTCCTTATTTTCTGTCTTGTCATTGACGTATGTTTTTTTTCTCGACTTGTGTCTGTCTGTTTGTAGGTCTTGTTTGTTTGTGTTTGTCACTTATATACTTATTTCAGTATTTGGGATGCAAGAAATGAGAGCAGTTGGACGATAGTTGAAAGATTTAGAGCGGTCACCCTTCTTTAGGACAGGTTTAATAAGAACAATCTTCCAGGAAAAAGGAAATAGCGAGACGGAATAGTTTGCCTTGGCAGGGAGTCAGCACGGAAGAATTTTTTTTTAGTACAAAAGGAGAAACACGATTCGGTCTGTACGTCTTCTTAGTATTAAGCCCAGAGAGGGCAGAAAGTTCATCCTTAGAAGAGATTATGACATTAGGCATGAGTAAGTGAGAGGGGGGTGGAGGAATAGCACGGGAATCATCCTAGATGGAGTTTTTAGCGAAAGTTTGAGCGAAGCATTCAGTTTTGTCAAAGGAAGAGGTGACGGTGGTGAAATTATTGGAGAGGTTTTTGCCTAGATGCCATAAAACTTGGGAAGAGCTAGAGTTGGAAAATTCAGAGCATTTATTATTGATGAAAAAGTCTTTTGTGAGTCGAAGAACAGATTTGGCTTGATTCCGGGCAGAAACATAAAAAGAACAAGATTTTGCTTAGTTTAAAATCAGCGGTACCGTTTGTATGCTTCCCCCTTATTGCAGACAGCCGTAGAACAAACGGGAGTAAACCAAGACTGTGTTGTATTAGACTGAGAGAAAGAAAATCAAATGTATGCCTCCACGCCCGAGAGGATTACCTCGGTAATGCACTCAGCGCACTTCGAGGGTCCCCGGCTACGGAAGCAAAAATAATTCCATAGAAAATTTAAAAAGTACTACCAAAGAACCTCCCAGTCCGCAGCGCCAAAGTGCCATAAGTGCCGCTGGCTAGGAGGATCGGATGGCCGTACTTGAGAGATAGGACAGGTAACAGAGATAAGATTGTGATCAAAGGAGTCGAACAGAGAAAAAAATTCTACACCATAAGTAGAAGGATTATAGGTTAGAAATTAGTCAAGAGCGTTGGACTGATCTCCAAGGCAGTTAGGAATACAAGTAGGGTGCTGGACTAACTGATCTAGGTTATTTAGGATAGAAAAGTGGTACGCTTGTTCACCAGGTCAGTCAGTGAAATGGGAGGAGAGCCATTGGCGGTGGTGAACATTTAAATCTTCTAAGATGGAGATTTTTGCGAAAGGAGAGATGGATAAAATATGTTCCACTTTAGAAGTTAGATTGTAAATGAACTTCGGATAGTCAGTATAACAAGGGGGGAGTTATGCAGCGCAGAAATACTTAGTTTGAAAGTAACAAGAGAGCTTTAGCCAGAGAGTTGAGAATTCAGAATAATAAAACATTGGGGACACGAGAGAAACCAAGATTGTTGCGTACATATACGCAACCATCCATCTTTGGCTTGAAACCTCTCCAACAATTTAACTTCCTCTTCTATTACATGTAAGATTAAGTACTTATTATAGAAATCATTATTACAACTCTCATATACTGTATTTTTAAGGGGATTTACTTACAGTGTCTATATATTTATGTGGGTAACTGTACATCTTGAGAGTATTCATTGTGACTTTCCTGGTTGGTTTTCATGAGTCAAACTTTGTTATACCTTAGTTCAACACTCTTGAGGTCTCCATGCCGTATGACCGGAAGGAGTGTTGGAATATTCCTTCAGCTCAGGAGGGTAGTGTGGAGAGGTGAGAGGTAGGTGGAGAGGAAGGTTTAAGGTTAGTTAGAATCAGGCCTCTTTCACGACAAGAGGTCGGGAGATATTCTCTCTATTGGAGAAATATTCTCTGTTATATATTTTATTAGTACATCTGTCTAAATCTCCAGTTGTTACTTCAATAAATCGTGGTTTTGGATACTGAGACCTTTTCCTTTACCTATAAGTATCAATATTATATTTATTAGGTATAAGGTGGTGGCGGCGATTAGGTATAAGGTGGTGGCGGCGATTATCTATCACATCTATTTATCTATCTATCTACGAGAGAGCAGGACGCATACGCAGAGATTCTACCAGTATACTTCAATCAACCCTAAACTACAATAAACCCATAAAGGAGACTCACTAACGTCTTCCTACATGGTGTAAACCCCTTCCGAACATTGGCATTAAACTTCATTGTTACATGATAACAGTGGCATCAAAAGTCCTCCTCGTTTCTCTCTGACGGTCTTACCGTCACCTCTTCCTCTGACAAAGCTGACCTCTTTGTTCAAACTTTCGCTAAAAACTCCACCTTGAATGATTCCGGCGCTACTCCTCCCTCTTCACCCCCCTCTCACTTACTGATGCTTAAGATCATAATCTCTTCTAAGGATGTAATTTCTGCCCTCTCTGGCATTAATACTAAGAAGGCATACAGACCGGAGGGTGTTCCTCCTGTTGTACTAAAAAAAAATCTTCCGTGCTGACTCCCTGCCTAGGCAAACTCTTTTGTCTCTGTATTTCCTCTAACGTGTTTCCTTCATGCTGGAAGTTTGCTCTTATTCAACCTGTCCCAATTCGTCCTGTACTATCGTCAAATTGCTCTAATTTCTTGCATCCCTAAAGTTTTGAAACTATTTTTAACTCAAAATTGCTTAAAAGCATTTATCTTCACATAATCTTCTGTCCTTCGGTTCCTATTCCTCTATCTGTGCCTTTGTCTCTAATTTCCTTCCAGACCGCTGCATACAGTAGCTGCAGTTGTGGATGGCCATCGCTCACTTCTTTAACCTATTAACTCTGGTGTTTCTCAGGGTTCTGTCCTGTCTCCAATTCTTTTCTAATATTCAGTAATGACCTGCTCAACTGTACTTCTAGTCCTATCACTCATATGCTGACGACTCTACCTTACACTATTCAACTATTTTTTTTCCTATCAACCCAGCATGCAAGCACTCCAAAACAAACGTGACAAGGCCATAACATGCCTATTTTCTGATATATCAAATATTTCAGATTGGGGCAGATAAAATCTTGTTACTTTCAACGCCTCCCAGACCCAGTTTCTCCCTCTATCTCTGCATTACAATCTTCCACAAGACTATCAACTATTCTTCAACAATACACAGCTCAACCCTTCATATTCTCTCAATATTCAAAGTGTATCTTTTTCGTCCGACCTTTCATGGAAAGATCACATTACCACTCTTGCTGAAACAGCTTCCCAAAAGTTAGGGGTGCTCAACCGTCTCCGTGGGTTCTTCACCCCCACACAGCTTCTTGCTCTGTATCGGGGCACAGTGCACCCCTGTATTGGGTATTATTCGCATGTGTGGGGAGGCTCCACCCATACCACACTTCTCGAACAAGTAGAATCAAAAGCATTTTGCCTCATCAACTCGCTTCCTCTTACTAGTTCCCTATAATCTCTTTCTACACGCCGCAATGTTGCATATCTTTCACTCTTCTATCGCTATTACAACAATCAGTGGTCTTCAGAGCTCTCTCAGTGCATACCCCTTCCCTTGCGATGAGTGCGAGGCACCTGCCTTTCAACACAGTCCCACTCCTATTCTGTCCAGCTCTCCAACCCAAGAATTGGCAAATTTTCACAGTCAATCTTTTACTCAGCAAGTTAACACTGGAACTCTCTCCCTCAATCAATCTTTCCTTCATCTTCTGACTTAAACTGCTTCAAACTTTGTGTGTCCAGGCATTTTGACTCCAATGTCCCTTGAAATTGGTTGTCACTCTTTTTGGCTTTGGGGGAGACACTCGTTACAGCCTGCCTTTTGTCTCCTTGATACATATAGAAGAAGAACAAAAATATCCAGTGAAAACAAAGAAGTTTGGGACGGGAGAGGTGTGGGGAGGCGTATGACAGAGTGCGACATAGGTTTGCTTCCGTTGTTTGTGTGAGGCATGCTGACTCTCCCAGCGCACATGTAAGAGGAAGGAGGGAGGCAGGGAGATTGTAGGGGAGGGTGACTAGACATATTTAAGGATAGAGGGAGGAAGTAGGAGTGAAATCGGAGGGAAAAAGTACAATAAAGAAGAAGGGGGAAGTGTAGGGAGAAAGTTGGGGGAGGAGGGGGAGGGGGGTATGACACATATAAGGGGAAGGCAGGAGGTGGTGGAAATGAAACCTGGCACCTAATCACATATTGCTTCCATTTCACCGGTAATGGGTTTTTTTTTACGGGCTATCTTCCAGAAGGAACGTCGCATTCGCCTAGTAAAACCTTCCGGAAGGAAAGTCGCAGCCCTTGGGTTAACCACCACCTGTAGCAATCCCCCGGAGTACCACCCTGTTCAGCTGGTGCCTACAGCCTCCTCCTACCAAACAAAGCTGCCTACGTGGCATGTGTCGATCATAATGGTTCTGGTACCAGGAATGTCAAGTTGAGGATTGCGGCGTCTTGGTTTCAAAGACCAGTTTCATACTGCTGGACTTGGTACTCCAATGCTGGTGGTGTGGCCAAGGAGACTGATCACATACTCATAAACACTTGTTGGAGGATCCTCCAGAACTGCAGAGTCTTTATGAGTGCTGAGTTCTTTGCAACTAACCACAGGCTTGTTTTTGCTGAAGCTACAACTTAAAACTAGAAAACTCTCAAAATGGGCTCTCTCCCCCAGGGTTTCATCTTGAGAAGCTCAAAACTTAGGAGCATGCAAGGAAGTATGAAGTGGCAGTCTCAAACCAGTTAGAAGCGCTTGGCTCCCTGGAGGACCATGTAAATTTGTGGGAAAGTTTTAAACGTGGACCCTTATCAGCAACTGATGAATGCATTGGGGCCAAACTGAGGTCAATATGAGGTTTCCTATCAGGCGAGACACTGGACATAATAGAAGAGAGTCGTGCTGATGAAGATCTGAGACAGCATAGGGCCCTGTCTCACAGAGCGAAAACTTCCCTGAGGACAGAAAAGGAGAGGTATGTCAGGGCAATCACTGAGGAGGTCGAGGGGCATTTATCTGCAAATGAACTTTGGCCTGTTTACCAAGCCCTGAAAAATTCTGCTCAAAGCCTACCCTCTAGATCATTTCAGTTCGGATGGCAGATGGCCAACTCGCATCAGGTGATGATAAGTGCAGAGCGCTGAGTACTTTGAGCAGCTGTACATGGCCAGTGCCCCCAACAAAACACTTCATCCAGTGGACGTCTAACCACCAGTCCCTGACCCGCCAATTACTGAAGACCCTCCCTCCATTTCTGAGGTAAGGGAGGCTGTGGCTAAGCTGAAGGGTGGGAAGGCACCTGGGATCTTCAAGACACTGGTGCTCCCTGTCTTATTATATGGATATAACACATGGCTAAACAATTAGTTGAAGAAACACATCAACTCCTTTGTACTAAATGTCTGCAGGATCATGGGCTATCGCTGGCATGATTACATCTCAAACCAGCGACTACTCTGTGAAATTGATACAAGATATTATACAGTATTAGTTGCATGGTCTGTGAATGTCAACTTCGGTAAATGGGCATGTGGTTCGCCCCCCTGATGCTGACCCTGCTCACCAGGTGGTCTCTACACAGGATACCCCTGAGTGGAGGAGTCCTAGGGGAAGACGACAGAACTCATGGTAGATGCAAGTCGACCAATCTTGCAATAGGATATTTAATATGGGCCGGGCAAATCCCCTGAGTCTCGCCCTGGGGAATCCCCCGGAATGGAGTTGGAGGGTGAGTGCGACTACGCACTATTACGGTGTATGACCCTATTGATTGATTAAATAATTATCATTCATTGACTCCCCAAACCACCATCCTCCCTCTTTTTAATCCCCTAACATGACCGTGCATATTTGCTGTTCAATATGCACAATATTAAAGGCACTACTTCCTGGATACTTACTGACTCCACCCACACACATATCGGACATTTTAGTATATACCCAAAGTGTAGTTCCATGCTTGTGTGTTGATAGCCAAACAAGCTAGACTAATGTTTAACAAACATATCATTGAGCATCAGCAACATAAGTGATAATTTTAAGAGTTACTAAATTTGTCAGAAAGTTAAACTATTATCTGATTAGTTTATATGTCACTATCGACATAACGATTGTGGGACTCTCAGGTATAGTTGAACTTATAATTGGTATATTTTCTAAAAAGTAATGATCTTGTCACTCAAGTTGATCTTCAATTCCCTAATCTTGTCGGTGTTGACTGCCAAAAATATCCAAAACAGTACAAGTAAGAGATGTTAATGACCATGTTTGTTATATATATATTACTAAATACAGTATTAAGTGTTCTCTGTTACAAAAAGAAAATATTAAATAATTCATATTGAGATGACAAGGTATCAGCATTACGATTATGAAAGTATAAATAACAGTATGAACATGGTATTAGTGTCAACAGTCTTGTTACCGTAAATATTAGGGGATGTTTCTAGCTGTATATCTTGCTTCTTCTCTCTGCACGTTCCCTCTCCCTCCCAGTATACTACACCGTATATTCTCCTTTCTTGGCTCCTCCCTACTACTGCACATTCTTCTACACCACATCAAAATACTCATGTTGTTGTTTTTTTTACCTTGAAGTGTTATTAACACCACCAGATGAAAACATGAGTAGACATTATTCATTGCAGAAGGAACATACAATACAGTAGTTGGTTAGTTAGTAGGAAATAAGCAACGAACTACAGATAGTACCCAGGTGATATGATAAAGTGGTTCCTAAATTCAGTTAGTTAGTGTCTCTGTTATGTCATACAGAGCACAGTAGACACAGTAGAAAATTGCTAGGCGACAGTATAAAATGCCTAAATAAACATTAAGAGTTTATTTAATTACGCTAGGGAATAATACTGCATATCAAAATAATCAGCTAGTTGATTTCATTCATACATTTTAATAATAAAATCCATCAACATATTGGCTAAGGCTGCCATACAGTAAGCTACAGTCAGCATCCTTGCTCCAGACATATGGACTCGGGTGTGTACCACCAGGTTCTTATAACCTTATACATAAAGTTCCTTATTGGCAAAGGTAGTTCTTTATTCCCTGTGTAAAAAAACAAAAATGCAAACCATTCACTTATAGTCTATTGGTGAATTAAACAGTATACAGTATATGTTTTCTTTTCCTGACGATGTATGTATAGGCTACTTTTATATTTATGGAAGCTTCATGACTATTATTTTGTAAGCATTAGCTTATATTTGAATATTTAACAAAAGCGTGGATAGTGGACATTGTTTAACTGACTTAGCAATCTTTGATGCAATAATGTCTCAGAATTTGCTTTAAATAACTGTTAAATAGAGTACCCTAATATTATTATATATATAATATACAATCAATAAAATAGACACACTGTTAGAGATATATACATAACCCGTAAAAATATATCAATGGCATAGTAACATGACCAATATACAGTATACAGTATATACTGTATATATATATATATATATATATATATATATATATATATATATTGTATATATACAGTATATATATATATATATATATATATATATATATATATAAATATATATATATATATATATATATACAGTATATATATATATATATATATATATATATATATATATATATTGTGGTGCACATCAGCTTCCCAGCGACCACGAGGGGGCAGCGGTTGGCTCCCTATCCTCTTCTCCCCTCTCCCAAGGCAGTGTTTTGGGCTGTAGTTTATTGATTAAGTTCTAGTTTCTTCCTAGTGCATCGTAGTGTCACAGGTAGTCCAGAGATACTCTTTATTTTCGCCTGTGACAATGCATTGTATTTTATTCCAGCTGTCATAGATTTAATGTATTAGATGACTCGTGGAAGTTGGAGAGTGTGAATGAGTGAGAGAGAGAGAGAGAGAGAGAGAGAGAGAGAGAGAGAGAGAGAGAGAAACCCAGAGCGAGGTGGTATTGGCGGATTGATATCATGCAACTTGGTTAAGTTACGTCATCTCTCGGGCGCCTGATTCGTCGCCGGGCTCCTCCCTCCTGCTCCGTCACCGCTTTCCCGCCGCGTCGGGAATGGGTGCGCCTACACGCACGCACTCCCTTGTGACTTCCACGGGCAGAGCTCCTCTTAGTGCTGTACCGCTAACATCCCTTTGCAATCTATCAGCCCACCTCACCCCCCTATTGCGAACTTTCTCTACCACTGCTTACCTTCTTTTCTCTGTATATCCTACTATTAATTAACTGCCCTTCCCCTTGACGTTGATTTCATATATCCGTCACTGTATTATACAGCGAGCTCTCAGAGATATCATATGTAATTAGTTAGGCATTTTGGATCAGAGGGTTATCCATTTTGGCTTGGGGAGGTTTGACATACTCATCGTGTTGCCCCTACCTTATTTTCTTGGGTGTCTGCCAGGTCAGTCGATGCTAGACTGGGGAGAGGCTATCAGGTTACAGTTTCCTATGAGCATAGACTTCGTTGAGCCTATGCAACTGTACCGGATACCTGCAGAGGCCTAGGTAATTTTCTTGTCTGTGTACCTTAGAGCCTAGCACTGTGTTGGCGTGAGGGCATTTGCCTAGTCCACCCAGCACTGTGCTAGCTCGTTAGCTTTTGACTTAGGAGGGTCGCCAGGAGAGAACCAGGTACACGAAACCTGGATCTCTCAAGAGAGCACCCCATCATTTAATGTAACTAGGTGCACAGACTTGAGAGCGACACTAGGCTACCGAGCAGGTGGCTCGGCCCAGGTAGCCTAGCCTACGACTCCCTTGCTAGACTTCGTCCACCTGGCAGACCCCCGATTAGGGTTTATAATCTCATTGTGTATATGTGTGCAGCATTATTGTTCCTTATGTTTATAGTAAGTCGTGATTGTTGCTGAGAGACCCAACCAGAGCAGGCTTGTGCTTGGTGGGAGAAAGCACATCTTTTTGTGGTTAGAGTTTAGACTGCCGACTGTTTTATAATTACACCTGTGCCAGATAACACCGTATGTCCCTACACTATATATGTTCCCACAGTAATAATACACAGTTCAGAATCCGAGACGTACTTCTTAGTTGCATCTGACTTTTGCATAAGATTCCTGCATGATGCTTTAGGACTTTCTTTGTTTCACTTTCTTTCAGCCAGGAGTGACAGTTTACTGATTATTTAACGTAACGTTAATTATCCTTCTTCTAGTTTGCTATTAAATCGTTGCTGCGATTTATTTACGCTATCTATCTTTTTCCTTGTATACCTTAATAAAGTAATCGTATGTTGTATGAGTATAGGCTGCTTCAGTGATCATCAGCATATAGTGTGCACCTTTTACCGAGTCATAGGATACCTCGTTGTCCAGGCACGACTCAGGGCGGTATAGGTGTTTTGTTCTCCAGTGGTTAAGGCAGGGGTTACCTTTACCTTTGGATACCTTTGGATGAGTTCGCCGCTCTTCTAGCGGCACCAAGGAGCGCGACGCCCCTCGTTATGCGTGGTGATTTGGTGCAGTAGACTGTTTGAAGCGACAGCTCGCTCCCTTGCGAGGATGGGCTCGTCTGGCACTTTTTGCAGTTCGACATCTAGGGCTCTCTTGAAGTTGTCTAACGAGATGTCCTTCATGTCTCTTACTCGCCGTGGGAGTTTGTTGAAGAGACGTGGGGCTCTGTGTGATAACCAGCCCTCTCGCAGAGAGCCCATAGCACCCCTGTTATTCATCTGGGGGATTTCGCATTCCCAGCCTCTCCTATCACTGAATTTCATGATTATCGGAGTATGTAGGTTTGGTACTAAACCCTCTGCGATTTTCCACGTGTATATTATTAGATAACGTTCTCTTCTACGTTCCAGTGAGTACAGATTCAGTGCTCTTAAACGCTCCCAATAGTGTAGATGTTTTATCGAACTTATATGCGAAGTGAAATTTCTTTGTACACTCTCTACGTCATTTATTTCACCTGCTTTGTATGGGGATGTTAATACGCTACAGTATTCAAGCCGCGGTAGCACTAGAGATTTGAAGAGTGTTATCATAGGCAATTCACCGCATGTTTTAAAAGTACGCAGAATCCAACCCGTTAGACGTTTCGCAGCCGCCACTTTGACCTGGTTATGTACTTTGAAACCCATATTTTCAGACATTAATACCCCAAGGTCTTTCACACTGTCTTTCCGTTCTATTATGTGGTTAGATTCTGTTAAGTAATTTGTAATTTCTTTAACACCATTATTATCTCCGTACCGTATTAATTGGAATTTTTCCTCATTGAATTGCATGTTGTTTTCCCTGGTCCACTGGAACACTACATTCATGTCTTGCTGCAGTCGGCCCGTGTCCTCTTGTGTGTTTACTATCTTGCTTAATTTTGTGTCATCAGCAAAAGACGACACCGTACTGTGTCTGGTGTTGGTATCTATGTCGCAAATTAGTATGAGGAACAGAAGGGGCGCTAGCACTGTTCCTTGGGGCACTGAGCTTTTGACATCCGAAGGCTCAGAAGTGACTTGGTTTACTGCTACCGATTGTTTTCGGTTTACGAGGAAATTGTATATCCACCGTCCGATTTTCCCAGTTATACCTTTTGCTTTCAGTTTGTGGGCTATTATACCATGGTCACATTTATCAAATGCCTTAGCAAAATCGGTGTAAATGACATCCACGTTTTTCTTTTCTTCTAGCGCTTTAAGAATTTTGTCATAGTGTTCCAAAAGTTGTGAGAGACATGATCTTCCCGCTCTGAACCCATGTTGACCGGTGTTGTGTAGTTCATTTGTCTCCATGAATGTTGAAATTTTGCTTCGCAGGACTCGCTCGAAAACTTTAATGATGTGAGAGGTTAGAGCTACTGGGCAGTAGTTTTTTGGTAGTGCTTTACTCCCTCCTTTATGCAGTGGGGCAATTATTGCGTTTTTCAAGCTATCTGGTATGTCACCAGTGTCTAGACTCCTTCTCCACATTATAGCCAGGGGTTTTGAGAGGTTTTCCTTACATTTTTTCATTAGGATCGAATTCCATGAGTCCGGGCCTGGTGCCGAGTGGGATGGCATGTTGGAAATGGCCTCTTCTATGTCTTTTGGACCGAAATCAATATCCAGCATCTGAGGGGTTTCCGTGGGGGAGGTTTCCATGAAAAAAATATTATGGTCTCTGATGAGTTTTGTTTCATCAGGCTCACTGAATGCCATTTTATACTGCCTGCTTAAGAGTTCGCTCATTTCCGTTTTGTCCCCTGTGAAAGAGCCGTCCCCTTTGCTCAGTGGGCCGATGTTTGATGTTGTTTTAGCCTTTTGTTGGCGTATGAAAAGAAGTATTTGGAATTTTCCTTTATACCTGCAATAGCTTTCCTCTCCTCTTCCATATGTTGTAGTTCATATGATATTCTTAGCCTTTGTTCAATTTCCACAATTTCTCTATCTATTTCGACCTTTTGCCTATCCTGTAGATTTTGATGTGTGCGTCTTTGTGTGAGTAATTTTCTTCTTCTGTACAGCCTCCTCCTTTCCCGATCTTGTTTGCTTCTTCGTTTTGTTTGTCTTGCAGGTATATGGTGGCTACAGATTTGTGTCATGGTTTCTGTTATTAAGACTAGACATTCTGCTGGTGTCAGGTTATCCATTAAATCTTCCCAGTCTATTTCCTCCATTTCTTGATTTACCTCTTCCCACCTAATGTTTTTGTTATTGAAGTTAAATTTACTGAAGGGGCCGGTTTTTGTTCTCGATTCTGAGGTTGTCTGTACACTTTCTAAGGTTGTTTTGATCTCAATTAATTTATGATCTGAGTATGTTGTGTCCGATATGGTAATGCTGTGTACTAGAGAGTCGTTGTTAGTGAAGACCAGGTCTAAGATATTGTTTTCCCGTGTGGGTTCAGCAATATGTTGGGTAAGACTAAAAAAATCACAAAGTTCAAAAAGCTCTCTCGTATTAGTATTTGCTTCTCCGGTGTTATTTGCCACTAACTGGTTTTCTAGTTGTCTCCATTTAATGTTTGGTAGGTTAAAGTCTCCTAGCCATATAATATTTGGTGTTGGGTTCCCCAGGGTTTCCACTTCTGATTTTATTTTGTTGAGCTGGGTTTTGAATTCTTCTCGGGATGAGTCTGGAGGCCTGTATGTAACAATAACTGCTAAATTTAGGGATTCTATTTTAACTCCAAGTATTTCCACCACTTCATTACTGTTATTTAGGAATTCAGTACATATCAGTGAGTCATGTATGTACAAGGCTACACCTCCATGTGATCTATGTGTTCTGTCCGCCCTATGTAGGTTGTAACCAGGAATCCATACCTCACTATCTTCCTGATCTTTAATGTGAGTTTCTGTGAGAGCCGCAAATATAGCGTTCCCTTCTTCTAGCAGGCCCCTAATAAATGGTACTTTGTTCGTGGTTCTATTTTTTAGGCCTTGGATATTTGCAAACAAGATTGGGGAGGGATTGTTTGGAGTACTATGTGTACCTAATAGTCTTCGGGATGTATTGGCCACTCTTGGGAGGCCAGGAGGTGCTCGAGGTGTTCTATGTGCTCTTCCATCTCCCTCAGTCTCTTCATCTTCATCTGCCCTTTCCCTCCTTGCCTTTTTCCTCTGTCTCGTCCTCGCATAGCTAGAGAGTTTTTTGGGCTACCATTCGTGTTAGGTCTAGCATATCTCCAAGTCCCTTTAATATGAAAAGCTGGGCATTTCATATTGTAGCAGGTGTTGTTCTCAAGTGATGTCTTGCAAAGGGATGGGTGGTGGTATTTGCAGGTTTCACCAAATCTACATTTTCCATGCCTGGTTATGTTGTTGCAAATTTTGGGATGAGCAAATCTACATGAATTTCCATTATATTCGCCCTTTTGACCAAAGTAGCACCTTCTTTCCAGATAATATCTGCACACTGGTGTAGACAACCCCAGTAGGTGTGGCTGGGGCTGCAAGGGGTTATGTGGTTGTGGGTGATAGTGGGCTTGGTGTATGGGTGGGTGAGGCCTGCAGGGGGGTGGAGTTACGGGTCGGTTGTAGGTGGGCAGGTGGCAGTGGTGAGGGGGGAGACGATGTGGAAGGGGAGCCTGATATGGGGGCTTGTTGCATCCTACGTTCATCCTGCAATTGTATTTGATCAACAGCAGTAGGGTGGTCAATGGCCATAGATGGGATTAATGTGGGTGTTTTCTGGGTATGGGGAGGTGTGGGGAGATGTGCGGCAGGGTTTGTGTATATGTAGGGTGCGAAAGGTTGTTGTTCGGCAGGCGATGTGTGTTGATGTGCAGGAGGCAATGTGGACATTATCATGGGAAGGTGTGCGTGTGTGGGTTGTGATATTTGTATGGGCCCTGAGGCCCCAATAGTTCCCCATTTTCTGTGAAAGGTAGCTATGTCTTGGCTATATTTCAGTCTATCTTGTACTTCTATATTTTCTACAGTCTGTATGACTTGCCATGTGATATCGAAACAACTATCGCAGAAATGGAGGTTCTTCCCTCTTGTATTGTACGCCTCATTTATTGGTGTCAATCCTATGCAAATCCAGTGGTATGGTGCTTGCATATCCGACATGCGGTGCCTTCATGCATGTGTATATTCATCTTACAACTCGTACAGTTGTCTCTGGTAAATATTTTTGTTTGTTTTTTTGTTTTTGTTTTTGTTTTTCCACCCACCCTTACATGGGGGAGAGAGAGAGAGAGAGGGGGGGGGGGGGGGGGGCTTGGGGGACAAGGAGGTGTTTGTTACGCGGTTTGTGGGCAGTGTGTGTGTGTGTGGGGGGGGGGGGGGGTGGAGTGCCACTCGTTTACCCTCGTTATGTTTAAACTTTAAGTAACTTTAAGTAACACTTTCAATAATTATCTTATGAAACAGAATTCTCACTGCCCTAACCACTTTTCCCGTTTTTGGTCGACTGTTTAGCGGAATATACGGCACTCTAGGAAAATAACGAACTTTCCAGGCTACCTACAGTATATATAGTATCTATTTTAATTTTCAAATTTTACCTATCAACTTGATTCAACACTGCTCAGGTTCGAATTTTCACCACATTTGGTTGCGTGGGAGATCTTTCTCTCCAATAACGTCACTACTAACCTGCGATATGGTCGAGAAATAATCTGCACTGATTTAATTGTTTATTTATATATTGTTTTTCTCTGTTTGCTATTATTTACGATTTGTGTTTTGTCGGTACCCTTTCCTGTTGAGGTTAAGTTTCGCTTTTGGTAAAATCGTATAGGGGGAGGGGAGGGAGGGGAGGTTGGAACTAGTGTTACCATTGTTGCATTTAGCCTTATCTAGTCCAATGATGAAGAGCCCTGTGTCTTGTAGAACCTGGATCGTAACAATATATATATATATATATATATATATATATATATATATATATATATATATATATATATATATATATTATATATATAATTTTTTTTTTTTTTTTTTTTTTTTTTTTGCCAGATTCCGTAATTCCCGAAAAGGGGTGGCCATGAAGATTAGGCATTTGTCGATTCTTTAATTTATCACGATTAAAATAATAAAATATGAACATTGCTAATACTCACTACAGTATATCTCTTTAGTTGTGATTTCAAAACATCAAGTATAATTCTAGATTAATTTTTCCTACATTATGGTGTTTAACAGATACATTTAATGGATATATATTTTATTAAGTACATTTCTGTTTTGCATTGTAGAGTAGAATATTGTAAGCAATTTTAATTTAATGATGTGATAATCTAAAGTGATATACGAACCCTGAGAGCTTTAAATATATCACATATAATACATTGATAACATAGATATTATAAAGTGAACACAAGCGAAATACAAATTGATAAAGCCAACTAGTAAGCGAGATTTGTAGACTGAATCTCAGCTTACATCTCACCCTCCTTAGCCAATCACAAGTTTCTGCATTTTTAACATATTATGCAGTGGCTTCCTAACACCAGGGTAAGTTACTACATTGTTGATAAGTTAGGATATCAGCCCCTGATTAGCTGATAGGCTGGAGAACTGAGCCGTCTCAGCAGGCAGTCTCCTCTCTCGCTTAGTGATTTTTCTCTTACGTTTGTATTTTGTCTGTGTTCACTTTATAATATTTACGTTAATAGTGTATTTTATGTGACATATTTTATACCACGGTGTTCGTATATCACTCTAGAACATGATTCTATTGTTGAAATTGCGTTTAATTAAAGTATTTAAAAAGTAGATATAAAATAATGAAGATATCTTGATTTACTAATCATGCTCTTATTCATTAGCCAATCAACAGCCTCTATAAAAAAATCGCTGCTTCTCAAGTCCGGCAGTCCTGTTCAGAGAAAAAATAAAGTAACTGAATGAAATGTCAATTTAATCATAAAAGCATTGTTTAATTTAGATACCACTATTATAAATATATCATTAGCATAGAAAAGAAGGTAAATCATATACTATTTATTTTTTGCAACCAGTATTTACCGTTTGTTTCGTACTGGATTTATTTCACAACACAATATTTTTTCCTGCTCTCTTATTTTAAATATACAAAAAATAGTAAGCTAAAATATATAAGAGATTATTATAATATATATGAAGAATATATAAGATTAAAACCGCTTGTCATACGACTCCATTAACTTCAGGAAAAATCCACAAATGATTTAGAAATTGACACCCTTTTTAGTCTTGTTCACATTTTATTAAGATAATTGGCGAATCTGGTGACATCTGGCAAGCTTGTCTACAGATTGAACGCTCGTAATGCTAGGTCAAGTTGCCCGGGCTTGACATCTACCAACAACATTTTGACAATGAGGATTTGATCCGCAGACACTTTGATCAGCAGCCGATGTTCTACTGACTATGCCACGGCTCTCGTATAAAGAAAACATGAACTCATTGTGTTTCGAACCCATGAAGCTAGGCTTCTTAATTTTGAAAACGTTACGGGCCAGGCTGTCACTGCCATTATGATTACGGGGAGAATTAGCTGTGAGATCTGCACTTAAGATCGCATGTTTGACGATATATAAAACACATTATTACTTTGTTTTTCATAGTTGTGCCACCTTATATTTGAGATTGCGACGCATAACTAACATACAGTGAAAAGTAATAATAAGCACATTTGCAGACAAGGCTCTTTGATAAATATATTTCATCTTTTAATCAATTAAGAGCCCTTAGTTGAAAAAATGGCGGATTTAAATAGTAAATTATGATGATATATGATGATATAATTATGTTATGATAATAAATATGATGATTATAATGTCGAGGTAAGATTTAGGCCTACTCTTATATTATTTGCGTTGCTAGTCACCTCCACGGCGTGATAGCTTGATCGCCGTCTGATGGCAAACATTCGCATAGTATAATATCATATATCATCATAATTTACTATTCAAATTATACGTGATTCGTCGAATTAGAGGCTATCACGTTCAGTAGAGCTATCATGTTTGTGTGTTAGGGTATACTGAACGCAACCCAGATCTTATAGTTGTCCTCGGTTCTTCCTATTGGTTATCTACTCTGCGTAAGCAGAGTGGTATCGCACACACAAATCGTGGTTATCATATTCGTTATTTTATTTACCAAGGTGTGACCATTTACAATAACACTGTTTTTCTCACTCCTCAGATGTGCAATACCTGCGTCACCACCGTCGTGAGGCTGATGATGGTCCTGGCTTCATAAACAACACCATCGCAACAGACCCACCGGGGGACACATTGGTGGAGGAGTCAAGTGATAGTAGTGATGGTAGTGGTGGTGGTAGTGGCGGAGGAGTTAAGGAGATAGTGGTGGTGCGGGGGCAGGAAGTGGTGCTGGAGTGTCAGGTGCCACAACACGTGACACCGGTGCCAGGGGATGACAGTATTGAAGGTGAAGTCAGATGGTACCAGGATGGAGTCAAGGTAAGTCACAAACTATTCTGTTACTACTACCAATGATTAATATGTGTTGGGCACAGACAGAATGGGATTAGCCCCGCAACAACCCCTGCAACCCACCGCCGACTCCCCAACCTACCTGGCGATTAGAGTAATGCAACTGCCCTCCATGCGCCAAATCTCCACCCCCGCCCCGCCTCACATACCTTCGCCAAACTCAGTGTTCTAGAAACAGATTTATTTTTATTTTTGTTATGTGAGTGAGGGAGGCAAAAGGCAGAACAGCCTGTAGCGAGTGCCTCCCCCATAGTTGAAAGAGTGACAGGGCCAAAATCAAGGGACGGTCGAGCCAAAATGCCTGGACACACAGAGTTTGAAGCAATTTAAGTCATAGGAAGAGAGAAACACTGATTCTGGGAGGGAGTTCCAGAGCTCAGCTGTTGAATAGCAGAAAGTTTGAGAGTAATGTTTCAGTCTTGGGTTGGAGAGTTGCACAGAGTAGGCGTGCGATTGTGTTGCAAGACGTGTACCACGTGCCCTACGTAGATGAGGTGGTATACACTGGGAAAGCTCTGAGGAACACTGATTATTTTAGTAGCGATAGACTAGCGAGAGAGATACAACATTGCGGCAGAGAGAGAGAGAGATTGCAGAGAGTTGGTGAGTGGACAGGAGTTAATGATAAGAAAGGCCTCCCTTTCAACTTTGTCTAGGAGAGCGGTGTGAGAGGAACCTCCCCACACATGAGAAAAATACTCAATACAAGGACGCAGTGTGCCCCTGTACAGAGCAAGAAGCTGTGCAGGGGTACAGAACCCCCTGAGGCGGTTGAGCACACATAGCTTCAAGGAACAGTGCTAGCGCCCCTTCTGTTCCTCATACTAATTTGCGACATAGATACCAACACCAGACATAGTACGGTGTCGTCTTTTGCTGATGACACAAAATTAAGCAAGATAGTAAACACACAAGAGGACACGGGCCGACAGCAGGAAGACATGAATGTAGTGTTCCAGTGGACCAGGGAAAACAACATGCAATTCAATGAGGAAAAATTCCAATTAATACGGTACGGAGATAATAATGGTGTTAAAGAAATTACAAATTACTTAACAGAATCTAACCACATAATAGAACGGAAAGACAGTGTGAAAGACCTTGGGGTATTAATGTCTGAAAATATGGGTTTCAAAGTACATAACCAGGTCAAAGTGGCGGCTGCGAAACGTCTAACGGGTTGGATTCTGCGTACTTTTAAAACATGCGGTGAATTGCCTATGATAACACTCTTCAAATCTCTAGTGCTACCGCGGCTTGAATACTGTAGCGTATTAACATCCCCATACAAAGCAGGTGAAATAAATGACGTAGAGAGTGTACAAAGAAATTTCACTTCGCATATAAGTTCGATAAAACATCTACACTATTGGGAGCGTTTAAGAGCACTGAATCTGTACTCACTGGAACGTAGAAGAGAACGTTACCTAATAATATACACATGGAAAATCGCAGAGGGTTTAGTACCAAACCTACATACTCCGATAGTCATGAAATTCAGTGATAGGAGAGGCTGGGAATGCGAAATCCCCCGGATGAATAACAGGGTGCTATGGGCTCTCTGCGAGAGGGCTGGTTATCACACAGAGGCCCACGTCTCTTCAACAAACTCCCACGGCGAGTAAGAGACATGAGGGACATCTCGTTAGACAACTTCAAGAGAGCCCTAGATGTCGAACTGCAAAAAGTGCCAGACGAGCCCATCCTCGCAAGGGAGCGAGCTGTCGCTTCAAACAGTCTACTGCACCAAATCACCACCCATAACGAGGGGTGTCGCGCTCCTTGCTGCCGCTAGAGGAGCGGCGAACACATCCAAAGGTATCCAAAGGTAAAGGGAGGCTGCCTTAGCAAGACTGGTAATATGGTCCTTCCAAATGAGAGCAGAAGAAAAAGAGACACCAAAAATATTGAGAGAAGATGAAGGATTGATTTTTGTATTGTTGAAGAATAAGGGATAGGCCACTGGGAGTTCCGGACAGGTAGATAGATAGATAAATCAAGTTTTGGAAGCATTAAAGGTAACAAGGTTTTCTCTGCCCCAATTGGAAATAGTAGTTAGATCAGAATTTAAGTGTTCTATGGCTTCATTACATTTGTCTTTGAGGGATTGGTGGCTGGGGCATTCTGGAAAACTAATTGAGTAGTGTAAGGGTGAGTCATCTGCGTATGAATGGATGGGACTTGAGGTACAGTTGAGAAGATCATTTATGCAAATTAGAAAGAGAATAGGAGATAGGACAGAGCCCTAATGAACACCGGAGTTGATAGGGTGAGGAAGTGAGCGATGGCCGTCCACAACCGCAGCTATGGAACGGCCGGAAAGGAAATTAGAGACAAAGGCACAGATGGAGGGATAGAAACTGAAGGAGGGTAGTTTAGAAATTAAAGATTTGTGCCAGACTCTTTCGGAGGCTTTCGATATATCTAGTGCAATAGAAAAAGTCTCACCGAAGTCCCAAAAGGAGGATGACCAAAAGTTAGTAAGATATATAAGAAGACCACCAGTAGAGCGACCCTTAAGGAAGCCATACTGGCGATCTGAGTGCAGATTATGAGAAGAGAAATGCTTAAGAAATTTTGAAGCAAGATTAGTTTCAAAAACTTTAAAAATAAAAGAGCTGAGAGCAATTGTACGATAGTTGGAGGGTTGAGAGCTGTCACCTTTCTTTGGGACAGATTGAATGAGAGCAAACTTCCACCATGAAGGGAAGACGTTAGAGGATAGACGGAGACGAAAGAGTTTGCCTAGGCAGGGAGTCAGCACGGAAGCACAGTTTCGAGTACAATAGGAGGAACACCGTCCGGACCGTATGCCTTCTTAGTATTAAGCCAAGAGATGATAGAAAGTACATGTTTAGAAGAGATTAGGGTATTAGGCATAAGTAGGAGAGAGGAGGGCGGAGAGGGAGGAGTAGCTACCGGAATCGTCCAAGGTGAAGTTTCTAGCAAATGTGTGAGCAAAAATTTAGCTTTGTCAGAGGAAGAAGTGATGGTTGTGCCATCAGAGTGGGAAAAGGGGAGGGAAAGACGAGGAAGAGAAATTGTTGAAGAGGTTTTTGGCTAGATACCAGAAAGCTAAGGAAGAGTTAAAGTTGGATAGTTCAGTGCATTTATTATTGATGAAAGAGTGTTTGGCAAGTCGAAGAATATATCTGGCTTGATTCCGGGCTGAAACATAGGAAGAGCAAGATTCATTAGTTTTAAGGCGTCAGTACTGTTTGGATGCTTCCTCCTTATTACGGACAACAATAGAACAGGCGTGAGTAAACCAAGATATTGTTGCATTAGTCTGAGAGAAAGAGAATGGAATCTATGCTTCCATGCCCGATAGGAATACCTCGGTAATGCGTTCAGCACTCTCCGAGGGTCCCCGGCCACGGAAGTAGAAATAATTCCACGGGGAATCAAAGAAGTACTGCCGGAGAGCCTCCCAGTCGGCAGCGCCAAGGTGCCATAAGCGCCGCCAGCTAGGAGGATCGGGTGGCCGTACTGGAGAGATAGGACGTGTGACAGAGATAAGTTTATGGTCGGAGGAGCCCAAAGGTGAGAAAAGATCGACAGTATAAGAAGAAGGGTTAGAAGTTAGAAACAAGTCAAGAATGTTGGGCCGATCTCCGAGGCGATCCGGGATACAGGTGGGTTGCTGAACTAACTGCTCTAGGTCATTTAGGATAGAAAAGACGTTGGCTTGTTCACCAGGTTGGTCAGTAGTGTGAGAGGAGAGCCATTGGTGGTTGTGAACGTTGAAATCTCCTAAGATGGAGATTTCTGAGAAAGGAGAAATGGATAGAATGTGTTCCACTGTAGAGTTTAGATAGTCAAAACATTTGGGAAAGTCGGTAGAGTTAGGGGAAAGATAGACAGCACAGGAATATTTATTAAGAGAATGACAGGAAAGTTTGAGCCATAAAGTTGAGAATTCAGAAGAGTCGAAATCGGGAACACGAGAGCAAGTGAGTTTGTTTTGCACACATGCACAACATCCGCCTTTGGCTTTGAAGCTAGGATAGAGAAAGTAGGAGGATACAGAGAAGGGGCTGCTGGAAGTTGCTACAGACACCTGAGTTTCGGTGAGGAAAAAATATCAGGTTTGTAGGAGGAGAGATGGTGTTCAACAGAGTGAAAATTAGAGGAAAGTCTGCAAATGTTGCAGAAGTTAATAGAAAGAGTAATAGGCCGAGGTCCAGGTAATTTTGTGGAGTCGTCAGGGGAAGGTCGGGCGGGTGTGGGGGTATTTATGCCCCCCCCCCTCCCCCCCCCCCCCCCCGGGGACTCCGAGACTGGGCTAAAATTAATACTTTTGTTCAATTTTGGTGTGGAAGAATGAAGAATGTTTAGTGTAGTGAAGTGGATAGGAAGAGGAGGTGTTTGAGAGAGCTAGCTGGATTACTCTCAGTGTAAATGAGGCACAAGGAAAATCAGTAAGAGAGGGCAAGCAAATGAAATAGGAGTTCCAGTGACTCTTTATCACATGCCTATAGCCTCACCTGGGTCTAGCCCTGATCGATTGGTGCCTACAATCTCCCCACCCGATCTTGGGCCTCATATCCCGCACCTAAGGCTGAAGCACTGCTGCTCCATGTCCTGCTCCCCGCATGCCCCTGAGGGTGGAGTCCCCTACACACACGACTCTCTGAACCGACGAGCGCCCACGACACCACCCTCAACGCACCCACCAGACCAGAGAAGAAGAAAGATAAAAGAAAGATAGTTCGTCAGTTAATTAGTCGATGACCTAAACAGTAAAAGTCCTCTAATACGATTTATCTCCTTAACGAGATTACAAATACTTTCCGGTCCTGGGGATGCCCATCTAAGGCCTGGGACTATACCATTACGAGCAGAAAGTGTTAGGCTTACTGCGAGTCCACAGCCCATTGTGCCATTGTGTTGAAGCATATAAACATACTATTGCTTCCCGTTTCTCCTTCCTCCAGTTCTTCCCTTCCATTCACAGGTCGTTTACCTACCTTCTGTGTCTGCAGAAACCTGTCTGCAGACTTTTACCCGGACTGCATAAAAGCTATGTATTGTTTAAAAAAACACCATCTGAGGAAGAGCACTTTATTGACAACGTTTCGCAGATAGCTTCATCAGGTCACTGTGACCTGATGAAGCAATCTGCGATACGTTGTCAATAAAGTGCTCTTCCTCAGATGGTGTTTTTCATCCATTCTGTCTACTTTTCAAGTACCGCTCAACACTATGCATTGGTCTTGCCCTTTTGTAGATATTTTTGTCAGTCAGTATCATTTGAACTAGTTTAGCTTATGTTTTCGCTCACCACAGCTAAAATGTTTGGCCACCAAAATCTAGTGTACGGACACGTTATGCTAATTTAGTAATATTGAAGCTTCATCTTGTCTCCAGCACACATGTGGGCTCCAGAATTTTTGCTTTATTACAGAGTAACATGAAGAGGATATCATGCACAAGGAGATTTCGCCTTATACTTATATTATAATGTTCAAGGGGGATCTGGGTATAAACTTGATTTACAATTAGTATAATCTATTGAGATTTTAATAATGCTCTTACTATTTAGCTTTAGCCAGAATACATAATACAATAAAGAACCCGAGGTATATGAAAACTCCTCAAGTGATAGATGTTTTTTTCTGATTATTTTCCCTGCTCTCTCCATATACAATCTGTATTTTGTTATATGATCAAGTATTATTTATTATGCTTTTTAAGCATTTTCCTTATTATTTTCTGTATTATATATTTTACCTTTTGCAACCATTAGGTATACACATATAAAAGGCTTCATTCATGAAATAATATTAAAACGTTGTTATTAATCGGTAACTGTGGAGGGACAGAATGCTGCTGAACTCTAAGATGGCGTGGGCGGGTGCCCAACCCCGAAATGGGTTGAAATAGGGGAACTATCCCCCCCCCCGCCAAAGGCGGCTTTCTAGGGCCTTTCCTAGCTGATGCTGAGAGGATTGGGTTCTAGTAATGTGGTGATGGGCTGGTCTATCAGAGTGAGAACTGAGCGATCTCTGCCATACCCATAGCTTACTCTGACTGTTCCTTTTACTTATATATTTTCTAGATCTCAAGTGACGGCGTCTCTTCCGTGGATTGGCCTCCCAATCTACCAAGATTGGAAGCCAAAGCGTCACATTTTTCCTCTGCCCCTCAATTTTCTCTTCATAATTGCTGAGGGGCACAGGGCCCTGGGTGGGGCTTTGGTTTCCCGGGCGTTTCCGCTCCCTCCTCATCTCCCGCCATGGAGTGGCTTCGGTCACCCTGGCTTTATTGTGGTCGGCAGGGAGGGTTCTGTGGGGGCGCTCTGTTATGGCGTTGGCCTTGCTCGG